>JARHVA010000242.1:5460000-5850000 GCA_037957365.1 Torreya grandis
AATTAGAAGTGAGGGATTCTTTAGGGAATGTTAATCCACACATTTTCTTATCCTATAAATAGAATAGGAAAGTAATTTCATCAAAAAATCAAAAGGCACTAAATTTGATTATAAGAGTGCTTGATAAAAATATGTTAGCAATGTTTAAATTAGTGACAAACTAATTAATACTAGTATTAAAGGGTTGGGGTATGATTTAACAAATTAGAAAGGGGTTTGTTAATAGACAACAACCTATAAAATTAGGTTTTATTAGGTGTAGGTAGGTGAAATTATCGTTTTGGTTTTCACTACCATAGTGACCATCAATAGTTGGGTTGACCATCTATGGTTAAGGTGACCATCAATAATCAAGGTGACTATCAATGGTTAGATAAACCATCAGTGGTTGAGTCAACCATTGATGATTACTGTGTGAGGATCTAGGTTGGTAATTTAGCTAATTGGTGAGATCCAAAAGATATATTACAAAAGATGGCTAAGGTCTAGGTTGATTGCAAAATGGAAATAAAGTAGATGAATACTGAGAAATAATTACTTGTCTTACCAAAAGTTTATTGCATGGATGGTTGAGGTTGTTGATCTATTAGTGGAATCTAACTTGATTCTGATAGAGTAATGGTACTTAAAAACTTGGTGGAGAGGTAGAAAAAAATTTACTCTATAATATGATTACTAGGTTGCTAGATTATTGATGGAAATTTACCTTCAAGAAACAAAATCTTGGATGCATAAACTCTTGATAAAAATTGTAGATGGTTTTTACCTCCTAGTTCCTCTCTTCTTATAGGTATAAAAAAGAGGTAGAAGTGAAGGTTCAACTAGGCTATCTAATTATAAATTATCCATGTAAAGGCTCATAATAGGATTTAGACAACTTATATTTAGAAAATCAAAGCCCATAGTTTGCATTATTTTGGTTAAGGAGGTGTACCCTAACCATCGATGATCAAGGTGACCATCAATGGTCATCTTATCTATTTATGGTTAAGGGTGAAGGTGAAAAGGTGGGTAAAATCTAGGTTAAGTTATTTAGGTAAACTGAGTATGGTTGGGACTAGTTAGTAGTCAAGGGGTGAAATTACTCCCAAGGGGTGTCAAGGTAGTCTAGGGGTGTTTTCAACATTTGAAATCATAGTTCACAATTTTATAGTGTTTATATTTTACCCCTTTTTGTTATGCAACTTTGAATCAATAAGATACAAAACAAAAAAAGATGGATTATTGATCAAAGGTTTGGTTTCCTTGAGTATGGGAGGAGGTTTTCCCCCTCAAATGGGGATTTGATGAGGAAGAATAGAATTGGCTATGGGTTTAATAAGTGGTATATGGTGAGTCATGAAGTGGGTGACAAGAGGGTTGGGTATTTGAAATAGAAACTTGTGCACAAAATATAACTAAGTGTGATAGTCAAGATCATGCAAAGACTAAAGTTTTCAATCTTGGTAAAAATAATAAGGGTCGATGATAAGAAGGAGAAGTGATGAGTGAATTGTGGGACTGCATGTAGGTCTAGTAGTTGGGAACAATTGTAAATGTAAGTCTCTTAGGTAGGGTTAATGTTTATGTAGGTATATAAGGTAGGAAGTGCTCCTTAAAAAAAATAAATGGGTCAAGTATCATGGGTATCCAAGGTAGGAAGTGCTCCCAAACATAAATGATTTATTTGTGCACTAGGTGGTACAAATGTAAATGGTCAACATGTCAAGGTCAGTTGATATGATAAAAAAGACCAAGCATGGTCCTCACAAAATATATGATAGTTTAAGCCAAAAATGACCAAAATTGATGTGGATGTGGTCAAATGGTGGGCTAGAAAAGGGAAATATCCAAAAGTTTAGGTGGTAAAAAAGTGATCTCTAAAGGGTGTCACCTAGGTTGGGTGCTTGAAAAAAGCCTAAAGAGGGGGTTCCTAATCGTCGACAGTTAGTGGTCCCAAATATTGACCATCGATGGTCACCCAACCATCGATTATTAGGGTATAACCCTAACTAACCAAATAATAAAAATTGAAAATGACATTTCATTTTCACTATATACTATTGACTATGATTTTCATTCATCTAACGAGCTAGAAAATTTGGTATTTTATTAAGATTTGATTGAGCATTTAGCTGAGGTAGAGGTTTTTGATTAGTGAGAGGTGTTTTTCTCAAGGTGATTTGTGAGGACTAATGATATAGGGTATATGAAGATGTGGATACGTAACAGGACGTAAGATCTGACCTTGACAGTTCTCAAAGAATGAGGTAAGGGTTTCTTTAGATTCCTAAATTAGTTAATTAGGTCTGATAAGTGGTTAAATTTGATTGTTTATGGTTAATGTGATAGGGTTTGGGGGGTTTTAACCTAGGTTTATATTTTGGTAAATTTGGGAAAATTTAACTAGTGAAATTTGAAATTAGAAGTGTTTATGGGTTGAGGGTAGTGTATAAGGTAGTTGTAGATAGGTTAGATGTTAATACCTAGTGTTTTAGATAAGTTTAAGAATAGGTATGTCAATGTTTTGCCACCGATGATCACCCATAGTGACCATCAATAGTTTAACTTGACCATCGATGGTCAATTTTGACTGTTAATGGTCAACCAGTGAGAAAAAAAGGTTACAAGACCATCAATGGTTCAAGTGAACCATTGGCAGTTGAGTTCATTTGGGAGGGTGGGTAAATAACAAGTATTAAGAGAAAGATATTTAATTGTTTTGTCTATTTTTGAAAAAATGTTGATAAAGGTGTTAAATGGTTAAAAATGTTAAGTCAAGTCAAGGATAGGATGATATGTAGGATTAATAGATGAAAATGGTTTTTTGGGTAGAGTTAGGTATTAGGTTGATAGGTGTAGGGAAGATGTTTAAAATTTGCTGGGTAAGGTAGACTTTTATCAATTATTAGAGATAATGTTATAGATATAAGAGGTTTAAAAATGTAGGTGTAGGTTGATATTGAGCTCAATTTGAAAAACTAAGTGTGCATGCTAACATGATTATTTTTTAGGCATAAGAGTAGATCTAGATGAGGGATCAAGTTCCTAGGATCTTTGCAAAGATCCATAGAGGTATGATTAGTTATGAGTGGACACATATGGAGTAGGTTAGCTTAGGATTCATGTGACATTACCAGTGATTACCATGAGATGTGGTGGTGATTATATCCCTTATTGAAAGATGGGATTTGGCCACAAACACCTTCCTATTACCTACCAAATAGATTACCATCCTTTTAGAGGATGTTCATAGGATCACATAGCTAATGATCTAAGGGGAGCTGATTTACCACATTGAGTCTAAAGAGAGGGATGAGTAGATGGATCTATTGTATGATGAGGATTGAGCCCATCTGAGGTATCATTCATATAGTTTTGGTTATGGGTTATTAACTAGAGGGCCCTGAATGAGAGATGATTGATTATGATAATGATGATGATGATGATGACGATGGTAGTGTCCTATTTTGTGTTGCCAAATTCAAGTGGTGGACACTTTCCCTATCTACTATTAGGAGTATTGGTAGAGATGTTTTTGGGCAAGACTACGTTTAGGTAGGCTCATCTATTATTGGTCTAAATTTATATAGAGATATAGGTATTTTGATCTCACTAGTGATATGGAATTAGTGTGGGTTTTGTACTCTATTATTGGGCATATGAGCACATTAGAATTTTGAAACCATTGGGGATACCATGGGAGGGGTACATCCATGTACCTTACATAGTGGGCTTTATATTATGGAGAGGAGACTATACATTGATAGGTGTAGGTGGAGGAGTGAGGGACATAGACTAGTTTTAAGATTTGTTGGAGGTTTGGTGTGGGGATGTGATCTAGAGACCATATGTGGGGTGGCCTAGGTGGGCTCATTACACATGGTATATACTATCATTATAGAGATAGCGATGGATATACAAGAGGTGACATGGTTAAACTAAGATGATCCTATTCAATAGGGTTTAGAGGTAGTTCATCCTCATTCAAGGGATTCTAGCTACTCTCTTGAGGTATAGGAGGGAGGATGTGGAGTTTTTACTTCTAGAGCCACAACCACAAGATGTAGTGTTAGACCATGAGGAGATGTCAGCTAGAGTAGTGACAAATGATGTTGTTTTTGTGGATGGATATCCAACATGATATCAAGCCTTATACATAGTGGATAATTTTGGATGGGATAATGGGGGTCAATAGGTGATGGATGTAGATTTAACTAGAAGGAGTCTATAGGCATAAAGATAAGATGGAGTAGCACTGGTGGATGCATAGGTGTAGATCATAATTTTACAAGGGCAAGTTGCTGCATTATAGGGCTAGATTGTCACTTTATAGGGTTAGACTACCACATTGATAGGAAAGAGAGATCATGTGAGGATCTCACTTAGGCTAGTGACTCAAGAGAGAGATACATTGAGGTAGAGGGTAGGATCTATGGCAACACCATCAAGGGGACCACCTGATATGATCCTCATAACATGGTACTTAGCCACATTTAAGGAGTTGAGATATTATGAGGCTATAGTATTGGTATGATGTCCACAAGAGATAAGATATGGAGAGTATAGGGATAGTTTGGTAGTGGTCTAGATATGGCTACTAGAGGATAGTGGGCCTCTACAATGAATGGACATGTAGACATCTTAAGAGGATTGACACTAGAAGGTAGTGGAAATGGAGGAGTAGGATGGGCTAGTGGTAGTGGTACCCTAGGGGCATGATATATGACATGATAAATATATATGTTATCAATTTTTGATACTGGCCTACATACTGATGATGTGAGATGTACATGAGAGAAAGAGAGATGATATACATTTATAACATGTATTATATATGTGTATGTATTATGATGTTTATTTGTCTCATGAGCTATATATGTGTGATCTTTATTTATTGCCCATACTCATGGTGTATGATTTGCATTTGGTTCTTATTACTTATAATTTGATGTTTGCATTACTTATGGGTTATGTTTATGTTATGGTTATGTGGACATTGATATATGTTTATCTAGGCATGAGCTAGTTTTGGTTCATGGTTATGTTTCCTGATTGCTTATGACATGCTAAGTTTTAATGAGTATTTTGGATCTCATTATTTTTAGACATGTGGTGGAAAATAATGGTTGGTTGCCTTTTTACTATGATGGTAATTATTGTGGTAATTGTTATGATTTATGCTTTGGATTATGATTATGCTTTGATCATGCTCTATTAATAATTTGGTTTAAATAAAAAACACATTAGGTAGCTTTAATCAACAACATAAGATAGGAAAGCAATAAAGATAACAAAAAGACTATGTCATAATGGAAAGATCAACTAATCATGAAAGGATAGGAAGAGGTAATGATGCTTATTCATTAATGAAGACTAGAAAACAAAACTGAAGTGGATTATCTTAATGAACTTAATCCATTCAAATGTTTTGCATGTGCATTCATTAATGGGGTAAAAGGGTGTCTTGATCACGAAGTGTCAAATGAGATCAAAAATCCCTTGCTTATGATGTGTGAAGGGGGGATGACTGAAAATAGAACCTACTTATGAGACTAGCTTGCCTCCTCTTTAGGTGTTCAAAAAATAGGGTAAATAAGCCTATTCCAAAGTGTGTAAACTGATCGATATAGGAAGTTTAATTGTGAGAGTTGATTGTGGCTTTCAAGATTAAATTACTTTTTTTGTGATTATAATAATGGGTCTTTTGATAATTATGGGAAGCTAATCAATGAAATAAGCTTCTGATAAATTTTTATGGTTTTGATAAATGTTTACTCAGCCATCCTTTGAGGGAATGGTCTAAGTTTGCATGCTTTTATTAATGATTTTGATAGATGTCCTTTGAGGGAGCAATCCACCTTACATTTTGGCAATTTCAAATAGGTGTTCAACAAATATCCTTCAATGGAGTAGTATATGAATGTTAGGAATGACCCATGATTTATTTTTGACTTTTGATATTTTGTTTGCTTTTGATATTACTTTTGCTTAACATAGAGTTACTTAGGCCAGCTTAGTGGTTCACCTTTATGGAGGAAAAACTGAAAGAATAAGAAGGTTGATTAGGTGTGAAGAGGTTTAGGTGACAATGACCATGAGGATCCATCCAGTAAAGGTCTGGAAAGTACCATGAGAACCATGCCATGGTTAGAGCCATGATACCATTTATTTAAGATAAGGATATGTTAATGATAGCTAATCACATGATTTATTTTTAATCAATTTCCCCTAAAATAGGGAGATGAAATTTAGGTAGATATCAAGGGTTGAGCTTAAGTTAGACAATAGGTAAATGTGATCCTTCTCAACAAAATAATGGATGCAAATGTGAAGCATTGAGGGGCTCAGGTTTTGGGTGGTCTTCAAGAGAAGATGACTAGTAAGATCCTGATCCATACTTATGGGTTATGATATAAGGTCCAATTGAAAGCAAACTTACCCCTCTTATTTTTCTCCATATTAGTGACATGTTGGTTTTATTTTAGGATGAGATATTTGATATTAAATTATTGATCTTTAATGTGTTTTTTATAGGTATGCTTGATACACTCTTGATAGGCATGAAGATGGGTAAGGGATGCTAAATGATAGTCATCGAGTAGCTCTAGTTGGGCTAAATAGTACTAATGATAATCACTCTAAAAAATGAGATATTGAAAATATATGTGAAGAGAAGGAATTTGGACTTCAAGAGGTAAGACAACCTCTTCTCCAAACACAAGAGAAAATGGGGTGGTATTCATAGTAGTGTTAATGATAGTAAAATATGCCCACAAGGCAAAGGGGATGTGCAAATGTTAATCCTAACTTGATTCACTTACCATTTTAGTTAGCATGTTATTAAGAGTTTTGTTAAAGTCTTCTACCTATTTATTAGATTGAGGGTGATATGGTGAGGAAAAACTTAACTTAATGCTGAATGCATCATATAGAGCTTGGAATTACTTTTTATTCAAGGATTTACCATTGTTGATGATAATCTTATGTAGAACATCAAAGAGGTAGATGATATGATGGTTGATAAAGTTGATAATCTTTTCTACTTTGGTTAAGACTATAGGAATAACCTCTACCCATTTGGTAAAATACTCAATCATGGTAATGATTTAATGGTATCTCTATAAGGAATGACAGTTGATTTTACCAATAAGGTCTAGACCCCATTGTGAGAAGGGATATAAATTGGTAGAAACATGAAGGCTATGGCTAGGTGCATGATGAAAATTAGCATGTTATTGACACTTGACATACTTTTTTACATAATAAAAAGTCTTGGTTAAGGGTAGGTAAGTAATAACTAATATGAAAGATGAACTTAGCTAAAACAAGGCCACTAAAGTGACCCCATAGATACCATCATGCATTTCCTTGATACTGTGAGAGGCTTCTTGACTACGTAGGTAACGAAAGAGGAGGCCATAATATCCATGATTGTAGAGGATTACCCACATAAAGGTATAGTGAGAGGTACTTTGGATAAACACTCTCCAAGTATTCTTATAAAGGCCAAAATGAACTATGACAAGGTTAAGATAGCCAAAGGTTTAATGATACCAAAGGTCAAGTTGGGTCTCCTCCACACTAAAAATTATGGGAAAATCTAGTTTGACATAAGATGGTTAGATAATTCTATGGATAATGGTAGATAGCTTAGAGTCTGATGGTGAAAATAGTATTTTAGAGGCAAGGGAAGCCATGGTATTGGTGAACTTATTTTAGATCACAAGGTTGATTAGATGTAGTAGTGCTCAAATGATGCTAAGAGTTCATCAACTAGTTGTTTGTACTGCTACAAAAAATCATTATTTCACTAATAAGAGCCATTGATTTGATTGACCAAAATTTAGGAATCACCAAAGATATTTATTATTTTGACTACTAGGTCTATGTTAGTATGAAGGCCTATTACTAAGGATTCATAATTAGCCATATTATTGGTACATGGTGACTTGATAGGTGAAATCCACTTGAGAGAGGGTTGTGATGGACACATTAGGGAAATCAAGAGGAGGAGGGTGGTTATGTACTAAAGGTGATTCAACCAATTGATCAATGATGATTTTCCCTTTAATTAACTTTTGCTAAAATAAATCAAGGTAAAACTCTACTAAGAGCATGATCCACTTATCCATACATTGGTTTTGGTATGGCTTGGAGTGTATGCACTTGATTGGGTCAGTGTTGGTAATGACATAGGTTTTATGGTTAAGAAGGTAGTGGTGAAATTTGGTGGCCACAAAGACTAAAGCTAAGCATAATTTCTCAATATGGGTATACTAAGTCTCGTATTCCACAAGCATGTAACTAATTTAGTATATGGCTTGCTCTTTATGTTTTTCATCTTAGTGAGCCAACATTGCCCCTAGGGAATGATCGGTGGTAGAGATATATAGGTAGAAAAGTAGGACATCTTTAGGAGTGGTGAGGATAGGTGGAGATAGAAGGTACTATTTGAGTGAATCAAAGGCCTTTTTATAATTTTTATTCCACTTAAAAGAGACATCCTTCTTCAAAAGGTGGTGGAAAGGTTGGAATCAGTCTAAAATCTAGGAAATGAAATGATGAATGGATTACAATTTCCCCTATAAGCTACAAAGCTACTTAAGGTTCATTGAGGGAAGCATGTCTAGGATGGTTTTTATTTTGGTGGGATCAACTTTGATTCTATGAAGGGAGATAATAAAGCCAAGAAGCTTTCTTGATAAGACCCCAAAAATTTACTTTTTGGGGTTAAGGTAGACATGGTAATGGATAAGTCACTCAAAGATGATCTTAAGAATGGCCGAGTGATGTTTTTGGAGTTTAAATTTTCTAAGAAGGTCATCCAAATAGTCCTCTATAATCTTATGGATAAGGTCATAGAAGATATAAGTCTTAGCATATTGGTAGGTTACACCAATATTCTTTAGTCCAAAAGGCATGAGTCTATAGCAGAAGGTTCCCGAAGGGGTGGTAAACATTATTTTATGCTAATCTTCAGGTGTATTTAGGATATGATTATAACCTAAGAATCCATCCATAAGAGATAACATCTCATGGATAATTTTAATATTAATAAGCTAGTTGATGCTAAGTAAAGGGAAGTCATCTTTAGGGTAAGCAAATTTGAGGTCACGAAAGTCCACATAAATGTATAGCTCCCCTGTAGCTTTGGTTATGGGTACTACATTTGAGACCCATTAGGGGTAGTTAATGGATTGAATAAAGTTGAAAAATATAATATGCTAAAACTCTTCTTTAATGAGAAGGGCTATGAGGGGATATATGCATTGTAGCTTTTGTTTGATATGTTTGGCATTATGGTGAGTGATTGTGTTATGGGTAGCAATGGCAGGGTCAATTCTAAGCATATTATTATAAGACCAAGCAAAGGTTATGCTATAATCTTAGAAGAAAGAGGGGAAGTCCCAAAGTTCCTTGATGGTAAAGGATTGGCCAATTTTAACAATGTAGGGGTTATTTAGAGTACCCATGTTGATATCTATGGTTGATTTATTCAACATGGGTGAAGACTCAAGAGGAAGGGATTTTCTATTAAAGAATCTAAGACACCAAGATAAGTGAGAATAGAATCATCATCATGCCACTAAATAGTGTTAATGGTAGGAGATTCTTCTCCTATCATCTTAGGATGGGTCAAAGGGATGGTTACGATTGCCCTCTCATTTTGATAAGTTAGGGGTCTAAGGTTGATCATGTTGATGAAAAAAAGTTAGATGGGATGATGTCATCATCCTCACATGAAATTAGGGGTAAGGTCAGTAAGGAAAGGATATCCTCCTCAATAATGGTAGTGGCAGGTTGTTTGGCTTTCTTCTTATTAGGTAAGATGAAACCAAGTCTGTGCTTCCAATGTGGCTTCCTAATTTTTATGGTGACAAATTCATGTGGGTAATGTTCATATCACCCAAGATTGAAGCCTTTACAAACACACTGATTAAGGTATGTCTTGGCAAAGTTTAGTTTATCTAGGTAAGAGAAACTAGGGGTGAATACTTGAGGTGGTAGAGAGGTGGTAGAAACATTGAGGGATTTGTCAAGTCCCCCATAGACAAAATGGGTCTAATGGTAGGGAGGTCTAAAGTGAATGATAGTTTAGATATTGGGGTCATATCCCATCTAGTTGGTAAGTTTCCCATATCATGAGTAGGGAAAGCATCAAATGATAAAAGGTAGTACTTCCCTAGTGAAATATGATGGAACATGGATTCTAAAGGGTTTATGCTAGGGATTTAGTGTGAAGGTATAAAGGAACTAGTTGATGCCTCATTGATGAAAGGGGATATGATATCCACTTTGGTGGTTATAGGTTGAGTTTTAGTTGTTGAAGGCATGTTGGATGGGGGTATGATGACACTAGTAGGGTGATAGGTCATGTTTCATGTTGAGAAAGGACTTGGGTTAGCTTGGATGGTGATGACTTGGACTTCAATGCTCAAAATTAATACAGTGGTAGAGAGTAGAGGAAAAGAAACCCATGGAGTGACTCTAAGGTTGTCCTAACAAGATGCATTAGAATTCACCTTTAACATCATAGAAAAGTTCAAGGACTATGTGGGGTCCTAAAAGGATATAAAGGATAATAGTTCCCAAGGTAGTGGCCATGATATCATTAAAGGAGTGAAGGATAGCCATAGATTTAGACATGACATTGTTCAACAAGTTGAGTTGGTTGAATGCATGAGAAGAGATGATATTGATGCTAGATCCCCTATAAATCATGATCTATTTAATATGGGTTTGGCTGATCTAATCAATAATAAAGAGAGGGGGATGTAGGTCCTCAAGGTAAAGGGAAGGTATTTTCGAATCCTTAAAGGTAACAAGGTTGGAAATTTGAAGGGCACCAACAAAGGTTGATAGAGGTTGGGGGTCCTCAGGTTAGACCTCAATGGATTGAAAAGCCTCTATTAGTGATTGGAGGTGATGGGAGAGGTAGATATTAACTCATACAATCTCATCTTTGCAAGGGTCTAGTGAAGTTTCTTAAGGATAACTCTCTTGATAGATTTTGAGGGGTTAGATTAGGAAGCACCTAAGATAGGCACCTTGGGTTTAGTCAAGGATGGATATGATTGGGTGTAGGTTGGTTAGGAGTTTAAAGAGGTGTACATCTAAGGAATGGACACCTTAGCCTTCCCCTTATCTTTTTGTTATGTTTTAGTGACCATGTTGATAGTATGGATAGAAAATGAGGTTGAGCTAGAGGATCGGTCAAATTTGTCTTCACTCTGAGGTGAGAGTGGAGGAGTGGGTACATGTTGGGTAGGTATTGTGGGTGGTTAGATTGGTATGAGTCTCATAGGAGGTTTGTTTATTGAAAAATTATCCTAATCATAAATTCAGTGGATGATGGTTTGGAGAGCTTTATAGTTTTCTATATTATGGCTAGGGGTCTTATGATAAGAACACACATGGTGGTCATTGTACCAAATGGGTTTATAAGCTAAAGGGCCAAAGGGTATAATAGGAGGTAGGGTTAAACAAGAGGTTTATAATAACCTATGGAAAATGGTCGAATAGGATTCAAATAAAGATGATAAAGGTCTTTTTGGTTTTTGCTTTGGTGGTTGAGGTAGGAGGTTACTTGGAAATAGGTTTGGTGGTATTTGTTTTGGGTAGGGTGGTGCATTTAGTTGATGGATTTAGTTTAGGTAAGGAGCTTGATGATCTATAGGTAGAAGATCATAAGGTAGGTAGCTTAAGTATTGTTAATATGGTGAAAATAGGTACGTTAGAGAGAAACTGTGAAGGTGTCACCAAAAGAGCTGGTGGGGTTTTGGTAGAGACAACTGACTTCTTACTCAAGGTAGAGGGAGGTAAAATTTAGGCCTTTTGGCCTTTTTGTGGTTTCACCTCTTCGCTTACTTTAGTCTATCATTTGGTTGGTGGGTTTGAAGAGGTTATGTCTAATTCCCTAGATGGGTGATTAAGGCTTAGTATAGGGAGGATACCAAGGTTTTTTATTGGTTTGGTAGGTTTAGTTGGAGAAGGTGACTTGATTGTTTAGGGTATAGGAGTCTTAGATGGTTGAGGTATTATTAGATTGGTAAAAGTAATTTTTAGGGTAGAATCTAGTATGGCAAAAGTGATGGGTTGTTCTACTAAATGTATGGTTTGGGGTTTTTTTTGGTGATATAAGGTAGACCTAATTGCTTCTAGAAGGTGGCTCAATCTATGTTAGGGTTTAAAATAAATTAAAATTTATTCACTAGCCTATATAATGGTTTGTAGGTTGGCTTAATTCCCTAAATGGTAGACTTGAAAGATATGACCCTAGGTAGAGACATTAAGATGGTAACCTTATCCTTTTCCTCAATTAAAAGATGTGGGGTTGAGATAGGTGGTTCCTCTATGGGAGGAGTAGACATGGGTGTTTCCTCCTTGATAATTATCTCTGAAGTGGGAGTTATTCACTCAGTAGCTAAAGGTGAGGGTGAGGTGATGATGGTTAGTTTTTCTGGTATATCAGTTAAAAGGGTGGCTAGTGGATCCACTACCTCAACAAGTGGGGGGGAAGATGGTGTTTCCTTAGTTTGGGTATCTAAAGTAAGGGAAGGTTACTCTATCACCTAAATAAATAGAGTGAGAGATAAATGGGTTGGTCAACATGCTCTTTAGTAATGAGTGTGTCAAGGACCAGGTTAAATTGATGGGTATCATGAGAGAACTCAAAATTTTTGATCTCATTATTGGGAGGAGCATGGTTCAGGAAGGGCTTACTAAATATATCAAGGGCTTGGTTTGATGGTGCATTGGGGTTATCTAATGTAATATCCCCTTATCTATGAGAGACTAGATAAGGCTCTTGAAGGTGTTTCACCTACTGACATCATGTCTTATCACTTGATGGACATCATATAGACCATTATCATTTTACCAACTAGGTGTAGGATGAGAGGAGTCAAATTATTGGGGTGTCTTGATATGACTAAGTTGAATGATATTAGATTTCAATAACTTTTCCAAGATGGAAGCATAAGATTCTCCCACTGGAGTGAATTAATTTTGGTTGTTTCAAGTTTGGTTCCTCAAGTTTTGTTTTGAAGAACTAGATGAATTAAATTAGTTAATAAAAGGTTGAGGAGTAGATTTAAATACAATTTGCATTTGTAGCTCCCTTTCTTTTGGTATTGGTATTGGGTTGGTTGCTTGACTTAGAGGAAGAAGCCTCACTAGTTTTATAGGTTGAGTTCTTATTTTTGAGCTATATCTTTCCTTCATCAATGGCTTGGTTCTATAACTTACATGACATGGTAAAAGATTCATTAAAAGTTTGGAAGATTTGGACACATAGTGTGGATGAGATATGTTTGACACATGCTCAAGCAAAGACTCTATGAGTTTGGGTTAAGACAAGGAAAAGTAAAGTTAGTTAAAAAGAATCCTCTAATGAGCCACAAAATCAAAGATAGATTCATCCTCAAATTATCAGATAGAGTAGAGGTCATTGGTAGAAATTTTCTTGGAGATATTGATCAAAAGTGGTCTAAGAAGGTTTGAGACAGTTGGGTAAAAGAGAAAAGGAAATTCTTAGGTATGGCACTATACCAATACAATGCTAGACCAACTAGAGAGATGGGGAAGGTGTGGAGGAGAAGGGAATCATCATAGGTGATGAGATATCAAGCATGCCTAAATACCCTAAGGTGTTATTGGGGATCCTCCTTATTTTGAAATTTAGATAACTTGGGAAGTTCCCATTGGGGAGGGTATGGCCTGATAGGTACAGATGGATGGGATCATTACATATTTGGTCATATGATAAGAATTTATGAGCACCTAAAATGGATGAATCTAATGTGGTCATATTGTCCATAAGCATATTCATTAGGTTAACTTGGGGTTGTGCACCTAAAAGGTTATAAGATGCATACTACTACAGTGGTTGGGAGACATGCTGGTAGTGGGTAAAAGGTTTGGAGGCTACCACATATGGGTAAGTGGATGTTAATGGTTAGGTGGAGGATACATAAGGGTAAGTAGAGGTAGGTGATTAGGTAATGGGTAAATTCCCTTATATATTAGGCATGTATCCAAAGGTTGGTCTAAGGGGTAATTGTTAGATAGGAGAGGTAATTGGGTTGGTAATCGATGGAAGGATGGTGACCCTCATGCTAATTAGTTGTAGGGTAGAGGTTATCGACACTACAAGTATTTGAAGTAGAGCAGTGGTTGATGGGTTAGAGGTAGCTAAGGGAAGGTTGTTAGTGTTTGAGGTAGATACTCCTATTGTGGTGGAGTGGTTGGTAGGAGTAGAAGGTATAAGAGAAGTGGTAGTTTGAGTGGGTTGGTTTTCAATGGTAGTCTCAAAGGGGTTGTTGGTCAATGATAAAGCTTAGGTAGTAAATTTCTGGGTAATAGTCATGTAAATGGATGTGTTACTCATGAGATGGGGAGGCATGCCATAAGGTTGATCTATGTATGGAGCTAAATCTAGGATACAATAAAATGTGGTTGTAAGGTAATGTTGTAAGGTTGTAGGATTGTTATCTAGGAAAGCAATAAAATCTGCACCTCCTTGAGGAACTCCTTGAGGGAAGGTAGGACTTCCCAAGGAGTAAGGGGAGTCTATTAGTTTATAAATTTATTCCATGGATGAAGAGGTATAAAAAATTTGTTGGATTGATGATGAGTTTTGCTCCATAAGGTCTCTTCATTGTTGGCAAGTGAGAACCATATGAGCCAAGGGAGATAGAAAGCACAAAAAAACTCACTACTCAAATAAATAAAAGACAAAAAAATATCAAATAAATCAAATCAAACTCTAAAATATGTGTTAAATCCTAGAGTTTTAATTAATATCACTTTTGGCTTATTCCTTAAGAAGATGTGTGACTAAAATTGGTTTATAGATTGGGTACTAAAAAGGAAGTCTATGTTTGGTTTTAGGTTGTGTTTAGGCACTCAAAAAGAATATGTATTAGAATAAATATATGGTTTGGTATTGAGGCCTAACCCATAAATTCACACACTATAGAAATAAGGGTGTCAGGTGATTAGCCAATATATATTTATATCTAGAGATTATACTCAACTAGAGAGCTGAGTTGGTCCTCCCTTTGGTAATGACCTCTAAATAGGATTGCCAGGAAAAGGTAAAGTAACCGCTAGGTAATTAAATCATAATTGGGACTTGTCTTAAGTAAGTTTGATGTTTAATTGATGAAAGTGGTCTAGTTAGGTGTTTTCAACAAAGAGTGAAGCTCTGATACATTAATTTACCTTTAAGTTAAGTTACGTGAAATAGTATTTCAAGAAATCAATGTATGCACTCAGTTTTAAGCCTAAAATAACTTTTTTATTTCATTAATGATCATAGAATAGAGATAGAATTCAATAAAATAAGAAAACAAGTAGAGACATAAAATTCCTACTAAGGATGTCAAAATGTTTCAGTGAATTTATTACTTATTATTGAAAAGGAAAAGAAGAAACTAAGTACGGTATGGTTTAAAAACCTATTTGATTATGCATGCTTTGAAATCAAAAGATTGTGAAGAGCTCTTATTTGGCTTTGGAGGATGACCTATAGATAAGAAAGCACTAAATCAGACTTATTTGTTAGATAGATAATAGAGTGGATTGCCTAGCAATAGCTAGATCCTAGATGCGAGGGCTTCCTTAGGGGATGCCAATACAAATTGTTTTAAGCAAATAAGCTTATAAACAAAATAGGAAAGTACTTGTATCAATCAATTAAAAGGTGCTAAATTTGAATACAAGAGTGCTTGATAATAAATATGTAAGAAATGATTAAATTAGTGACAAACTAATTAATACTAGTGATAGATGGTTGGGGTATGCTTCAAAAAATAATAAAGGGGTCTATGAATAGGTAAGAACCCAAAAAATTATGTTTGATTAGGTGTAGGTAGGTGAAATTAACTTATTGGTTTTCACTACCATAGTGACCATTGATGGTTGGTTTGACCATTGATGGTTAATATGACCATCTATGGTCAAGGTGACTATCGGTAGTTGGATAGACCATTAACAGTTGAGTCAACCATTGATGGTTACTATGTGAGGATCTAGGTTGGTAATTTAGTTGATTGATGAGATCTAAAAGATGTATTTCAAAATATGGATAAGGTCTAGGTTGATTTCAAAATAGAAATAAAGTAGATTAATACTGAGAAACAAGTACTTGTCTTATCAAAAGTTGATTATGTGGATGGTTGAGGTAGTTGATTTATTGGTGGAATCTAACTAGATTTTGATAGAGTAACGGTACCTAAAAACTTGGTGGATAGGCAATGGAAAATTGAATCTCTAATATGATTACTATATTATTGATGGCAATTGACTTGAAAGAAAGAAAATCCTATATACCCAATCTCTTGATAACAATTGTAGATGGTTTTCACCTCCCAACTTCTCTCTTCTTATAGGCACAAGCAAGAGGTGGAAGTGAAGGTTCAACTAGGTTATCTAATTATAAATTATCCATGTAAAGGATTGAAATAATATTTAGACAACTTATATTTAGAAAATCAAAGTGAGTGGTTTTCATGCTTTTGGTTAAGGAGGTGAACCCTAACCATCAGTGGTCAACCTGACTGTCGATGGTCGAGGATAAAGGTGAAAAGGTGGGTAAAATATAGGTTAAGCTAGTTGGGTAAATTGACTACAGTTAGGCTTGATTAGCAATCAAGGGGTGAAATTGGTTCCAAAGGGGGTCCCAAGTAGTATAGGGGTGTTTTAAACATTCAAAATCATAATGTGCATATTTATAGTATCTACAAAATTAATATGCAAAATAAAATAAATCATCCCAAATAAGAAAATACATTAATAATATGATACATTCTACTAAAATCAATATTAACTAATAATCAACAAACATATTTTTACTCTATGTGGTGTGTGTAGGGTTCCCATCTCATTCTTTCCTCCACCACTTGTCTCCATATACACCATCCTCTCTGATGATACCCTCCCTCAATCATAGCTAGGGTGTTGGACTCCATCTTATATCCACCTTAGTACAAATGAATAGTGGTTAAGACCAAATCATGATATAATTACAATAAACTAATGTAACTAAATAAACTACATAATCATGATCAAATTATATCATAATAGAATATAAATAACTAACTAATAGTTAACTATCATGATCACAAGTAATAAATAATGTCCATAATCAACATAAAACTAATCCAATTTCTTAACACATCAAATAAACCATTCACTAAAAAAAAATCAATAATAAATAGATTAATAATTCTAGAGGCAAACTAAAATGTAAACAATTATTAGGTCAAAATTTGAGTAGGATTGAATCCAAGCTAGGTTATTGGTGCGTATAGGGTAATACCAAAAATAATAAATCTTCACCATGTTTCTAAGAAATTAAATCCCTTACACAAATAAATTTAGGTAATTTAGGTGATTTTTAGGTTTAAATTACATCATTTTCTATAAATTAATCTTGAACCTTGTTTAGACACAAAAGGTGGAAAAAATGAGTCTCTACACTTAATATGAGACCTTATGATGGTGACCTTACTTTAGTATATGCTAAAGTTATAAAGGTTAATAAACAATTGAATCCATAAGGCCAAATGATGGATCCCATCCCTAATACATTACCCAACATGCCTATGTTGAACCTTCTTCTTAATGTAAATCAAAATGTGCCTATACCTCAACCATGCTAATAAAAAATGTGTTCCTAATGATACATGGTCCTTCAAATTAGCACCTATGTTTTCTTAACTTGGTGAATAATGATATGGTTCCACAATTGTAAAACTAAATGATGTTATTAGTTGGTATCTATACCCAAACCATATCTCAAGAATCTATAAAAAAATGATTTATATGCCATCCAACATATGGTGCAAAGAATAAGCAACTAATTTCTTGGTTTGTAAAGGCAAATGGGTTGTTTTGGTGTTGAGAGTTTAGGAAATAAATTCACTTATTAGATATACAACAAAAATTACAATCATCCCCACAATCAGCTAGATCCTTCTCCCAATAAGATTCTTGAAATCAACATCTATGAAATATCTCTTCCTAATTAATTTCATGTTCATAACACATACCAACATGGAGATTTTGATTTCATTAAATTTTTTAGTGATTTCAACATATTCTAATGAGATATGGAAGAACATAAGGTAGTGTCAAACTATACTAAATCATCCTCTACTAGTAGGCCATATATCATAACCATGATGTTAGAAACCATAGAGGTACCTAGATAAGAATAGAACCACCTAGAAGAGAGTTATAGTGAAGTACATTCTTTTCATCAATTTTAAAGAAGCAATTATACCTTTAGGAATCGACAACAATAATATCCCCTCACTACCTGAACTCTTCCAAATAATTTTGTAACTCCCCCTAATCCTAAAGCTAAGAGTTTAGCTCCACTTATAAAGTCTAATGAGTCCAAATACCATGCATATATTAAACCACCTCAAGGTAAATCTAAATATAATATCATGAAAGATATAAAATAGATCAAAGCTAGTATCATCTTTCATGAACTTGATCAAATCACTGAGTAATGTGTTGTTTTGATTAAGTCACTTAATACAAAACCATTCTAGTCCAAGAAATAAATAACTCATACCAATGTGATTATCCATAAAAATAAATACCAAAGTGCATCCCTTTCTCCTAACTATTAGGTTATTTGGGAAGAACTTTCATAATTGTTTGATAGATTTAGGGGCTTCAACAAACATAATGCATGCAACCATTTATGAAAAAATAGTCTTAGTTCCCATTAATTTAAATAAATTTGTGAATATAGAAAAGTTTGAGGTTAGGATATTGGGAAAATTACTCAATGTACACATGAAATTAGAGTTAAATCCTAGAGTCTAATAATTCATAGATATATAAGTAGTCAAAATCTTCAAAGCATATAGAATGCTATTTAGTTGTGATTAGTCTAAATATTTGAATGGATACATGGAAAATGAAATATATAACATGTGATAGTATTTGAGGGGTGTATCAATC
Organism: Torreya grandis; assembly: GCA_037957365.1. NCBI lineage: Eukaryota > Viridiplantae > Streptophyta > Pinopsida > Cupressales > Taxaceae > Torreya > Torreya grandis. The sequence goes on from JARHVA010000242.1 coordinate 5,478,967, forward strand.
CAAATAATAGTGGATAGAGAGAAAAAAATGAATAACTTTATCACATAATATAACTAGTTCAATGAGAAGGTCAACATAATGAATTCTAATTTAGGGATTTATACATTGGAAACAAACCTTGCTAAAAGTTAGATTGATATTGAGATTGAGTTTCCTAGGATGTGGTCATTATATGTAGATATAAATTTATCTAAAATAAGTTCTAAATCTATTTTCTTTATGATTGATCCATTGGGTAAGAAACATCTAGCTTATTATAGGTTACTATTTCCATGCACTAAGAACCTAATAAAATATAAGGTGTTAATCCTAAGCCTGCAATTTGCATTAAAACATTTGTTATTATATAAAATTAAAAAGATGGATTAGGGTACCATGCCATACACAAAATTAATTACATTCAATGAAAAGAGAAAAATAATAGACAAAAAATTGAATCCCTAAGGACCAATAAAAATGAGGATAACTTCAGCCAAAAGTACAATAAATCCTTACAAAAAAGGAACCAAGATTAACAAAAAATAAACTACCTAGAAGAATAGATAAAATTAGTGGTGAGATTACTCAAATTTAGAGTGAACAAATAAATTCATACCTTATTTTTTGTTCTTTTCTCTCTTCTTGGAATATCCCCTAGTTATCTTGCTTGGGCCTTAGGAAGAATCTTCAGTCATGTTTTTATTTTGACTGTTTAGTGTCCTTTCCTTTAATTTTTTATTCTTCTATTGTACCTTCTCAAATTTTATATGCACTATCTTCCTTTTCCAAATTAGAGTTGTCACTCCAATTTCCCCCACATCCTTAGTGTCTTTCACCTTTCCTTCACTTATGTCCTCCTGGGTAATGAATCCATATGTACTCATCAATGTTTTCAATTTTGGATATCCTTGATCATTTTGATGAAAATAAACTATTACATAACCATTTTTTTAATCCTTTATATATTTCACTCCACCTCTATAGTATTTTGCTCTTGGGGGGTTGGGGGTTTCAGTAGCCTTAGGATCCTAGATATATCCCTTAGACCTAATTAAAAGGGTGGTTTTACTAGTTTCTTCTTCCCCCTTAGAGTCAAAAAATTCCTTTTCCTCCCTTATTAGAACCCTTTTCACTATATTAATCTAACTCTTCATCCTCACTAGGAAAATCAATGGCTTCTATGACATATTTACCCCATAGGGGCTCCCCTCTCTTCACAATAAGTAGAATGATATGTTGGTGTATGAGGTTTGAGGTGGGTTTTGCCTTGAAATTGGTGACCAAGAATTTCACAAATTTTATTATGAAAAAATGAAAACTAATCATGTGCCCCTTAATATTATTCATCAACATAAAATGGTGTGAAAAAATAATCATGTACTTACCTTCCAAAGTTATATATCTCATTGTCTAGAGATAAATCTCATGGCACTTCATTGGTAAGTATACTCTAAGAAAACCTTTCTAAGATGAGGAAATCATTTTATAAAAAATTTAAAAAGTTTTCATCAATGTGTCCATCCATTTTATATCATAAGGAAAAAAACTAAGAGTATTCAGTGAGTTTGAGCTAGTTATGAACCAAGTTAGAAGTAAATTCCATTATAAACTATCATGCATAGGAGATATAAGCATAGGTCTTGGGACCTAATCAAAAAGTTTAATGTATTAAATGCCATTCCCATCCCTAGGGAAGAAAATAAAATTGATAAATCTTTAGAATTCTCTGCTATAAATTTATCCCCTTTAGATGATACTGAGTTGCAAGATATCATTAAGGAATTAGTCCCTTATTCATTTATTCTAGATAATTTGACAAATTTACAAGTCTTTGAAGATGACAAGTAAATTATTCAAAATTTTAATAGTTTTGGGGCATTATAATCTCAAATAATATATGAAGAGGAAAAAGATGTCCTAGAGCTAAACTTGACAAAGATGAAATTCTCAATATCTATGGAAATTAGATAACAAAGGGGATGATCTATCTAGATAAGGAATTTGACACATTCAACATTACTCCCCCACTAAAAAAAAATTGAAAATAAAAGGTGTCAAACCATTAACTTTTATTCCTTGTAGAGACCCCAAATTGTTAACATAGGTCTTGGTTGGATAGACATAGAGATTGAACATATTTGAAGTTTGTTACTTAGATATATGTTGATGGCATAAAATTGCACTAGGTCTTATCCAATCAACAATGGGAAGTTTCAAGTTGTGGGACAATGTGGCTTGAAACAACCTCCAGGTTTTAAAGAAGCTGGTCTCTTCTATTTTATAGGTGTTGGGGAAAAGGGATAGGAGACTAAATAAAAACGCAAAATGCAAGAATTAAAACCTAACTATGGTGATGCACCTAAGTGTAATCCTAATCCTAACCTGAGCACAGTGAGACTATTATATGATTCTATTACATTTAAGAGTAGACAAGTGCATGATCAATGTAAAGGATTGGAATAATATAAATAGAGGCTCAAAATAGGGGAATCTTTTGTTGAGATATAGGAATTGTCAACCAAGGCATAGTGTTCAATCTTCTTAATAGAATCCTTCACTCTCATAAGAGGCACAGAAGTCATGCACAGTTATGTAGAACTTCAGACTCTAAAAAATGAGACAAAAGAAAATAACATTTCCAATCACAACACTAGAAGATCTACAAAATAGACTAATTTTCAAATGACACAAATAACACCAAGGCATGGAGATTAAATTTTCGTAATCCATTTAGCCATATAAAGGGCATAGAAACATGCATGCTTACATCAAATTTACAACTTAAGAAAATTAAGATGAGTAAATGATATTAATGGTCAAAATTACAGGAAGTCTAAACTATGAGAAATTTCCCCCCTCTTCTCCTTACAAAATCTTCTTATATAGCTTCTGGTGTCTCCTTGTGTCACTTTCTTTCCCACACAATTCCACTCCATCCTTCACTCACAAGGGACAAAATAGACGGTACCTTTAATGATGTTGGGGGGCTCCAAAAATCTATCAGATGAACTATTTCATTTACTCAAATTAACTCTGGCTGATTTTCCCTCCATTTCGCTTTATGGCAACAGATACATGGAACACTCCCTTACGTTTGAAATGGGAGAAGACACTTAGTCAATTTTTCTAAAAATCCTCTAGGCATCATAAAATGACACTTGGAACTTTTCTCTAGATCCTTCAAAGACACGTGGCTCCCTCCCTTTTATTTAGCTATGCTGTAGTTTTATTTGGGACTCATATCAAACTTTTATGGATGGCGACACTTGGTAGCTTCCACAGATTTTGAAGTAACACCTGAGGCCCACCAAAACCTTTATTCAGCAATGAAACTTAGATGGTCTCTCAAAAATTGGCACATGGCAACCTCTGCTGCTTCTGGGAAGATACGTGGCATCTTCCACTTCTTCATCTAGGGGTGTGTGGCACCTTCCACTTTTGCTGGGGATGGAGTAGAGAGAGACTTGAATAGTGACACTCGATAGCCTCCGTTTTACTTCAAAATTTAAGCAAAATGAAATGACACATTTATGCATTGAAAGAGAGCACTGTACCCAGGCATTGAAACAAAGTCTCTCAATAGTCAACACATGGTGACTTCCACTACTTCTTCAAAAGGGTATTTCAGGGTCTTCATAGCTGCGACTTGGCACTTTTCACTTTCTGCTATTGGATATGTGGGACATTCTAAGGTTCTCTATAAAGTTACAAAAAGGGCCTCAGAGGATGCCAATTGTTCAGCTTCATGCTTTGGAAGATGACACACGATGGCATCCGCATGAACTCAACACTTAACGTAAAATTGAAATAAAGAATTAGAAGAGAAAGAAAGCCCTGTGCTCGAATGACACCACTTGGCAGCTTCTGCTACATCTCAACACTTGATGGAGAATGAACCTATGCCCTAATCCAATTTTTCTACTATGACCAAGGTATTGCCAGAACTAAAACTATAGTGCTCAACCAAAAATTTAAGTGCAACGTAGAGTAAAAAAATTTACTCTACAGTTACTGGTGACCCTTAAGACTTTTGAGCCTACTCAAAAAGAAACTCCACCTTCTGCTAGATCAAAATTGTGAAAATTACAGCTTCAAAAGAGTTGTCGACAAATGTTTAAAACACTTATTCAAAAGCAAAGTAGGAAAACAATGGAAAAATAATGCAAAAAGGGAAACTATTTAACTATAATACATGAGAGACCCAAGTCAATAGAAATGTTTCAAATAGATTCCATTTACATGAATCTCTTCAGGTTCTCCTTCCATCAACTCTAGCTCAAAAGAATTCTTCTCCTTACATGCACAAATTTTATATGGACCAGTCCATAGTGCTTCAAATTTGGTATGCTGACCTAGCTTAGCGGCCCTTACATCCCATTTCAAAACAATTGAGCCCTCTTCAAAATTAGGATTTGAAGTCCTTTTATCAAAACAATTCTTAACCATTCTTTGATGCTTGATCAATTAATTATGGGCTATGTTCTTCTTTTCCTGAACTTCTAGAAGTTTTGTGAGTCTGACCTGCATGGGGCCATTTTCTTCAATCTTGATTTGTTTGATCAGCTGAAGAGTAGGGATCTCCAAGCTTAGGGGAATCATGGTAGGCTTTCCATATACTAGTTCATATGGAGACATTTTGATCACCTATTTGGGTGTGATTCTATCAGGCCATAGTGCTAGATTAAGCACTTTATGCCACTCTTTGTGATGGTCAGCCCCTATCCTTTTGATGAGTCTTATTAGGTTTTTATTGGTTGACTCTGCTAGACCATTACCTTAGGGGTAATAGTTAGATGAAGTTTTCAGATATATTCCATTTCTTAAGGCAAAGTCAGATACTCTAGACCCCAAGAATGCTTTAGCATTATCTAATATGATGGTGTGGGGAGCCCCAAAGTGAGTAGTAATATCCCCTAGAAAATATAGGATCACATTTTCTGTTGCTTCTTTAAGTGGGACTGCCTCGGTCCATCTAGTGAAATAGTCTGTGGCAATCAATATCCATTGATGACCCATGCTGGATACTGGATTTATCATCCCAATGAAGTCAAGACCCCATTGAGTAAAAGTTTCATCCACAACTATAGGACTGAGGGGCATGGCTGCATTCCTCCTCATCCCCACATAATACTAGTAGGATTGACATTTTCTAACCAACTAATAACAATCTAAAAATCAAGTAGGCTAGAAATATCCTACCTCACTTATCTTTATGGCTGTGGTCTTTGTAGAAAAATTCCCCCCTGATGCTCCATGATGCATTTCATGTAGTATCTTCTTGGCTTTAGCCTGTTCCACACATCTTAATAATTTCCCATCAGAATTCCTTCTGAAAAGGACTTATTTGATTAGAACAAAATGAACTCCCTGTATCCTATAATACCTTCTCTTATTTCAAGGGAGTTCTCTTAGATAAATCCCCTTTTTCATGAATTGAATCTTGCTAGTGACCCAAGATTCCATATCAACCTCTTGTAACTTTAGCACTATCTCTGACTCTTCTGAATCTGCTTCCTCAGGTAACATCTTTTCCACCTCTTGGGTGATATATTGGCATAGACCCCTACCCCTGACTAGCTTGGTGGGTTTGATCTCTACATCATATTCAAGGATCTTAGTGATCTAATTGGCTCTTTTCTCAGTAATCTCTCCCTCCATGATGTATTCTTTGACACTTAGGTGAGCCACGAGTATCAAAATTTTGCTCCTTGATATATGGTGCCTAAATTTCTTGAGGGCTTTCACCATGGCATAGGTTTGTTTTTCCACAAAATTGTACCTGGTCTCATAATCTTTGAAATTTCTTGAGAAAAAGGCTATTGGGTGCTCCCCCTCTAGCCTATCATTCTTTTGAGTTAAGACAACAACAATACTTGACTCCCCTCCATAGACATACATTACGAAGGGCATGGAAAAATCTAGGTTCTTGAGCACTGGGGCTATTGAGATAGCCTCCTTGACCCCCTCAAAATCTTGCCTCCCTTCTTTAGTCCACTTGAAGACTAGATCCTTTTTAAGCAAGAGTGTCATTGGCATAACCAAGCCTTCAAAATTAGATATGAATTTACTGACAAAATTGATCTTTCCCAAAAATGATTGGACTCCCTTTTTATTGGCTGGGAGAGGTAGGTCCATTATAGATGTGATCCTCTTAGGATCTATAGAAACCCATTAGACACTATGTGACCCAATAGTTTACCCTGAGGTACATCAAAAATACACTTCTTGGGATTCAAAGATATCCTCAAATTTTGACATTTCTTGAAAATAGACTCTAGATGATCAAAATGATCATCAACATTTTTTGAAAAGACAGTAAGGTCATCCAGGTAGACCAGGATGGCCTTGTTTATAAGTTCACCAAAGTCTATATCCATAGCCCGTTGAAAAGTGGCTCCTGCATTGGATAAGCCAAATGGCATCTTCACGTAGGCAAATGACCCCCATTTGGTAGTGAAAGTAGTTTTATACTGGTCTTCCTCAGCTAGCCAAATTTGATTATACCTAGAGAAACTATCAAGTAAAGAAAACCTCTCCGATCTAGCCATAGTTTGCACAATTTGTTCCATGGAGGGCAAGGGATAGTGGTCTTTTAAAGATGCTCTATTTAGATCTCTGAAATCTACACATAGCCTTACATCCCCATTCTTTTTCCTAACTAGGACTAGATTGGATACCCAGGTTGAGTGTTTGATTGGAAATATTATTTTGGAGTTTAGAAGTTTCTGCAACTCATCTACCATTAGAGGCTCTATCCTTGGATTTACTAGTCTTTGTTTCTATCTGATGGGTTTGGATCCTTTAGTCAATTCTATGGTGTGCTGGAAAATGTCTCTATTGTATCCATGAAGGTCTTCATAGCTCCAAGCTATGACTTTGTCATACCTTTGGCACAACTTGATTAATTTTTCCTTCTCTTCCTAAGTTTCAGAATTTTTGACCTTTAGTCTCTTCCCGTCACTCACCTCTACCTTAGAATAGTCTGCTCTATTTACCTAGAACCTTTTCTTTTTGAGGCTTACATCCTCTGGGTCAAACAAATTTTCTAAAGTGATCAATCCCTTAGGGAGATTATTAGTCCTCAATTGAATAATTTGATCATCATATGCCTCTTCAATTTTAGCTTGTAATTGATCCACAAACTCATCTGATTACTGTAAGAAGGAGACCACTTGGTCATCATTTTCAAACACTTGCCAATTTTGGTCATTATCTGGGATGGTTGGCCTCACTATAACTTTTACTGACTCATTGTTAACCAATAGGCTAGTTGTTGGGTTAAACTGTGAGCCAATCTGAGCCATCCTATCAGCCTCAGAGTTTTGACTTCTAAGGATTATCTCAATATTGAAGGCTTCAAAATCTTCTATCAAATCCCAAATCCTATGCCTGTAGGATCTCATTCTCACATTATTGGCTACTGCCTTTCCCTATATTTGCTTCACTACTAGCTCTAAATCCCCTTTTAATTTTAGGTTCTTTATTCCTTTTTTCTTGGCTAACAGGAGCCCATGTATTAGAGATTCATATTCTATATCATTGTTAGTGCAAGCAAATTGAAATCAGATATCTCTTAAAATCTTATCACTATTTGGAGCAATAAGACAAATTCCTACTCCAGCACCATGTCTATTTCTAGCTCCATCAAAATTCAAAGTATAGACATCTAAATCTTGATTAGTAAGTGCCGCCTTACTTATAAGATTTGGGATCGCCTGATCCTCATCAAAAATGACATACATCCCCAAACTAGTACAGTCATAGTTCCCATATGGGTCACTATGCATCATAGCCCACAACTGGCTATTTTCTTCTTCGTGATCATGCTCGGTCCAGTCACCCAGGTCTTCAACAAAATTTCTTTCTTCTTTATTCAACATGTCATGATCTGCTTCTAATCTTGTTGTTATCTCATTGGTGATGTGGTCTTTGGACAGTGGTTTAGATAGAATTTTCATCTTCGAACCATATCTGGTTCTTAGGATGAGGTGAGACCAGTCAAGAGACATGTATCCTCCTATTTTTGCTATAAAGTCTCTGGATAAACATAAACCAAATATAGGAGGGATATCTATGACAACTATATCCTGGTTGACAATTATGTTGGGACATGTGTATAACTGTAAGGGGAGTTGTTTAATCTTCCTTATGGTTTGCACCGTTTTGCCATTTAGCTACATAACTCCTTTTGCAAGGGGTTCATAATTTATTTTTAAGGCATCAGCTATTTGCTTAGGCATCATAGTTGTGTTAACTCCTGAATCTATCAATGCATTATGCAAAAGTTTCTTTCCAATGATCAGAGTCAAATAGAAAGGCTCTGGCTTGGATTTACTTACTTGTACTGTATCGTTCATGAAGGCTATCATCTTTGGAGGAACCATATCTTTAAGCTTTTCCTTTCTAGTAGGTCCTTCCTTGGTAATAGCATCCTTGGGCATTGCTTGCCCTTGGAGAGCTTCTTGTAGTAATGTTTTTTGTTTAGGAATTGCTAGAATATCCCATATCAATACTTGTGCCATAGTTTTCTTTAATTAGTCCACAATATTGATCAGTCCCAAAGACTGAGTTTTTTGGTAATAGGGATACCTCATTCTTTCTTGAGTCTAGACAGGGATCCCTTGATCTTATACCAGCTGTGGCACTTCTTGTCTAATAGCAACACTCCTTTGCCCCTGAGATGGAGGATTATTCTTGACCTGACCACTTGCAATCTCGGGCTGCTCCACCATCCTCCTCTTTGATGTAGTGTAATAATTGGATTGTACTACTGGCCTTTAGGAGGTGGACGCTTTGTTTAATAAAACTACTTCCTCATCCTTAACCCATGAGAAAAAAGCATGTTTTGGGTCTATTTCTTCCTCTTATTACAAGGACATTCCTTGCATCTAGGCCACTATCACTAAATTTTGCATGCCAAGAGATTGGTAGGCTTGATTTTTACTGGCACTAGCAAACTGACCATCCATTCTTCTCTACTCAGTTACCTTTTGCTGTAGATTACCTCTAGGACAATCTCTAGGGGTGTGAACAGGATTGCAATGGAAACACCAAACATTAGTATCATCCACATAATTATTCTGACCTGGAACCATCTCCCTATTTGAGTTGGGAGGAATGGTTTGTGAGGGTGTGGGAACAACAACTAATTGATTTGCTAGTTGATTGTTGGTCTACCTTGGAGGGCCTTAATACTAGTTTGGTTGGGATGAAAACCTATTCCCTTGATAGCCTTGATAAGGGGGCTTAGGGAAAGTATTTTGCTACCTCTTCATATTAATCAACTCATTGGAGAATGTTCTTAGCATACTCTTGATATCATCCATTTTAGATGACTAAGCAGGGGCCGGTTGCTTCATAGATGATGGAGGGTAAGCATACATGGACATAGGTTGGTTTACAGCCTTTGGAACCTCTTGGGGTAAGGGCAAGGTGATTTTTGGGAATATAGGCATGGGGGGCCTTGGAGGTAACTTTCTAGCATCAATCAAATGATTCTCAGCTCTGACTGTGAGGGTATAAGCCGTTGGCAAAGTATGTCCCCCCAGTGACTGAATCATAATAGATATATCTGAGTTTAAATCTTTGAGATAGAATACTATGGCCATACCAGGTGGTGGTTTAGTTGCAACAGGGATTATGTCCTAAGTTTTCTAGAATCTGGTGTTGAAGTCAGTCATGTCCTCTTGCGGTCCCCTCTAAATTGTGATCAACTGCTGCAATAAGGAAGATTTATCACCCTTCTCTACAAAACATTCAAAGAATAGATCTCCAATCTGGTCCCATGTGGATATGGTATTTGGGGTTAAAGATCAATACCATTCTAAGGCTTTCCCTTTGAATGAGGCTGCTAACAACCTTAGGGCCACATTTTGCTTTATGACACCATGTATGGTGCAGGCATTTGATACATCTTGAAGATGTTCCATGGGTGTTTTTGAGTCTTACCCACTAAATTTGGGTAGAGCCTTTAGAGCATTTACTGGAATAGGGTCCTAAACAGCTGGTGGTGTTGAGAGGATTAAGGGGCTACCAATTTTATAGCTTGCATAATTTCTTGGGGGGACATTGGCTTCCATATTTGGTACTAGTACGAACTGGTTAGCTCTTCTTCTTGGACTAATTACTAGAGGTGGCAAAATAATACCTAGATTTGTAATAGATTGTGATCTGGTGACTAGTCCACAACTCTGACTCCTCGTAGCTCTCTGGTTCATGCGATCTTGAAAGAAACTTCAAGACTTGTCCCATCGGGTGTGACATAAACTATTGATGGCATAAAATTGTGCTAGGTCTTAGCCAATCAACAATGGGAAGTTTCAAGCTGTGGGACAATGCAGCTTGAAACAACCTCTAGGTTTTAAAGAAGCTGGTCTCTTCTATTTTATAAGTGTTGGGGAAAAGGGATATGAGACTAAATAGAAATGCAAAATGCAAGAATTAAAACCTAACTATGGCGATGTGCCTGAGTGTAATCCTAATCCTAACCTGAGATAGTGAGACTATTATATGATTCTATTACATTTAAGAGCAGACAAGTGCATGATCAATGTAAAGGATTGGAATAATAGAAATAGAGGCTCAAAATAGGGGAATCTTTTACTGAGATATAGGAATTGTCAACCAAGGCATAGTTTTCAATCTTCTTAATAGAATCCTTCACTCTCATAAGAGGCATAGAAGTCACGCACAGTTATGTATAACTTTAGACTCTAGAAAATGAGACAAAAGCAAATAACATTTCCAATCACAACACTAGAAGATCTACAGAATAGACTAATTTGTAAACGACACAAATAACACCAACCAAGGCATGGAGCTTAAATTTCCTTAATCCATTTAGCCATATAAAGGTCACAAATACATGCATGATTACATCAAATTTACAACTTAAGAAAATTAAGACAAGAGCAAATGATATTACTGGTCAAAATTACAGGAAGTCTAAACTATGAGAAATTCCCCCCTCTTCTCCTTACAAAATCTTCTTATATAGCTTCAGGTGTCTCCTTGCATCACTTTCTTTCCTACACAATTCCACTCCATCCTTCACTTGTAGGGGACAAAATAGATGGTGCCTTTAATGATATGGGGGGCTCCAAAAATCTACCAGATGAACTGTTCCATCTACTCGAATTAACTCTGGCCGATTTTTCCTCCATTTTGCTTTGTGGCAACAAATACACGAAACACTCCCATACATTTGAAATGGGAGAAGACACTTAGTCAATTTTTTGAAAATCCTCTAGGCATCAGAAAATGACACTTGGCACTTTTTGCTGGATCCATCAAAGACACATTACTCCCTCCCTTTACTTTGGTTATGCTATAGTTTTATTTGGGACTCATATCAGACTTTTACAGATGGCGAAACTTGGCAAATTTTGTGGATTTTGAAGTAACACCTAAGGCCCACCACAACCTTTATTCAGCAATGAAACTCAGATGGTCTCTCATAAATTGGCACATGGCAACCTCTGCTACTTTTGGGAAGATACATGGTATCTTCTACTTCTTCATCTAGGGGTGCATGGTGCCTTCCACTTTTGCTAGGGATGGAATAGAGAGAGACTTGAAGAGTGACACTTGGCAGCCTGCACTACACTTTAGCATTTAAGAAAAATGAAATGATGCCTTTATGCATTGAAGGAGAGCACTATACCCAGGCATTAAAATAAAGTCTCTCAATAGTCAACACGTGGTGACTTCTGCTGCTTCTTCAAAAGGGTAGTTTAGGGTCTTCACAGCTGCCACCTAGCACTTTTTGCTTTTTGCTACTAGATACATGGCATGTTTTGAGGTTCTCTGGAAAGTTACAAAAATGGCCTCAAAGGATGCCAGCTGGTCGGATTCATGCTTCAGAAGATGACATGCGGTAACCTTTGCATGAACTCAACACTTAACATAAAATTGAAACAAATAATCAAAAGAGAAAGAAAGGCTTGTGCTTGAATGATGCCACTTGGCAACTTCTGCTGCATCTTGACACTTGACAGAGAATGAACCCACGCCCTGCTCCAATTTTTCTACTATGACCAAGGTATTGCCGAAACCAAAACTGCAGTGCTCAACCAAAAATTTAAGTGCAACGTAGAGTAAAAAAATTTACTCTACAATATAAATAAATAATTATTTGGGCCTATAGATGCTTCAAAGTCTTCAACGCAAAGGTGCTCACTCACATTATTCCCTTTAAACCAAACCAAAAACCATTTCATTAGAATCAGAGGCCTATGGATCTAATCCTTAAACTATTAGTACATTAAAAAGTTTAAAATATCCTTTATGTTGGAATTATATTCCTAGTCACCATTCCACTTAGGTGGAAAAATTAGTACCAATTTAGTATAAAAATGGTGAAATTATACTATATATAAACTTTAAAAATATAAACAAAGCTTCAAATAAGGATAATTATCCATTGCCTTCCCCTGATAAAGTGATTCAGATGGTTAATGGATCTTAGATGATATCCTTATTGGATGGATTATTGGGATATAATCAAGTTTTATTAAATTTAGAGAACCAATATAAAGTTGCATTCATAATGAAATGGGGCACATTTGACTACAATATAATTCCATTTAGATTTAACAATGTTGGAGTGACATTTCAAAGAGTTATGGATTTTTCTTTTGAAGGTTTAATTAGTAAATGCATTATGATTTATATGGATGATTTAATTGTGTTTTCAAATTGCATATCAAACCACATATACCATCTACATAAAGTGTTTGAAATATGCATAAGGTATGACATTTCCTTAAACCCCAAAAAAACATGTTTTGTGTAACCAAAGGCAAGATTCTTAGTCATATCATAACAAAAGAAGGTATTTATATTAACCCCAAACAAGACGAATTAATCTATAAATTTCCTTGACCTAAAATTTAAAAAAGAGATAAAATCCTTCTTTGGTAGAATAAATTGTATTTGCATGTTCATTTCTAGATTTGTTGAAATTGTGAATACTCTAAACACTAAGTTGAATAGGATGCTAAATTAAAGTGGTATCTAAAAAAAAGGAATTTTAAGAATAAAATATGCCATCATGAAATCACCAATGTTAATTAGTTTAGATTATTTTAGATACTTCTACATTTACATTTTTTCCTCTGAACACACCATTACCATTTGCCTCACACAAAGAATAGATGGATAATAACACCTCATTACTTTCATTAGCATCAATATAAAATATGAAAAAATGAGGTAATATACATTATAAATACATGCTTACTCTTTATTCAATAATTTCAAAAAATTATGCACTATATTATGGGGAATAAAGTGCACACAATTGTGCCAAACCCAAATATCAAGCAAATATTGGGGCATACTGAGCCAGGAGAGTGGAAAGGTAGATGAATGACTAGGCTAAAAGAGTATGACTTGGAGATAAAACCTACCAATATGGTCAAAGGACAAGGTCTACTCATTTGATAATTGATATTTATCTGAGGATCACTATGCATCAATTAGACTAAGAGAAAGTGTTGTAGTAGAATCAATACACCCTAATTGTCCATTAACTTCTATATGGGAGACCACCTCTTGGAATGAATCAAATGTAGGAAAGAGATCTAATTTTTGATGAAGCACAATATATATTTAAGAAAGGAAATATCTTTAGGAAAAATCATGAAGGCATCTACCTAAGGTGTTTATTAGAATAAGATACCTAAAAAGTGATGGAAAGTTTCCATGAAAAGATAGGCATTGGTAACACTAAAAAAAATGCATTGACACAAATAATACTTTGATTAGGATATTACTAGTATACCATATTTAAATACATCCATTCACATGTTAGAGAATGCCAACAATGCTAAACCTTCACCATAAGGGAATTCCACCCTGTAATGCCATTGTAGCTAGTCATAGAAGGGATGCCATTTGCCTAGTGGGGTCTATATTTCATAATAGTAATTAATCCTATCTCCTTATAAAGTCACAAATTTATTATCACTAACACAAATTATTACATGAGAAGGATCAAATTAGCATTAATAAATAATAACACTACTAGTGAAATAATCAAGTTAATGGAAAATAATGTGACCACTTGATTTGAGACTCCTATCTCATTAGTTTATGACAATGGTCATGTGTTTCAGTCCATAGAATTTGATGAGCCCTAGAAATATTTTGTTCTTGTCCTCATCTATCGTACTCATCCTAATTTTTAACCATGATTTTGAACAATTTCCCATAAGTTTCCTTCTACATATATCCATAATCTTGCAAATAGCATTATGTTTTTATACTCTTTTAATAGTTAAAATTATGCATTGGAATTAAATATATGATGGTTATCTATTTCTTTGGGATGTTTTTATATATAATGTGTTTAAATTATGTTTTAAAAAATAGGTATATAGCATGGATAATCCTACAACAAAGGAATCTCATTACACAGACCATCCTAAATCCATTGTGTGATCATAGCCACGAATGAACATATTTTGATTCCTCTTTCAAATAACTGAAAAAAACACCCATAACCTCCATGGAGCCTAATAAGGAAGTGATAGAAGGCTGAAATAATTTTTTTATCCTATAACAATGCTACAAAATTCATATGAAGACATCTTTAGCAAAATGAGCCAATTTAAGTTATCATAAGTCAAATGTATTTTAGATTAGAATATATATTGTTTTGTATAATATAATTTCTTTTGTGGTATATATATATATATACATATATATATAGTAGCAAAGTTGAGATATAGTATATGTTGATTAGAGATTATCAAAAGTATATTTTTTCAAGTAATTTTCATTATAATTTCTTGTAGTAATTCATTACTGCATTTTTTATTAATATGAACAATCATTTCTAAGTTAAATTAAGTGTTGTGAGAGGAAGGATTGAAGTTGGAGTCAGAAGGAGGAAGAACCCCCTTTAGAAGTTTGTAGCAACAATCCAACCCATTTTAATATCTAATCATGTTATTTGATTTATTTATGTATTATGTGTTTCATTTTAAAATTATGTGATTTAAACTCTTGCTTATATTTTTTTAAGGAAGATTACACCACCTAAGCATTTATTTCACAGTATTATGTTTATGTTTAATTTTTATCATTTCATTTACTGCATGACTTCACATCTTAGATAACAATTAGCAAAAGGTCAAATTAGAAGATTGAGTGTGCACATATAGTGATGTCATCCTATCAAGTCTATGTAATCAAGTTGACATTTAAATGAAGTAGAAGGTATAGGTCCATGGTAACTCTCCTTGTTCATTTTTATCAAGAGAAGTATATCTTATTCTGAATTGACTGCTATTCATTTTTGGTGTTATTATCGAGGAAGGATGTCACACACTTGTAATCTTCAATCTTGATAGCAATTATTTTTGGATGTTTATCTTTTTTATTTCAAAATATTTTTGTTCTTTATATTAAATATTTCTTGCTTTCATAGTTTAAATTTCCATTTTTGAAAGTAAGATAATGGAAATTTTCAAAAAAACCCATATTACTAACCCTATGCAGGTAGGGTGGGCAGAAAGTTAAAAGAGTGGTTAACCTATGCAAAGTGAAAGGGAATATATAGTAATATTTTTTCCTAAATCATCAATAATTCCTAAAAGATTAAAAATTCATTTTACAAAAACTAAGAAACACAAAGGAATTATTTAAGATCACTCATAGTTTTCAATAAAAGAGGTATAGAAGGAATAATTTTTTGGCTAGACTAGTAGCGCAAACTAGAGACCTTGAAGAGGTGCATACCCCTAGAAGAGAACCACATGTACCACCTCTGATAATTCCCAACTTATCACCTCGTACTCAAGAATCTGAATTTTACTTCCCTTTATCACCCAAATCTCTTGCTAAAGAGGCATTCAAGGCTATTCTTTGTCCTAGAAGAAACACCAAGCCAATAGATTCTTCCAATTTAGAGAGACTATTTGTCAAGACATTAGCTAAATCTTTTGAAACCTCCACACCATCCAAATTGTATAGGAAGCCATATAGTCCTAAATAAAAAGATAAAATATTTATCTTCTATAACCTATGAAATAAATGAATTGATATGAATTTTGAGTATTGGGTAGAGACAACCTCCCATATACCAACACAAAGAGTATTCATGGGGGATCACCAGGAAGAAAAAACTACCAATGAGTATACTAATTTAAAATTTCCTATCCTTATTCCTGATATAAATGCACCCATGAAGAATATCCCTCACTCTACCCTCTCTAATTTTAGGGGAAAATCATCTGAGGATCCAAACACATTTAATTTTGAGTTTGATATCTTATGTCATAGCTATGATTATAATCAAGATGCTCAGAAACTTAAACTATTTCTAAAAACACTCAAAGTGCATCACTTGGATGGTTCATATTACTTGGAAAGGATGCCATTTATACTTGGGAATAAATGAAGGACAAGTTTATGATGAAATACCAAGACTATTGTACAAGCAAAAACTATAAGAGAGATGACATATTCTGAATGACACAAACTAATGATGAATCATTAGAAGAATATATGAAAAGATTTTTGTTTAGTTTGAAAAAATCCAAGTAGACTATAATGGATAAGGAATCAATAAATATGATATTATTGTAAGGAATTAGAGATGATTATCTGAAGGCACTAGATCTAATGTTTGGTTGTGATGTTTCTACACTGTGACTTGATGAACTAATAATTCTATGTATAAATTACTCCAATTCATCCATGAATAAAAGTAGGGGCATAGCCCTTCTTATATCATCTATAGTAGTAATATCTAAAGGTTAAGTTAACAACCTAATCTAGGACATGAAGTAGAACATTATTAGCCACCTAGATACTCAACTTGATATATTACATACACAAAGGAAGCATGAAGAAATTGAGAAAGACTTAGCTACCTATTACCTTGAATGTAGAAAGAAGGTGTATTGCACATACCATTCTATGAAAGCTTGGGTAGACAACATAACCAAGGATAATCTTGAGACAATGGAGCTACATGCCATAGGAGAAGATGAGAATCAAGTGTTTTTTATGGCTTAATAGAAACCATGCGTACAAAGACCAGGTATGTCATGAAACTCTATGTTTGCAAATTCTCAATTCTTAAACAATCCTCAATATGGTTCTTGGATGAATATACCCAATCAAAATTGGTCCTAAAAAAAGTGGCAACTACCCCAAAATTAGTTATGGATGCAATAAAATGGATAATAACCTCAACTATGGTAATTCTAAAACCAATAATGGTTATATCCCTCTAATCCATGGCAACAACAATGGAGAGGTAATCTAGGATTTCTCTAGCAAATGTAACAATGAAAAAAACAATAGGCCATAATGATAAAAACTTAACAACCTATTCAAACCACTCAATTACCTGCCCAACTCATCCCCAATCTTACCAATAAGTTGGTTCAACCAACACAATCCATTGAAATAATGTAATATCCAACATACACCTTGGATATTAATCAAGTTTAACTTCTCTCAAGTTTGCTTCTTTCATAATCCACCTCACCCATAATCATAGAACACTTTGAACTAGCTCCACTGCATACTAATCCATAGCCACTCATAGCCAATCCTAAGCAAATCCATCCAAAAATTAAAATGAAATAGATAATCCTCCTTTTCTAGAGAGATTGAACATATCACATCCTAAACTAGATCCCTAATTTGATATTTTAGGATAACTCAAGAATGTGTGCATAAGAATCCCACTCTTTCAAGAAATAAAAGATGTTTATATCTATAATAAAGTTGTTAGAGAGTTATTTTTGAAAAAATTGGGAAGAAACAATAAGGATCCTAAAATAGTCTAGGTCATTAGTCAACTAGCAAATATTATGTTGGGGAACATAGTTCCCCCAAAATATTCTGATCTAGGAAATCCTGTAGTTAATGTTAGCATCCATGGCCAACCGATATCCAATAATTTAATTGATTTAGGTTTAGCCATAAATGTGATGACCATGGAGACCATGCAACAACTAAAACTTACCACTCTCCATCCAATACCCACCATCCTCTAGATGGATAATAGATCAACTATTAAGCTTGAGGGGATTGTTGAGTACCTTGTTATCACTATGGATTCTTGGTAAAATCTAGTAGACTTTATTGTCCTATAGACAAAGAGAAATTTGGGGGTTATCCTCTCATCCTTGGCCACCCATAGTTGGGTACTGTTGATACTTTTATTGGTTACAAGTTAGTAAAAATGCAAATTTTTGATAGAAATGACACCAAGAAATTGGTTTTCTATCCACCATCTCAGCCTTCCCAAAATGATGGCCCAAACCCTTGGATTAATGACCTTAAATAATTTTTATCCATACAAAATCTACAAAATTAAGTGGATTCCATCTCTATAGGCATAATAAAAATACATTGTCCTTATTGGTATCTTGTAAAACACCTATTGACAAGATCTTGTAGCCACCAACTTGTTAGAATGTACACCATTCCCTCTTTAGAATACCTTTCCTAAGAAAGATATTAATAAAACTAAAAGAGAAATTTTGACATTCCATCAATTAGTTCCCCATCAATGTAGATATGTTCCTTTAATTACCAATGTATAAACCATGCTTTCTTTTAAAAAGCAAGTAGACATTCTACCAAACAAACCTCTCAACATCAACACCTCCTTAACACCCCAACAAGAAAGTTAGTTACTTACAATGTTGATAAAGCACACAACACCATTTTTCTAAGATTAACATGACATGATAGGAATACCTATATATTTATGCATGCATCACATTTACATTAAAGAATAATGTAAACCTATTTGCTAACCCCAATGATAAATGAATCCTGTAGTTAAAGATATTGTCAAAACTAAGTTACAAAAAATCTTGGATGCAGGGTTTGTTTATCTTATTTTGGAAAGCCAGTGGGTCTTTCCTCTAGTCATTGTCCCTAAGAAAGGTGTAAAATGGTATATTTATATTGACTATCAAGAATTGAATTCTGATATTAGGGAGGATCACTTTCCCCTTCCATTCATTGATCAAGTGTTTGATATATTAGAAAGGAAAAAATACTTTTCCTTCCTAGATAGCTATAGAGGTTATAATCAAATATAATTTACTCCACAAGACCAAGAGAAAACCAATTTTACTTTCCCTTAGGTAACCTATGCCTATGTCATCTTACCATTTGGCCTTTGCAATGCCCCAACTACTTTTCAAAGGGATGTTTTGAGCATATTTTTTGATCTCTCTTATGACTATGTTGAAATCTACATAGATAATTTCACTATCTATGGGAAGACATTTGAATAAACACTCACTAACCTAGAGAAAGTTCTTCAATGTTTCCAAGACCACCAATTATCTTTGAGCAATGAAAAGTGCTACATGCTTATGACTAAATGGATTGTGTTGCGGCATCATATATCCCCTACTAGAATTAAAGTTGACCTAAAAAAGATAAGTATCATTAAGGATCTACCAACACCAAATAAGTATAAATATGTTAGAATATTTTTAGGACATGCTAGTTATATAAATGATTTATCAAATATTTTAGTAAAATTTCTACCCCATTGTTTGGATTGATTACTAAGGATGCTAAATTTACATGGACTAATGATTATCAAATTGCCTTTCAGTAACTCAAATATGTTCTAAAAAAACTCACATTTTGAGAGGGCTTGATTGGAAGAATCCTTTTCACATCCACACAGATGCATTTGACACCACTTTAAGAGCTATCATTGGTCAAAAAGATGAATCCATGAGTTATGAAATCTATTCTATCAATAAGAATATTCAAGAGGCTAAACTCAAATACACTATAATAGAGAAGGAATTTATTTCTATTGTCTATGCCATGTATTCATCCACACAAATCATGTAACAATTAGGTATTTAATGAATAAACTTGTTGTAACAGGTAGGATAATTCATTGACTACTTTTGCTATAGGAATTTTATATTACCATTGTGAATAAACCAAGTATGGATAATGTAGTAGCATATTTTCTATATCAATTAAAAAATGATGAGCATAGTCCTATTGTTGATGATTCTTTTCCTAATGAACATTTATTTGTTGTAATAATTCAATCTCCTTGGTTTGTAGATATTGCTAACTATCTAGCTGTAGGATCACTACCACAACATTTCTCACCTAGGGATAAAAAACACTTGATCTAAAAGAGTAGACATTATTCCTAGATTATATGATATATATTTATCATTGGACCAGATTTAGTTATGAGAATATTTATCTGAGAAGATGAAGCTTATGACATTCTCAGAGCCTACCATGATGAACCCTATGGGAGTTATTTTGATGTCAAATGGACTACCATGAAAGTACTCACTATCATTTATTATTGGCCTTCTTTGCATAAGGATGACATGATGTATACCTGTGGATGTGATCAATGCCAATGTATGGGAAAACCCACTCACTTTGATGTAATGACATTACAATCACAATTGGTTCTGGAACCCTTTTACAAATGGGGACTATATTTTGTAGGTCCCATTGATCCTAAATCTAACAACAAGAAATATATACTAGTGCACACTAATTATATCATAAAATAGGTAGAGGTAAAAGCATTAACCCATGCCTAATATGGTAAATTAACTAAGTTCTTATATGAAGAAATATTCACTTGCTATGGAGTACCAAAAGAAATAGTCACAGACCAAAGTCCATAGGTCACATCAGACCTCACAACTATCTTGGTAAGAGAATATGAAATTAGACACAAAAATTATACCCTTACCATCCTCAATCAAATGTTCAGGTATAAGTCACAAATAGATAAATATAAAATATACTCACTAATATTGTTAGCCTGGATAAAAAATATTAGTGAAATCATCTTCTAGAAGTAGTCTAGGCTTATAAAATCACATATAAAACCATAACTAGTTTCAATCCATATGAATTATTTTATGGTAGAAAGAATATTTTACTCATTGAGTTTGATCATGCAATTTAATGCACATGGTGAACTAAGAAAGGAAACAATTCATCACATTAAAATAGTGTAAAGGCAATGTGTGAGTTGACATGACAGGAACATCAAGACTAAGAATTTCCAACTTGGTGACTAGACACTCCTTTTTTACTCTAAATACAAGGATCATAAAGGAAATATATAGTCTAGATGGTTTATTCCTTATGAGATCAAACAATTTTTTTATAATGGAGATGTAAAGATCATGACCATTGACTCTATTTGGTTCTATCTACTTGTTAATGGCCAAAATCTCAAGCTGTATAAGAAACCATTTTCCAAGGAAACTCTCATTCATCAACTTCTTAAAGAACAACATCCATCTCTTCTTCATGAATCAAATCAACCTATTATTGTAGCCAAAGGGCATTTTTGATAATGCTTCTCTAATATTTTCCAAGAATAAGTCATTCATAATGTCTTGGTTTAGGATGAATAAAATATTACCTCCTAGATTCCTATGATTCTAGTTGAGTTTGGACCAAATATTCTAAGAAAAAAACTCACAAAATTCAATAATGAAAACCTTCAAGCATTGTTGATACATGTTGCCTTAGAAAACTAGGTCATTCACTGATCAACATTCATTTAAAAAAAGTGAGAAAAGGCACCACTATAATAAATTTAATTGTTTTCAATTATTTTTAATTGTAGATTCATTACCTTGGAGAAGAAATATATTTTCCTTATTTCTATAGGATGGAAAACTTGCTACTACAGGTTAAAACTTGTTTTTGCATGATACAACTTACTAATTTAGGATTAAATGTGTTGTTATAGGAAACATATCTTGCTACAAGATGTATTCTTATCATTCCATACTACATAAAACATTTTTATTCCAATCAAATGACAACACATGCCACAACTACCAATTCAAATCATCATTTTCACATTAATAAAAGGTATTCTCATAAGTAACAAGGTAATTATTTTATATTTATTTCATGTCATACATTTTAATTATTACTAGATGATGGTACCTAATTCTATTAACGTGCCACCATATTTTCTCCTTATTATGCCAACTCACCATATCTTCTCCTTCACTAATTGATGTGACCTTTGATATACTACTGTCACCACCCTTTACTATTATCATGAGCCATTTTGAACATGTCAACTTCATCCCTTGAGGACAAGTGATAATTTAAGTTGGGCGGGGAGATTTTCCATAACTCAAATGGATTATTTTTCTCCCATAGAAAAAATCACAACCATTTTTACAAAGCCATAAAACCCTTGCTACAAGAACACAACCTATAACTCAAATTTCATTTTACAATGTGGAAGGTGACTTTTTAAAACATGAACCGCTTGATATCACCCCGTTCACCAATAACCCAAAAATCTTGGCCCTATTATAGAACGTAGGATAGGAATAATATGTTAGAGGATAGAGGCCCCAGATGAAGGAATTGTATAATTTTTTTTGGGTACATTGCATAATAACCTGGTAATAGTAAAAGAAATGGAAATAAAGATGAAAAAACCATCATTAATAGAGTAACAGGACTACCAAAAATAGGAGAGGCATGGAAAGAAAAATTTGATGATGAAGTAGAGGGGCAAAAATTCATCAAAGGAAATAAAAGCCTAGAAACTTCCAAGTAGGGCACTACATAGTTATCTCTACCAGTAAGATGGAACAAAGCAACTAGGTTTATCTATAAATATTTCACTTGTGAAGGGAGGTATTCTATGCTACATGCATACACTTCAAGTTCATGAATCATTTTTGGCATGGAATAGAGATAAAATTTCCCAAATTCATGCTCCATATGATCACAAAATTGTTGAAGGCTTTTCCAAAAGGTAATTCCAAATCTCTTTCCCATCATTATTTAATCCAGTTGATTGTTCAAGACTATTTGGAAAGGACTAGACCCAACATTAGTTGGGAAGAATTTCTCCAAGTACCAATAAATGTAGAAAGTGATAAATAAGGAAATGAAATATAAAAGGAATAGGAAGTTAAATAATAGAGATCATAAGAATCCCTTCCTACAATTCCATAATAACCTACAACAAAAAACCTTCCTCTAGCTCTATAAGAACTTACAAAAGGAGACCTCCTTGCAACAACACAAGAACCTATAGAAGAATATCTTCCTATAGTAACATAAGAACCTGCATCAAGGATTGAAGAAAGGACTTCCATAGGTAGGGAATCCAAATGAAAAAGGAAGAAACTCATTCTTTGGCCTGATTTAGAGGAGTCTAAGGAGGAACTTACACCTTCTCCCAAAAAGGCCAAGGTAACCTCTACTCATCGTATATCCCACAAATTGAGAATAAAAATGAGAACTAGACCTTTTTTTGTTATTGAAATTAAAGAAGAATGTGGAGAAGAATAGACTATTAGCAGTGATGAATCCCTAGAGGCTAAAACAAACAAGGGAGAATATTTTTTAGAATATAATTAGGAGGCATAACAAGAAGAGTATAGTCTTGAAGAGTTTCATGAAGAACCACTATAGGAGGAAGAAAAACAATTAGAGTAACCTATTATACAAGAGAAATTTCCCACTTTAGAACAAGCCCTATAAGAAATTGAGAGACTAAGAAAGAAGAGACTAAGGAAGACTAGATGCACTTGTTGTAATAACTTCTTAGCTATAACCCTCTACTAAAGACCATCCTACTATCATGATTTCACAACCTTATATAAAGGTAAATCAACAAGAAGAACTTAAAACCACCCAAGAAGTTAGGTATCATTCCTTTTTTTTATAATATCTTCTAAATTGATGAATTGGATGGATAATTAGTCTAAAATTTTGAAGGAATTGAGAAAAGAAAATAGAAAGAAGAGAATAAGTTGAAGGAAGAGAGAATATCCAAAATAAAGAAAAAATTGAAGATATGGCTAGTCTTACCCAAGAGATCCTTGACTACAAGCCTCTTGCAAGAGTTTATTCAGTCTACCTTGAAAAACAATGACATAAGTTAAAATTTATGAGAATTTATTGTGATATGCCTTATGAAGTCATTGATCCCCTTTCCTTCTTTTCTATCTATAAAAAAGTTCACAAGAAGAACAATCATAATTGTGTGAGTTCTACCTTCACAATTGTGTTGTCCCTTATGATAGAGAGTGGAACCCTAATCTATATGTTGGAGATGCCAAAATAAATATATTTTCATCATATTTATTGAATAAGAAAAGAATAAGAAGAGAAGTAGTCGAATATAGTAAAAATGATAATGAAATCCAGTTGCTTATCATGAGAGAATCAATGGAACCTAATGTTATATTGGCTAAATGGGATAATATCATGTTGAAAAAAGAAGTTAGAGCTTGGTTTGTGAATAATTATGATAAAGCCCAATATTTTTATTCAATATTGAGAACTTCTATTGGTCCTATTACCAAAGAGTCCTATAATGAATGATGGAATGAGCTCACTCCTACACTGAAAAAGAGAAAGCCATATTCCCTTTTTCAATTGAATTCATCATTTAATAGGATTAAAAAATATATTTTTCTTATAGGAGAAATGGTATCTTAGTTGCTAAACCTAAAGTTCTAGCCCCCTCTATTTTGGTATCCTATTCTAGATTGGTAAGATAAGGACCCAATGGATGAAGCCAGGGAAGTCAAAATATTGAAACTATTTGAATAGAGGCATGAATTCTATGTTCATCTTGATACTGGTATTAGAGATCCCATGTATTTTAGAGTTCTTTGTGAAATGGGAATGAAAAAATTTGCTTCTTGAGGTCAAGAAAGATCTTAAATTTGGTGGTGTGATGAGCCACATAAATATTCTATTATTGTCCTCATCTATTATACTCATCCTGCTTGTTAACCATGTTTTTGAATACTTTCCCATAAGTTTCATTCTACATATAGCCATAATATTACAAATATAATTATGTTTATATACTCTTTTAATAGTTAGATTTATGTATTAGAATTAAATATATTATGGTTATTTATTGCTTTAGGCCACTTTTCTATAATGTGTTTTAAGGATGTTTTGAGCAATAGGTATATAGCATGGATCACCTTACAACAAAGGAATCTCATTACACATACCATCCTACAACCACTGCATGACCATAGATGTGAATGCACAAATTTTGATTCCTCTTTCAACCAACTCACAGAAACAACCATAACCTCTATGGAGTCAAATAAAGAAGTGGTTGAAGGATAAAACAATATTTTTTGTCCTACAATAATGCTAAAGAATTCATATGATGATGTATCTAGCAAAAGGATCCTTTTTTGATTATCCTAAGTTAAATGTATCATATATTATAATATATATTTTTGTGTATAAAACAATCTCCTCTCTCTCTCTCTCTCTATATATATATATATATATATATACATATATATGTGTGTGTGTGTGTGTGTGTGTGTGTGTGTGTAGCAGGAGAGTTGAGATATAGTAGATGTTAATTAGATATTATCAAAAGTATATTTTGTTAAGTAATTTTCATTGTAATTTCTTTTAATAATTCATTATTGCATTTTTTATTAATATTAAAAAGCATTTATGATTTAAATTAAGTGTTGTGAGAGTAATGATTGAAGTTGAATTTAGAAAGAGGAAGGGCCCTCTTTGGAAGTCTACAACAACAATCTAGCCCATTTTACTAGATACACATGTTATTGGATTTATTTATGCATTGTGTGTTTCATTTATGAATTGTGTGATTTACATTCTTGCTTAGATTTACTTAAGGAAGCTTCTAATGCATAATAATTTATTTCACAATATTATGTTTATGTTTAATTTCCATCATTTCATTTACTCGGTGACTTCACATCTTAAATAATAATTAGTAGAAGGTCAAATTAGAAGATTGAGTGTACACACACAGTGACATCATCCTATCAAGTATATGTCTTTAGGTTGACATTTGAATGAAGTGGAAGTTAAAAGTCCATGGTAACTCTCCTTGTTCATTTTGATCAAGAGAAGTATATCCAATTGTTAATTGACTGCTAGTCATAATTCACTAAGTGGGTATATCACAATGGGATCAATTTAAGGTTCTTATCCAACTAATATTTTTAAGGGAATGGATCAGTAGAATAAACCAATAAAAACTTGATTGATGCCATCAAGAATTCTATTAATAATAATCCTCGAGAGTGGCATTTATTGTTGAAGTTTTCCCTTTGGGCTAGCCATATTAAGTATAAACAATCAGTTAAGAGATCACCATTTCTATTACCTTATGGACTAGAGCTAGTTTCAATTATTATGCTCAATTTTCCCACATAAAATATTAAATATTATTATATGAAATGAAATGAAAATATCAATTACATGAATATATACTTTGTACAACTAGAATAAGGTTGATGCAAAGACTTACTAAATTTCAGTAAAAATCAAAGAACTGTTAAGTGATCATTTGACAAGAAGGCCATGGTAAAATCATTTAAGATTTCAGATATAGTGCTATTATGGGACAAAGAATATTATAATAAGGATCAAAATTATACATTTTATTTACTTTGGATTGGCCCAAACCAAATATATTAACTAATAATGAATAATGTTCTTCACCTTAAGGATCTAAAAGGTAATGATCTTCCATTACTGATCAATGTATAGTTCCTAAATCATTATTTATTGGTGTACTCACTTAAAAGTGGTAATTATATGATAAGAGTGTCACTTTAGTTACCCTATCCCTAGGATATCCATTAGACTCACATTTTTAGTCATTTAGTAAACCACAATCACCTACAACTAGCCAAGACATAATACTAGAACTATCATTTCAAACCCCAATCTAACTTAGTAGTCTGCAAAGAGGACATTAGTGCCAAATTTAGGACACTATAATGACATGGCACTAATTTCCTTAGTTGGGCTCTATTATTCTTATCCCTAGCTCTTCCTAATGAATTTTTTCCAACATGTACCCCTCCTAAAGTCAACCTAAGCTCATTTTTTTGTCTGCACAAATTAAAAAAACCTATAAATATAAGTATAATACACCTCTATTTGGTATATGGAAAATAGATGAAAAATCTATTCAAACCAAAGATAAAGTTGTACATAATCAAGATATTGTATCCCTGTTCTACCATACTTTCTTCATACTACCATTTGTAATAGCTATAATCTTAGTTTTCAAGCATTTTAAATATTAAACACATTCAAGGCATCTAATGCCACTCTCATTCTAGCATTCACTTGCACATACATCAAGCACCAAGTGGGAGAACTACATCAAGCTTGATCCCTCTTCAGAGTATTGGTATGTAGGTAAATCTCTACATAGTGGGGATTTGAGTATGTCTAGTCTATCTTACTAACACAAATTTTTTTTTTATCATGCCATAATTTCAAGGAGATTAGTGTTTTCACATTAAATTAGGTTTTCTAGGTATAACATAGAGCTCTAGGTTTCAATCAGGTAGGAACAAGACATACAAACACAGGCTCAGGTGCTCCCAAAAAACAATAATAGTCTTGAAAAGGGGACATTAGTGTCACATTGAGAACACTACACACAAATGATGTTACTATCTAAATTGGTTACTTTTATCTATTTAAAAAATGAATAATATAATCCTATTGATGACATAGACTATTACCCATATCTCAAATTTTAGAACCTAGATAATCTATGATAGTTAATTTTTAGATAAGTTTCTATTTATCCCTATTTAATGTTATTTAATGAAAGTCAAACAAATTTAAAGGTCATAACAAATTAATACTTAATTATTTCATATTTTGAAACTAATTTATACATCTCATTACTTTTAATATAAACATAGGAATTTACATCATAAAACCCTAAAAGGTTAAACCATTTGGTGAACATGTCTTACTTCTAATATTGCATCAAACCCTAGCTTACATTCATCTAAATTTTTTTCAATAAATTTAAGGATAAATAATTTTAATTTTATAATAATTTATACAACCTAGATAATTAAAATAAAATTTTACATTAGAGTTTCAATTTATTTTCAATCTAATTTAATTATTGTAAGAGAAACCATAGATTCTAAAACACTAACCCTATACACATTTAGGGTTTGTATCCTTTTATTATATACACTTATATTTTAATTCTGAAAATATCATATTTGTTTATATATTTAAAATTTTAAAACTTTCATATATTACTATTCTTAAAAGGTTTAAAATATATAAAACTTGTTTTCCACCTTTCAACCTATAATGATAAAATTTAACAATAGATTTGATGACACCGATAAGCGTCAATTACAAGAATTTATGTCCAAACATAAAGATATATAAGATTATTTCATAAAAATTATTTAAGAGGAACTCCAAAATAATAATAATGGTCATTCTTTAACCCCTCTAGTTAATGATGTTATTACACCTTCAGTGGGGCCTACTCAGATAGCACAACCCAAGATTGTTATTTGATCATCAGTAATAGCTACACCACTTGTGGCCAAATCTTCTCATCCATATGTAAAATCACTTATTTAGTAGGTTTTTACTCTACAACCTAATGTGTTAGATCTTGAGCAAGGTGTAACTAAGCCATCACATGCCTTAGATTATAACATTATCTTGTATACACCTTTGGTACATCACATTGTGGCAACTCCTTTTCCATATGGTTTCAAGTCACCCAAGCTCACATTTTATGATGGAAAGGGTGACATAGAATATCAGCTCAGATCCTTTCACAAAACATATTTGGACTATGTGTCCAATAATTAGATTCTTATAAAGTTATTTCCATATAGTATCAAGTATTATTCCCTATAGTGGTTCTATAATTTTACCAATAAATCTATCATGACATTTAATATTTTAGCCAATATGTTCCTATATAAATTATTTATCAAAATCAATGATAATATATCATATGCATAAGTGGTATAATTAAAACAAAAGTCAAATGAGCCTATTGTCGATTATGTCTTATGATATAAGACAATACTATCAAAATTGACTAGCCCCATGGTAGACATAGAGCTTAAAGATGTATTTAAATAGCCTATTACTAGCACTTCATGAATCTATCTTATTCAATAAGTTTCCAATATTTAACAATATGTGTCATATAGTCAAGGAAAGAGAGGTTAAGCTTTTAGCAATGGGAAAACTCAAGTACAAAAATGGATCATATTCAACTATTAAGAGTACAAACAAACATCCATATAAGGCCAGGGACACAAAAAATAAAAGTGATTAAAAGGCCATATAAAAGTAGCTTAATATCCTTCTACCAAATTGGTTTCATCAGCACTTTAGCATAGAGTCTTCACCAATCTACTAGTGTCACTAGTATGAGTTCTACAATAACTACTATAATGCAATGTCATATCTCTCCCTCTCATTAAATAGGTTGATAAGACATTTCATCTTCCAAATATTTATGATTCAAAATCATTCTATAGGTACCATAGGGAACTAGGCCACATGACAAACATATACATTAGCCAAAAGCACAAGATACAAGATCTCATTAAGGCTAACATTATTTATGTGAGCATAACCACATAGGTACAAAAATAAAAAAATAAAATCAAAGTCAATATATTTTCATATCCTTTCCCAAATCATATAGTTAATTAGGCAAGGGCACATCATATATTCACTATACATACCAGGCTCATCCATCACCAACTTCTTATCACACAGTTACAAAGGAGACACATCCCTTACATAATATTATTGGCATGCATCACACTATAATGCCACCTCAACCAATTATCACATTTTTAGAGTAGGATATTATAGATGATGACACATATTTACATGTTCTCTTCATATGAGCATATATAGACCACCATCCTATTCATAGTGATATGGTTAATAATGGTTCAAGCATAAGCATGCACACCATGACACTCTTATAGCACTTGGGATACATAGAATGGGATATATTCCCTACAGATATAGTCATTAGTGGTTTTATTGGTGACATTAAAAGATTCATCATGTAGATTATGCTTCCATTATAGGTTATACTATCACATATAACCACTCAATTTCTAGTAGTACCTGGTGTAGGTGTATTCACCATATTATTAGGTAGGCCATGGTTACAATATCTCTGAGCTATTCCACCTACAATAAACCAATGCCTCAAGTATATACATGTTAAATAGGTGGTTAATATTAAGGGTGTCCCATATGAGTATCCTCTTCCCATCCTAAAGGTAGTTTCAACATAGTTTCTAGCTTCAATTCCATCATAGACACCAATTATAGTTCCATCATTTCCAAATATTACATAATTATCAATTTCCATAGAGAGCACAACTCTTATGCATACATCATAGTATTCATTAGATTCATAAAAATAGGTTAGGTCTACTTATATAATGTCTACATACACATGTACTCTCCCTCATAGACCATTACTAGAGAGACCATTGCATCATAAATATGTCATGGATTTTAGAGGACCTTCCTTTACATAGTTTATACCAAGATCATTTATATTGGGATCTAAGGTTTCTCAGCATAGGGAACCTATATCACCTACATATTATGCATCTACCAAATGGGTCCTTAAGACCCCTATATTTCATAAGGTATCATATTAAGTACCATATCATTATATCATCACTTCTTAGGTAGGTTTATATTTAGATTATACATCACACTAGATCAAGGGCTCATAGTTTCCCTTTCACACTACATGCACGATCATAGTTCCCCTATTTGACATAGGTAATGGTTATGGTAATTCTTCCATGAGACTCATAGGTTAGTAGGGTTCCTACCCTTGTACATATTTCCTTCTCTCTCTTGTTCCTTGTACATAGTTTCTTTCCATTTTCTTGTACATAGCTTATACTTATAAAACATTAAAAAAATATAACATGTCAAAATAAAAGAAAAAAAAACATTTAAATATTTCAAAAATACATTTTTTATAGATTGTATTCATTACTCTGTTTACATTTATACCACTTGCCATATACTACATATTACTAGATATCTTAGTATAGTTGATATTATCATACATATATGCTTCACTTGTTCTTATTGAGTGATTATAAATTCCAAATACGAATCCAATCCACTAAACTAATCTATATCATCTATCATCTACCCACTTAGTGGTATCTCATACATAGTTACTATAACCAAGTTATATCTTACATACTATACAGTCTAGTTATGCATTAATTTATCTTGATATTGATCATTTCTCCTTTTTTCTTATATTTTTTTCCAACTATCACTAGGTAGACTCAGTATAAATTCATCCTAGTGCTATCTAAATATATGTGTATTACATAGTTATACATAATTTCAATTATAGTTCCTAGAGTAGATTTGATTATGTTTCCTATGTTTATTCCATCTTTAAAGGAGTTTGAATATTCCATTGTTATTTGGATTCTATTCTAATTATCGATTTGTATTCCTTGAAAATGTGCCCATGTCCCTTGTTTATGTTTTCCTACTTCTATATGTGAACATTTAAACATGTAATTTTATGTGGCTCTACACCATATTTATTATTTTTTACATATTTGGACATTTGAACATGTCCTTAAATGTCTTCATTCTTAGATTTAATGACATGTTCCCATGTCCCTTGTATTATGGCCCCTTGGCCTACCTTTTACATGACTCATGTGCTTGTATGTTTATTTCCTTGTATGCTTCTACACCATGACATTTGTATTTTCTTCTCTCTCTCTCTCTCTCTCTCTCTCTCTCTCTCTCTCTCTCTCTCTCTCTCTCTCTCTCACACACACACACACACACACACACACACACACACACACACACACAAACACAAGTTTTTTATGTCATGAGAGATCTCATACATCTACCCTTCCTAATTGGGAGCCTTGATGGAAATCACACCCCATCCCCTTAGGTATTTACTTATATTTTATTATATATACATTTCTTACATATATCTTGACACCCTTGTGCAATGCTAGATTACAACATACATCTTACATTTCCTACTTATCCTCAAATACATTTACATTTTGATGTTATGTTTGTAAATTATACTGGAATATCATGCACATGTTTTGGATAACACATTTTATAGAGGTACTTATTTAGAGGGAAGTTATTACACAGGTTACACAACTACACTCAAAAGAGGGGCATTTATAGAGGGTTGTCACCAAGATCAGGATCTTACTTTTCTTTCTATATATACATTTCAACACATATGCTTAGTTTAAGACATCAGACTTAGGGTAGATATAAAATATAATATAGATTTATAATTTATTCCAAATAACTTATAAATTAGGCTAGGAAGTCATTAGTGCCTAGATTAGGACACTAGCACCAATAGGCACTACTATCCAGTAGCCCTAGCTTCAGGATAGTCTAGATCATTAAGACTAGAACACTAGGTATAATACAAATTTGTATAGATATAGTCATAGGTTTGGTAGTTATGTTAAAATTTAGCTTATATACATTAATTTCATCTTAGATATATTAATTTTAGCTCAAATTCATACTAGTTGATCAAATTTGGGGGCATCATGCACGACATGATCATTCATACATTCAGATCAGTTACATAGGTCTAGTTATTATATACTTCATTCAAATTTAATATACTTAGATACCATATTGGAGGCATGTGCATGGTACATTTGTTTCCATACACTCATATTTAGATAGGTTGATTAGATGGAATCACAAACTCCATGTCATTATCTATGTTCAATACACTTACTATCACATTCCAAGGTGTCACTAGATTCATGCCTTATTCCATCTACTATAATTGGCATTCTTAAGTGGCTTAGAGTCATTTAATATATCCAAGTAGCCATATAGTTAAATAAATAGTTAGATTTACTCATATACTTTTAGCACTTTGTATATTTTAGTTACATATGCATCATATTGACACATGGGATAATGATGGATTCATATCCCACTTGATATATTGAGCCACATACATGAGAGGGTTAGACACACTTATAGTATTATCAAATCTATTCACAGAGATCAAAATAAACTAATCAAGGGTAGGCAATGATGGAGTAAAAATTGGATTGAGTTCTTGAGCCATCTATATGAGGATTGAAAAATCCATAAGATCAGTTCATGTTATTCAATGATATGATCACTATGCACACTTACACACATAGTTTGTCTCTAGGTTCATGTATTGGTTTGTGTACTCACAAGGTGTATTTTTTCCTTTAATCTCTCTTTACTTAGCTTTACTCAATGATTTAATTTCATCATATTATTTTTATTTGGATGACCTCTTAATTAAGGACTAATTTTTGCATCTTTCATTATACAATATTGCTTTGGATCGTATTTCACATATGCAAACCTATATTATCATATTCAAACTTAGCTACATGAGATTTACATCTAGGGTGAGTCCAGGTATGCTTTTTTTCATTTATACTAGTCAATTCTCTTTATTACATTACTAGAATAAATGGGGGGAACATAATCACCTAAATGTGGTAATTAGATGCTAATAGTGTCATTTGAGTCACCCTAACCATATGCTAGACATTAGACCTATCCTTGAGCATTAGAATTAATTTTTGAGTAATTCAATAGACCAAGTCACCTACATCTAGCCAAGACATAGTCCCATAATTTTCACCCCAAACCCTAATCCAACTTGCTTAATAGTCTATAATGAGGACATTAGCACCACATTTGAGACACTATAGTCACATGGTGCTAGTGTCCCAAACTAGGTGCTATTATCCTTATCCCTAACTCTTTCCAACAGATAATTTTTAAAATGTGTGCCCCTCCTAAGGTTATTCTAAGCTCATTTTCTCATCCACATAAGCAATAAAATCCTATAAATATAAGTCTCATCCACATATATTCACTAGATGTAAAATAGATGCAAAAGTTAATCAAACCAAAAATAAAGTTGTACACAATCAAGGTATTTTATCCATATTTTCCTTATTTTTTATATACTACCATCTACAACATCCCTAAGCCCAATTTCTAAGAATTTAAAATCTCAAGCACATTCAAGGCATCCAAGGCCACTCTCATTCTAGCATTCACTTGCACATACATCAAACATTAGGTGGGAGAACTACATCAATATGGATCCCTCTTTGAAGTATCAGTATGTAGGAAACTCTCTACAAAATGGGGTGTTGAGGATGTCTAGTCCATCCTACTAACTCACAAAAAAATATTTCTCATTCCATACTTGTATGGAGATTAGGGTTTATACATTAAATAAAGTTTTCTAGGTACAACATAGATATCCAAGTTTCAATCACGTAGGAATAAGACATATAGACATAGGCAGAGGTGCTTCCAAAAATAGGAATAGTATTACAAAGGGGACATTAGCACCATATTAAGGACACTACACATAGATAGTGATACTCTCCAAAGTAGGCACTACTTCCCAATTAACAAATGAATAATATAATCTTGTTGATGACATAGACTATTGCCTAGATCTTAAATTTTAGAGCCCAAATCATTTATGACAGTCAATTTTTAGATAATTATTTATTTATCTATATTTTTTGTTATTTATATAAATTCAAACAAAGTCAAAAGTCATAACAAATCAATACTTAATTATCACATATTTAATTAGCTAATTTAGACATCTTAGCCCCTTTAATATAAACATAGGATATTACACATGCAAAACCCTAAAAGATTAGATTTAATTGGCTATCCCATTCATTTCATCTTTATAATATGCTTCTAAGATTGGCTTGGTAATATAGAGTGTACATAATAGTTTAGTCTTCTACTTTTTGCTTTTGCTTTCTTACAATATTTTTTCTATTTTCTAGTTTAGTGTTAGAATAATTTCAATCCAGTTTTATGTTTTCCTTTGTTCTTGATTATTTGTTTTATCCTATTTAGTGTTTCTTTCATGTAGCCTTATTTCACATATATAGTTTTTATTTGTCTCTCCTTGATAAATAATTGACATGTGCTTCAATAAATACAAATTTGGGATAAGTTAAATTATCTATTTTAATAGATATCAACAAAAATTTTGAAAAGTTCCCATTTTAAGTATATTTATAGTCAAGTCATCCAACCTAATGATTAATGATGAAGTCATAAATCAAAAGATGATAACCAAGATGATTGATAAAACATCCATATCATCCAAAGAGTAGCCAACAATTGATTCATCATTATCTATAAAAAATGAAAATATCTCAACCAAGTTGAGTGATCAACTTGTTATGGTATGTATCAATGCTCAATGTTGCTTCTCATCATAGTTCAAGATTCATAGCTAAGGTATTATTTTTAAAATATACCCATTGATATTCTTAATAAACTATAAGCACATCACTAAATAATTCAATCTAACTTTTCTTAAAAAATATTTGAGAGAGCTTTAGAAAATCTATGTGGGATTACTTCTTCTAGACTAAGGATAACATAGATAAGTGTTTATTTTCCCCCAACCTTCTCAAAATCTTGATAAATCAGGTGTCTAACTGATCTAGGCATTAATTTTCTTGAAAAAATATTATAAAAACCTCCTCATTCCTTTTTATTTATTTTTTCTACTTTTATTCCATCCCTTGTTATTATCTTAAGTTTACTTTCTCATTTTGTTTCATTTGGTTTGTATATTTTCATTGAGGTTTCACTTAATTTATTAATGCTTAATGAAATACAGGGTCTCTTTGTGTAAATATAATATCAATGGAATTCTTGAGCCTAGAATAAAATATTGCTTAAAGATTCTATGTGAACTTATATATATATATATTTTTGCATTTTCATAATTGTTGTGGCCTATGATTCTTAATGGAGCACATGTATTTAGAAATATTGTTTAGAAAAACAAATTCACTCAAGATGAAAACTATGGTAAGTATATACCACTATCATTTCTAATTTGTTTTGACTAATCAATGAATTTTTTTTATCCTTCCTAAATCCATGGCTTGGTCCCCAACCCTCAATGGAATGAAAAAAAAACCAATTTCAAAAAGGGAATAAAAGAAAATAAAAATGAAAATAACATGTGAAATCCCAATATCCTCGAAAGGGTGATTTAGATAATTCTACCATGAGTTTTTTGGCCTAGTTGGTAGTAGAACAAGGTTTGGAAGGAGACCATAAGAATTTATATTATGGATATATATTCTTAACTAGTATAAAAGTAATGCCCATGCAATTTCCCCTATGTTAAATTACTAGATCTTTCTCCCTCATAAGTTCCAATCGTCTAGGTAGATCCAAATGATTGTGTGTGAATGCAAAAATATAAATGGATTAATCACTTAAAGCACACATGGATGGTCTTCAAAAAATAATTAGATTAATATTCCATATGTTGGATAAGACTTTGTTTCTCACTCTTCTAATTTTATCTTTTGTTTTTCTTGAAACTAATATTGATGTTTGGATATATGAATTATCTAGATGATTAGGGGTATGTCCCAATATGAAGTCACCATTACTATTTCCTACACCAACATGCCCTAATTCTATATTATGAAATCGTGGAACCTCTCTCTATTGGGTTTGATTTTCTTTTTGGGGAGTTTTATAAATTTGATAGATACTATGTAACAAGTGACTATTCATGTTTATTTCTAATGCATTTATAGTTTGCTCAATTCAGGCTAGGGTTTCATCTATGAGCATCAAAATCTAACTATTAGGATTGCCTTAAAATTGTCATGTTACATGCCACTTATATTCTCATTTGAATATTGGACTAAATCAAGGATGGCAAGTTATCTGACCTTTTGTGGTTTTTTAGTTTCTTCCCTTTGACAATATGACTTCATGATGGCTTTTTTTTATTTTAAGTTTTTGAATGTTGAAATCATGATTATTCATTGTTATTCATATAAAAATTCCATTTTGATTATCTTACCTTCAATTTCCTTTAATTGTTTTGATCTAAGATTAATTTAAATTGTGAGGTATTAGAGCTTAAATGGAAGATATTTATATTGTCTTTACAAGGATTCATCATCTTAAGTTGTTAAATAAATATTTGTAGTTTTTGGTAAATACATGGAAATTGAATAAGTATCATTTTTTCATCTCTTAGGTTATTCATACTTTGGGTAGTTGCCTAATTAAAATTGCAAAAATGTTCTAATTTTTCTTAAAACTTTAAACATTATAGTTCAATGTGAAATTTCCATGCTTTGGGATATCTAATGAAGCCTTTAGGATTAATAATGGTATAAATTTGATCTTTCCTCCAAAATACTTAGTCATTTTTCATGATTTAATGGATAATATATTAAATTTTCACTTGAAATGCCAATTTATCTGTCTTTATCTACAGGTTCAAACAATCCCCTATG
The DNA here is from genome assembly GCA_037957365.1 of Torreya grandis. Lineage (NCBI taxonomy): Eukaryota > Viridiplantae > Streptophyta > Pinopsida > Cupressales > Taxaceae > Torreya > Torreya grandis. Next base: position 5,516,151 of record JARHVA010000242.1, read on the forward strand.
GGCCCCTAGATCTCTCCACATGGCATCCCCACTTTATCAAAATTCAACATGACATGAACCCCCTAGGTTCTCAAGATCATGCCACAAAGAAGGATCAAAATTTTTTGGCCTTGTTAAGAGTCAACAGGGTATTAATGTAGCTCTATGGCCCTGAACTCTAGATGATTGCGATGTGGTGACCATCAAGGATACTAGAGCCTAAGAACCCACTAATAATTGTGGGATCAATAAAAAAATACCATGACTCTAAAATCTATATGATTACCATATAGAAACCATATAGGAGCCCAAAATATGGGGGGATTGATAGTCATTATAGGGGAGGTTATATATACGTCTGTGGCATAAATTCCTAAATGGGAGCCACATGACAACCATATAAAATCTTTAATCAATAGAGGATCTTGTGGGAATTGGGATGTCTATATATCCATAAAAGGCTTAGATGAAAAACACATACACCTAATTTATAGTAGGGGATGATGGTAGTAAATAGAGCTTGGGTATCATAGTAACAGTTGAGGAAGTGACACATAGTATAGAGATCAAGGACCAGGAGGAACATAGGGAAAGAGATCAATGATGGGGATTTCAGAGGAGAAATAAAAATTCAAGGAGGATAAAATTGGTGTAAGTTACATCGAAAGGTAATGGAAATAAATTTTATAACCACTATAATTTTCAAAAGGTTGGCAATGCTCAAAATGGATTGTCTATCCAATCTAAAGGTGAAGTTAAATATAATTAGTTTCTCACCAACTAAAAATCCAAAAATTGATAGATTTTGAGATATTAAAGGGTAAAATTCATCTAAGAGCCCTAATGTTAAGCTATGAATGGCTCATTAATTAAATATATATTCAAGAATTAAATACCTTCATCTATGTAAAATAAGGCTAAATGGCCTTCCCAAGAAAGTTTAATGACTAGTAGCTACCAAAATTCAATTTGAAGACAGTCAATATGGATCTTTTGTGCAACAAATAAATGATTTTAATTATTTTTTAGGACTTTAAAATCATTTTTAATTAAAGGAAAAATCATTCATCATGGTGATAATAGTTATGGCATTGGGATCAACTTTTAATTAATTGAACATGAGTAGATTGGCTTTCCAACTAATTGTATTTTACAACCACCTAAATGATGAATGATTTATTACTCCAAGGATAATATGGTTTATTTAATGACAAATATTTTAATGATAAAGTGTCATAATTTTCATGTAATGAAACTTTTTAAATGTTTTAATAGAATCCTCTTACCTATTTTGACCTTATCTTCTGCTCATTGAATGTTGTCCGTAATTTCTAGTTTAGATTTCATGCTTTTGCAAGATGAGTGATTTTATTTTTATTATATAGATATTAATATGGTATTTATATTGTGAATTTTATAATATAATTCCTTGAGTGTCCTTTTTAGTTTCTTTTTAAACAATCCATGTTTTATGCACTTTCAGTTATAAAGTGTTTTAAAAGTTTTGTGTGTCATTACTACAATTATTTTGAGTATTTACATTATGTGAAGGACTTGAAAGTAGAATATTCGTATTGGTTTCCCTTATAATCTTTACCCCTAAGTGGATAAACATTTGTGTAATTTTTTAACCAAGACATAGTGGTATAATTATGACTTGGCATGCTTTAGTTCTCAAGCATTAACATTCTATTAACTAGAAATCTCCTTTTGTACTCTCTTTTCCCCTATTTTTTATACATTTTTTGAAATTTAAACACCCTCCCCTAATTATAAAGTGTTAAATTATAACACAATATCTATAGTAATCAAGAATCAAGTTTAATTAGGTAATAATAATTCCAAGTGTCAACAAATAAACATTGAGCCTCAAGTGGTAGCAGTTCATTCTCTTTGAGTAAAATTGGTTAAAATACTTGGTATTTGTATTGAACCAACATAAATCCTAAAATTAATTATGGGACATTCTATCTAATACATTTTACTCTAATTTTCTCTCTGAACATTCAATCTCGTGAATGCTTTTAGAGTAGGATTTTAGATCGAACAAGAAAACCCTTAGTCTATTTAACTCAAAAGAAAAATATTAACTAAATATATAGCTAAATAAAAATATATTGGAACTATATAATAGTTATATAAAATAGGTAAATATGAATTTAAATGGTATATAAATAGAAATTTTAATGCATTTCAAAGCATGACTTGAAATATTCCAAGACTTATCAGACTTAGGCATATTCATAAAGATGCTTAAAGGTGGTCCTCATTGATAAATATTTGTAGAATAAGTGAATATAATGGACATTTTAAGTTTATACTTAGTTAAATTAGTGAAACAAATAAAACATTATGATTTTTGTAGACATCCAATTCTTAACACTTTTTGTGTTGAAATTGTCAATCTTACTCAAATTGCACTCAAATGCACAATTTAGGTCAAAATCACTAAAAAATGCTAAATGGTTTGAAATTTTCATTTAAAATTTTTGATTTAGGTTAAATTATCCCTAAATGGGGCAATGTATTTTATGTGATTCCTAACTTTGATCAATTCATTTTGAGTCAAAATGATGATTTCACCTTTTTGTGCTCTGGATCACTCTTTTCTTCTAATTCATTAGTACACATCATGTACCTTTGTTATTTTATGTTGGAAAAATCATAAATGGGAATATGGTTATAATTAATCTAACATAAACTTTCAATTCTACTCGAGTCAAATTACAACCTAGTAATATGACTTTTTGACCATTTTGATTAATTGAGGGCCAATTTCCAAATAATTGCACAAATATTAATTAATATTATTCAAGGATAATTAATTCAAAATAATTAAAACATGTCAAAAATCCTAAAAGGGACTAATTATAACCAAATACTAAGCAAATCCTAATCAAAGTCTAATTGATTTCATCTATGAGTAATTAAATCAATTATCAAAAAGGAAAATATAAATATCAAGAGCATCTTATAAGCTAATCATTACCTTTTGTGAGTTGTCACTTTTGGAAAATTTAAAAATAAAATCCTAATAATATTCTAAAAACACTAAACCAAGGTTAATAAACTCAACCAAGGTTCCAATTTAACCCATTCCAAGTGATTCTAAAAAATCTATAAATAGAAGGCCTCACACTAACATTTTTAAACTTAAATTTTGTAAACTTATAACGCTAAAATCTCTCCACAAGTCATTTGTGTTTTTATTATTATGTTATTTTCATTTTGATTAGCTTCATTGATAGGAAAAATAGATATTTTATATCATGAGCCTAGGTTTTTCATAGAGTTCTTGAGGTAATGGAGGAGCAAAAAAGCCATTGTTGACAAAGACTAGAGGTCTAGATCAAGGGGAGAACACACTTGGAGTAATATTTGAGTGGTATAGTTATTTGGGAAGGTAATGGTTGATTGATTTATTTCATTTATATCTTTTTATCATTAACATCCCTTGCATCAATAGTTTGGATTGATTTGTCTAGTTCTTTATACATTTTTATTTGATTTTTTGGATTAATGCTTGACTAATCATTTCTTGTAATCCATTCTAAAATTTAAAATTCTTAAGGAAATTTTCTAATCATATCAACAAATATAACATACCAAAATCCAAAACATGACTAAATTACAAGAAGAAAATCTAGAGTATATTAAGTTCCATGATTTTAGGATGAAATTAGGGTGTATTTTGTAAGAAAAAACCAATGGTAACTCTGTTGGAAAATACTCTTGAGTATTTTTGAATAGATGAAAAGTTAAATAACCCAAAAATATAGATATAATATTTCATGAAACATGAATGAATTTAGGAAGGGACAATATATATTAGCTAAGTTACCAAATCTAGAATCTTTATTATCGTAGTGTATGAAAATGAATTAATTTACCACTATTTGAGACATATAAGGATTAATTTTTGTGACTCTAACCACTAGGATATGGAGTTATAACTTGAAGACATTTATCCACTAGCATCCAGGTGTTTATAGCCTTGATGGAGTTGTTTATAATCCCATTAAAGGCCTTCCTCTACTACCAATCAAGCATTCATAACCCTGGTTGAGATTCCTAAATCACCTAGAATCGATTTTTACTAAAATTTATTTTCTTTTTAGTTTTTTTCACTCTCTTTTTTAATGTCTCAGTTTAGGGTTTGGGACCACTATGTAAATGAAAGGTAGAGCTATATATTTTCACGTAGGTTTTAGCCATAACAAGTTCACCCTATTGAATTTAGAAACCATTTAATTTGTTAAATTTGTGTTTGGTTTATAGAGGATAAATTTAGTACACAATTAACTTTACCCAAACTTACCCAAATAAGAACAAGTCCATAACACAAAATAATCAAATCCATTGAAACTAACTTGGAAGGAAAATCTAAAGTAAAAAACTCCTCAAGAATCACCCCCACATAAAATGTCAATTATTCTACCCAATTACAAGTGCTTAGTTTCCTAACTTTTCATTTACCAATGTGGAACCACATGGATAAATAACTGGGGCTGACCCAAGGATGAAAGTAAAAGGAAGTGAGAAAATAGACAAAAATAAAGGAAATTAAAAAAAGAAGAAAGAAAGGGAAAACATAAAAATAAAAGAAATGTATTTATAAGAATACACTAGGATAATTAAATATTTGAATTAATTCTTGAGGAAATTTCCATTGATATTAAATGGGATATCCTCACCAATTAGACATTCTAGGTAGAAAGTATTCTCACCTAATATTTTGGAATTTGGAAGGGTCTTAGTCAGAGGGCATAAATTTTTCCATGCTAACCCTTTTTTCATGAGACTTATCCCAAATAATGACTAAATTAGATATTTTAAAGTATTTAATTTAGGATCTTTTATCAAAATAGAATTTTAAAACCCCTTGATTCTTACTAAAGTGCAATAAATTTGTGTCACATCTCCCAATTACATCAAGTTTAAAAGGTAAGCCTATGTCTTGTTATTAATTCCTAGGTAATAATTCATGGTTTTCAAGGTAGGGATCCTCAAATTTATAGAAAATACAAGATATTAGACATATAATAGGTGACATGGAAAAGTATCAAGATAAAACTTAATACTAGTCCTATCATACCATAGCATAAATTTTAAATGCTATGCCACTTCACAAGATTATTTTCCAAGACCTTCTTGATTACATCCAACACATTATTATTAATTGAATCAATAAAAATATTTCATGGTGGATAGTAATTATATGAAAATTTAAGGATTACCTAATTTTTAAAGGCCCATTAAATAAATTTTAGTTAAGGGAAGAAAAGGACATTATCACATACTATAATAAATGTCATACAAAACTTTGTGACAATGTTATCCTCAATAAAGTTGATCACTACTTTAGTCATGTAGTTTTGGAACACTTTAGCTTCAATCTAATAGGTGCAATAGTAATTTTTAGCGAGCATAAAATTGTGTCTAACTGAGTAATTGGAATTAATGGCCCCATGAATTTTATCCCTAATTTGTAAATGGCATGATCTATATGACCATCTTCAATGGCATAATTGGGTTTCACTCTTTATGCATAGCTACTTGACATGTATGGAAAATTCTCACATGAGCATGTTCATATTTGAAAAAATGGGGACAATAATATCCCAATTTGAGTATTTGATGGACTATAACATTTACCAAACTATGTTCAATTTCATACCTCCCATGGAAGTCTTAGAGTGCTTGAGTTTATTCTTCCTTGTTTAGGCACCTCAAATATATGGATTCATGATTTATTCTATATAATACGCTTGATTTGATCATGAATTGGTTGATATTAAAACATAAATATCTTATTTTAGTGTATTTTAGATGATTATGAAATTCATTTTTTAATAAATAATGTATAATGTACCTATACCAATCGTTAGAAGTGATGCCTTGCACTAAGTAATATTGGCAAACCATTTGTGAATCAAATTTTGAAATGGATTTGATAAGTAATTGACTTATGAAAAATTTAATTATTTAAATTTATAATTTTAACTCTTAAAGGATGGTCATCTTATTCTCATGTCATTTTCACATCTTAGTTTGCATCAACATTGTTTTGACAATTAGATCATGCATAATAACAAATACTTTGTTGTGTAAGATGTAGTTTTTAAACTTAATTATAGTTTTGATTAAGGAATAAATTTTTTTATCAAGGGTTGAATACTTGGTTTTATAATTTATAAGTGGGGATATAATGATGGATATAGGTCTCTCATCCCTAACTTATTTTCTCTATGTCAAAACTATAACACTTTAATGATATAAAGTAAAGGAGTAAAGTTAGAATGGATATTTATAATATAGACTAATGAACACCATTATGTTCATAATTAAATTATTGATTTTATTTAAATCCACTTGTGATTTAGGGTTATATTAAATATTTTCATCCTTATTGGACATGTTTTTTAGTGGTCAAACTATCTTTGTGAAGCTCAAAATGAACATCCTCAGGAAATTGGTTTTTTCAAAGAATGGCTTTGGATAATTATTTATACCAAGAATTAGGATCTTTAAGATTATTTAAAATATCTTAAGGTATATGTAAATACATCATTATGAGATTACATGACCCAAAAAAATTCCTTTGGTTACCCTAAATATGCATTTATTTGGGTTTAAAGAAATACCATGTTCTCTACATCTTTATAACACCTTTCTCAAGTCTTTCACATGGTTAGCTCAGTCTTTAGAAAAGACAATCATATCATCCATGTAGATGATAATATATTTTATAATGAGATAATTTAATGCAATTTACATGGCCTTATATAAAGTATCACTTAAATTTATTAGGCCAAATGACATCCTCTTGTATGTGAATGTACCCCACATTGTTATAAATGTTGTCTTAATTTTATCTTCATAATTATCCACCACTTGGTTATATTTTTAGTAGCCATCCATGAATGACATCATTTGGGGACCATTTAATATTTATAATACCTCATCCAATGAAGGTAGTTGATAATTACCATTCTCCAAATCCTTGGTAAGGTTCCTAAATTATTCACATAGTCAAATCTCTCCACTCTTATTTCAAAATGGAACTCAAATTGGACACCCATGTGGAGTTCCTAATAGGTATATATTCTTCACCAAAATTAACCTATAAACTTCTTTGAATATTATAATTTCTAGTAGTAAATTGACTACTCTTTAATTTTGGTGAAATTATTTGACACTAAGATTTAGAGGGATAGTATGCATAATTATGGAGGTGTTGAACGTATTCGTATCCTCTTAGCTCTATGTAATAGTATCCTCAAAGTTTTTATAGGCCTTCGAAATTTCTTTCTTATCTTTCTCAATGTAGGTAGTGCTTACAAGCATAATTTTTAAGTCACCTACCTTTCTTAAATTTCAAGGCTCATGGGGAATACCTTTGGTAGGTGATACCTTGTATTTATCACCATGATAGTATATGTAAAACAACCTTTCTAGTGAGACCATACTTTTTGGTATGGTTTTAGTTTTTCAAGTTGATGACTCCTCCATCTATCTAAAACTCATATGTATCATCCTCATCAATAATTTAGGATTCAAATATGCTAGTGTTAGTGATGAAATTGATAATATTATGGTCATCATTTAATTATTGGAAGTTATTAATGTTATATAGTATATAAGGGGTAGAGAATAATGTTGTCACTTGGATTTTCACCCTTTTCGGAGATGTCTTATCTTTCCTCATCCAAGTGGCACAATTGAAACACCTCTAGGTTGTGGATAGCCTAAGAATGAGGTGAATCTCTATATAGGGATAACTCCCTTGATATACCACTTTTAGATCACTATTACACCTAAATTTTCAAGGAAAATGGAGATAAAACTAAAATTAAAATATCCTAAAGGTGGTGATACACCAAATTAATTGATAACTACTAACTAGATACATGTCACACATGAGACCAAGAGACTAACTAGTCATACACTTCTCTAATCTAGATCTTCTCACATTAATATTTCATTATGAGGTTGTGATGAATTTTTAGGATAGGAGGACTAGAAAAGAGTCCTATAATGTAACTATTGAATATATTAACTCACTCAACCTTTCCACCTCATTAAACATTTCACATGATCTACAAGAAGAAGATTTCAAGCTGCAAATAAGTGAGAAAATGAGACAACAATGCTAAGGAAACAACAATAATAACTAAGTAAGATAAATAATTCAAGTTATCACACTATGAATAATAATATAATAAGTAAAATTAGTATTTTTTATTGATACATGGTATGAAAATGAGTAGGACTTCACCATACTTAGGTGGAGCATCCTTATAATAGCCAAAATGGCTAGTTCTTATATAACTTAAGAGAGAGAAGAGAATAAAGAAGTCCAAATTTCATAAGGACAAGTGTCAAGATGATAAAATGAGATATATGTGCATGAGAAGAGAATATTAAATTGATCATGTAAATTTAGAAGAGAAAAGTGGCACCCTAAGTCATGAAACTCTTGAAATGTGATGAAGGATCTCTCATTCTACATAAGAAAACTACCTTCATCATTCACCCCTATTGGAACGTCCCAAAAATGACTAGGGACTTATATCATGATTGGAATGAGAGGGATGGGTTGTATACATGCTCTTACATTCATTATCTACATTCCTAATCATTTAGATCCCTCTGAAAGTGAGCCATCATTGTCTGTAGTAAAAGAAACTCCTTTTTCAGTCACCCCTCACACTTGGCCTCAAAATTATCTTTAGTTTTCCATGAAAATAAATAAAATGGGGTGAATTAAATGTTTCAAGTCTATAAATGGCCTTAGAGGCATCAAACACACCCTAAAAAGCAACTTACTTAATGTTTTTTACCCTTATCACTATCATGTTCAGTATGCCAATTTTGACAAACTAATATGAGAGATCTTGTTGAGGTACCTAGGAGTTGTTATAAATAATTAAATGGACATGGGTAGTTATCTTAAGTCTTGATACTTCCTCCCATGTGATTAGAATTTTTAGACTCTTCCTAAAACCTATAAAACTCAAAACTATAAAGATACTCTATTTTATACTCCATCCATATAGTTATATATAGTCCAAAAGGATAGGGAGTGGCTGAGAGAGTCCCATACATCATCCAATCACTTATTTTGGTAAACTGTGAAATTTGGGTGCACTAACTTCTCCATCTTCTCAAACTGGTTATTAACAAGGGTTTTGGTGAATTTGAGCCTATTTTACCCTCTTAGACATTATTCATAAATATATGACATTAAAATATCAACAAAATACCACAATTTTTTTTATGACCCTATATAACTTGTCATGTCTCCTTGAGTCTCCATTTTAGGTGTCTAAAAAGACATGACCAACCAGAACTCTCTTATCGAGCTTGTTTTTCCACTTTACATAGGTCTGAGTTCTCTTAAAGCCCAAAATGGATTATTCATGTCTTATATTTCATACCAATAAATAAAAAATACATAACTTCATCCTATAAACATGATATAATAGGTTATAAATCTCACTAAGATCTAGAAGTGAAGTTGGACCTCCAATTGGGCTCTAGGCCTCTTCAAAGCTTAATAGGCTTAGAATGCATTTTGTTAGTTTTGAAAATTTGAAATAATTTATCATGGATGAGATAATATATAATTATTTTTCATACTTAATTAAATCTCAAAAATTCATCACAAAACTTTCCAATCACTCTTTCTCATCCCCTTTTCTCATTCACCAACTATGCCTAGTTGGAGCTTACTTGATTGAGCTATGTGCAAGAGAGTTTTGACCATTTTGAGAAGTATGAGTTTTTATGAGTGATTAACATCACCCGTTAACCTTATATAATCCTCATAATATGTTACCTGATGTCCCCAAATCATCTTATTATGTTCTTTAATCATTTTCACATCATTTGCTTGACTTGCCAAAATTATGATTTTCCTGACTGGCTAACCTCTAAAAAAAATAGCAAGGGATATCCATATTATCTAAGTAGAAATGAAGTTTTTATATATTTATTATTTATTAATTACATTATATACCAAATTTAATCCCTTGGAATTATCATTTGACCTTCTAACTCTTGTGAAACCTAAGATAGACTATTAGTAAGGTAGACTGTGCACAATGGTTTAAGATATGGACTATGTGTTACACCATAAAGTTATGTATATGAATTATTATCACATGATAAGATAATATTTAAATTTATTACATAATTTTTTAGGTAATTTTAACACATTTATCATCTCAAACCCTTCCAAAAATTCTCATTACATACCTCTCCATTTGACTATTTTAAACTGCAAACTATATCCCTATTTGGGAGGGGCCCTATAGGTGGTACTACATGATTGGGTATAGAATATAGTGTTCCAAAACATAATTTTGGTTTTATTTTCCATATATAATTCATTTTTTTATTCAAATCATGTAATTTTAATGTAAACTTCAATAACATCAACTTTTGCTCATTATCCTACTACAGTTACAATTGACTGTGTTGAGGTAGAACATGGGTTTATGAATAAGAATTCACCTTGGAACATTTGATAAATATTATTTGGAAAAAATATTATATAATTTATATTCATCCTCTATAATAAAAAATTTAATCTTCATTCTCAATGCCTACTATGAATGATGTGAAGGCTAATAGTCAATTGTAAGTGAGTACCTTCAAATGAAGGGACACCTATAGGTATAACTATATGATTTAGGCCTTGTTTTCATGTTTTATGTCCTCCTTTAAGTTCCTAAAGTTTTATCATGCATAAAAAGTTACAAATCATTCTATATGACTACCTTCATTTGATTGACCTTCACCAATTAGGCTGTGAGAAAACCAATATGGTTGTAGGTCTTCATTAGGAACTTGAAGGCTAGTTTACCTTAAATACCATCATGTTTATTTCTTAATAAAATTTTAAACCTTTTAAAAAGTATAAAATCATATTTAAAACCATCAAACATAACCTAACACCCACACCTTTCAATAAATAAACACCTTCTCAAACTTGAACCTTAGGTTGGCTTTAGGTGACTATGGGCCATTTATACGAACTATCTCATCCTTGGTGAATTCAATATACTACTCCATGCATGCCTTGATGTTTATATTGAAAAAAATTGTGTTTTTTAGTGGAAAAATAAATTATAACTTAGTCTCAAGAATCAAATCCACTCATTAGGCCTAAAATGTTATTGACTCATCCTGTTATAGATAACACTGTAGAATTTTAATGTTCAAAAGGCAACTTGAGACCTATTGAAAATAAATATATTCAAATAAATAACCCTCCATAATTTTAAAATAAATATACACATGTTTTATATTACAAATTAATTTACTTGGAGGTCTTGATACTCAATGCAACCTTGTATGAGAGATCTCAAAAAAAGTCCCAAACTTCAATTTTGATAGTTTTGGGAATTTGTCCCAAAGTGCTACAAGTTTACTTCAAGACTATTTTAGTGTATTTATCTTCCAAAAACTTAAAAATTATTTAAAATGATTAAAAATCATTTTTATAATCTCCAAACATCATATAATTCTCAAGCACACATTTCATGTTCCTCCAAGAAGTGGCAGGCCATATAATTATTGTAGGTGTCATTTGTTAAATTGCATTGCTCTCTTGGATCTTGAATTGGTTATTGAAGTTTAATTTGGAATTTAAGATTATTAATAGACATATATGATAAATAATACATAGATTCACTTCATTTTGGAACCATAACATAAAAGAAATCTCTGTTAATTGTAAAAAAAGATTGTAACTCTACCCTTTCACTCCTCTTTGAAAAATGAGTTAGTTGGCTCATAAAATTAAATGTAAACTTGAATAAAAGTATGGGTAACATTTTATATGGGATTAAAATACTCATTCAATCCATATCAATCACTTAGTTTCATAGACTATCTCAAACAAGAGCAAAACCTATAGGGTACATAGATTGGCAAGCAAATTGGATAGGCCAACTTATTAAGAATGATTTATAAAGCATAGGCCACAATTATTATACAACAAAGAATAAAATATAATATTAATAATTTTATGAGATAACCCTAGGATAAATTTTCTAAAACCTCTCTTGTTGGTCGTACCATTTTGAAAACATGAGGGCCATTCTTGCTTGCCAAGCCTAGTGGAAGGAGAGAGAAGCAGTTTTATTAGTTTCTTGGACCTTCTAATCAAAATTATCATTGGAAAAATTGTGTGGAAGATAAAAGGACACTATTTAAGTTTTATAATCTATAGGATTATTTACAAGTTTGTACACTTCAAGAAAACTCCCCTTTTTCTAAGAAAAATGCTCTTTCTTCGTAAGAAACTACCACTTTTTAGTTAAAAATGGTTACTTAAGACTTATTAGACACATGGAGCATGAAATCACATTTTTAAACATTAAAATTTAGTAATGAGGTTTTATGATAAATTTAATGATCTATATGACCCCTAAAATGACTCTTAAGACTAAAAATATTATGACCAATGATAGATACACATAAAATCACACCAAATGAGCTATGACATACTTCATGACATTATGTTAGACCCATAAAAACATATAAAGATAAATTTATTACCTATAGGAGTCTCAATTTTACCTATAGGGTCAAATTTGTTCAACAACTAACTCTACTAAAAAACTCCTCAATGTGGAATTAGTAATGGGTCTTAGGGTACTCATAGTTATTTCCAATGCATCTAAATTGTAATTATTTATTTACATCAATGTCTAGATGTTTAATGCATAAAATTATTCTCTCAAGTTCCATGATATTTTGAGGTATTTATAAATATTATATTCATTACAATCATAATGGCTTATAACTTATTTTACAATAAGTTTTGAATCTCCCATCACTCTCAAGTTCTTGATTTTATTTATTTATAAAAACTAGAGGACATATACCATTACTTCATATTTAGTTACATTATCTATGCACATAAATTTTAACCATAAATATTATAGATATGACCTACGTATTAGTTTTATAATATTTATCTTGAAACCATGCTCACTCTTATACTTATATCCATCAAAATAAAGTATTTATATGTGATCCTTAGCTATGTGCAATGGGCTATGGATAGTAGATGTTGAAATTATGTTGATATCTTTATTTATTTTTTAGTTTATGGTGTGGGGATGATTTAATCTTATGATTCCAAGAATATTTTAGTTTGATATTCAATAATTTAGGTAGGAATTAGTCTATTATGAATGGAAATATTTTCTACCTCTAGGCCCTCAGATCCTTGGTTCTCACAGGTTTGATATTATTGTATGCTTAGGGATCAACAAGAAATGGAAGCACTTAATGTGAATATAGGATGTATTATTCATCTAGTTGATCATGTCATTTGAATTTAGTTCCATCTTGAATAATTAAAATGTTAATGGATAACTTTCCATAGTCTCATGCATCTATATCAAGTGCACACACTCCAAGTTTAGACTCCTCAAACAAGATAACATTCATCTTATTTCACTTTGTGATCATGTGAGATATCTTCATCTCCCTCTCAATACTAATCTAATTAGGCATACCTCACCATGGAATACATATATGGTATATATTGGTTTCCATGTGTCGATTAAGTATCTTGGACCAATATCAACTTAGAATCATCCCATATGCCTTAGGTATATTGACTATTTGGATGCCGATGAACTATTTCACCCTAAGATTAGAACCCAACTACATATGAATGTTCTTGACCTCACCAACCATTGTGACCTATGAATTATATAGCTAAACTACCTTTATGATTGATTTGGTTAGTATTAGTCATAGTTTTTTGTAAATGGAATAAGGCATAACATTCCCTAAAGAATTTAAATCCACCATATAATTTTGTAAATTTTTTACAAAATTTTTAATTATTATTAGAAAAGGAGGAGTTTCAAGTTTATCATTATATACAAAAACATGAGCATCAATCATATAATTAACCTCTTTATTTCTTGGATTATATAGATCCTTAAATAATAAGTCACTTTTATTATATATATAAAAAAACTCAAACATTGTTATGTTGGCCTTAGTTTTTTTTTATATCCTTAACAATGGTGTACCTTGTTTTATTTCAATCTAGTGATTTATTATCTTGGGGAGGTGTGGAATTATTCCTAATCTGATAAGAGGCATAATATACTTTATTGGGAAATGTTATTACTTGATTTTTAATCAGGTGTAACTTTAATGTTGTTTAGAGGAGTAGATATTATCAAAAGATTAAACTAATTACTCTTCACTTAATAGTTATTCCCCCTTTGGAACTATTCAAAGGCATGAAATTCTTCCATGTTATCCTAAGGATCATTATCACTCTCAAAATAAAAGTCATAAGTATCCAAAACCATGGTAGTGCTCAAGCTATCTCCACTTGAGCCCATTTTAATATTGTCTAATAGAGGTACTATTTTAATACTATACATCTCCTTTTAAAATATGTTTTATGCTAGTGTGAACTGAGCACAATCTGTCTCATCATGGTCAACCATGTTGTGTAGTCTACATTAAGTGGGTGAGATAGTTCTACCATGTTGACTATGTTAGAGGCTTTATTACTACCTTGATTAGTGTTGTCAAGCATTCTAGGCACATTTCCATTATTAGTCTTGGTGTTCCACTTCCTATTAATCCTTTTTAAGTTTTAATTTTTGTTATGAGATAGGTTATTTATAGCATGGTTGGTGTTTTTAGGCACATTCCTTCATAATTTGACCATATCATTGGTCAATCTATAAACCGTTTTCTAAAATTTAGCCAAATCAAGGTTTACATTGGTACTTTGATTACTTCTTACTTGGGTGGTGGGGTAGCCACTAGTGCATTAACATTTATAAATATATGGGTAGACTACTAATGAATATTATGAGAAACATAATTATTCAAAATAGGTGTTATAGTAGTATAGGATGTGACTAGCAGTTGATTCACAATCGTATATACTTCTCTTGATAAAAATGAACAAGGAGAGTTATCATGGATCTATACCTTGTACTTCATTTAAATGTCAACCTGAGGATGTAGACTTGATAGGATGATGTCACTATATATGCACACTCAATCTTCTAATTTGACATTATGATAATTTTTATATAAGATGTTGAAGTCATGCAATAAATGAAATACTAGGATTTAAATATAGTCAAAATTCTATGAAATAAATACTTATACGTTGGAATCTTCCTTAAACAAATCTAAGCAGGAATGTAAATTACACAATTCATAAACAAAATACACAATGCATAAAGAAATCAAATATCATGCTTATCTATTTAAATAGGTTTGATTATTGCTACAGACTTCCAAAGGGGGCCCTTCCTCTTTTTGACTTCAATTTCAATCCTTCCTCTCACAACACTTAATTAAAATTAAAAATGCTTGTTCATATTAATAACAAATGTAGTAATGAATTGTTGCAAGAAATTACAATAGCAGTTGCTTGACAAAATGTACTAATAATCTCTAATCAACATCTATGATATCTCAAATCTACTATTACACACACACACACACACATATACCATAGAGGAGATTATATATATATATATATATATATATATATATATATATATATATATATATATATATATATATATTCTAATCTAAGAAAAATTTGACTTAAGATGACCAAAATTAGCTCATTTTGCTAAAGTTGTCTTCATATGAATTTTAAAACATTGATGTAGGACAAACAAGTTATTTCATTCTTTAATTGCTTCCTTACTAGGCTCCAAGGAGGTTATGGTTGTTTCTATGACTCTATTGAAAGATGAATCAAAATCTATTCATTTACAACTGTTGTCATGTAGTGGCTACAAGATAGTCCATGTGATGAGATTTTATTACTGCAAGATGTTCTATGTTATATACCTATTTCTCCAAAACATCCTTAAAACACATTATATAAAAAGTGTCCTAAAGTACTAGATAATTATCATATATTTAATTCTAACACATAATTATAACTATTAAAAGAGTATAGAAACACAACACTATTTGAAATATTATGGTTGTATGTAGAAGGAAACTTATGGGAAAGTGTTCAAAAGCATGGTTAACAATCAGGATGAGTGAAATAGATGATGACAAGAATAGGATATTTATGGGGCTCATCACACCCCACAACTTAAGATCTTACTTGACCTCAAGTAACAAAATTGTTCATTCCTATTTTATAAAGAATTCTAAAATCCATGGGATCTATGGTAGCACTGGCAAGGTGATCATAAAATTTATGCCTCTATTCAAATAGTTGTTATATTTTGACCTCCATAGCTTCATCCAATGGGGCCTTATTCTACCAATCTAGAACAAGATACCAAAATAGAGGGGGATATAATTTTAGGTTTAGTAATTTAGATCCCATTTCTCTTACAAAAAAATATATATTTTATGAACTTATTAAATGCTACTTTCAAATTAAAAGGGGAATATGGCTCTCTTTTTCAATGCAAGAGTGAGCTCATTCCATCATTCATTATAGGAATTTTTGGCTACAAGACCAGTATAAGTCCTCAATCCTAATTATAAATCTTGGATTTCATCAAAATTATTCACAAACTGAGTTCTGACTTCTTTCTTCAACATGATATTATCCCACTCAATCAATAGAACATCAGCTGCCATTGATTCTCTCTTGATAAGTAGCTGGCTTTCATTCTCCTTTTTCTATATTAAAATACCCATCCTCTTCTTTGCTCATTCAAAAAATATGATGAAAATGCATTTAGTTAGACATCTCCAACATATAGATTAGGGTTCCACTCTATGTCATAAGGAACAACATAATTATGAAGGTATAACTCAAAAAATTGTGCTTGTTGTTCCTATGAACTTTCTTTATAGATAAAAAATAAGGAGAGGGGATCAATGACTTCATGAGGCATGTCATAATAGATTCTCATAAATTTTAACTTATGCTATTATTCCTCAAGGTAGGCTAAATAAAATCTTGTAAGAGGCCTTCAATCAAGGATCTCTTGGGTAAGACTAGCCATGTCTTGAATTTTTTACTTTAGTTTGGATAATATCTCTTCCATAAACTCATTCTTTTCTTTCAATTTATTATTTTTTATTAATTCCTTCAAAATTTTAGACTGACTATCCATCTAATTCATTAAATATAATATATTATAAATGAGGAATGATACCTAACATTAATTTACCTCTATAGAAGTTTGTGAAATAATGCCTATAGGATGTTATTTGACAAAGGGCTACAACTAAAAAAATACTATAACAAGTGCATCCAGTCCTCCTCTAAACTAATCCTACATTTGCTTTATTAATCACTCAATTTCTTATAGGGCTTACTCAAAAGTGGGAAATTCCATTCGTACAATAGGTTTCTCTAATTTCTCCACTTCTTCTTACATTTGTTCCTCATGCAACTCTTTAAGATTATGCTCTACTTGTTCTGCCTCTTGATTGTATTCTAGAGAACATTCTCCATTATTTTTTTCAACCTCTAAATATTCATCACTACTAGTAGTATGTTCCTCTCTAGAATATTCATTAATTTCAATAATAAAAGAAGGTTTAGTTCTCATTTTTCTTCTCAGTATGTAAGATCTACAAGGAGTAGAGGTTACCTTAGCCTTTTTGGGAGAAGGTAGAAGTTCCTCCTTAGACTCCTCTAAATTAGGTTGGAAAATGAGTTTTTTCCTTTTTCCTCTAGATTTCCTACCTATGGAAGTCCTTTTTTTAGTATTTACTATAGGTTCTTGTGTTTTTGATATAGGAATATATTTTTATATAGGTTCTTGTGTAGCTATAGGAAGGTATCTTTTTATAGGTTCTTATGGAATTGCAGGAAGGTTTTCTACTATAAGTTCTTATGGAGCTACAAGAAGGGATTATTTTGTCCTTTATTCTTATACCTCCATTTCCTCTTCTATTTCATTTATTTATCTATCACTTTCTACATTTCTTAGTACTTGGAAAAATTATTCCTAACTTATGTTGGTTCTAGTCCTTCGCAAATAGTCTTGAACAATCAACTAGATTAAATGATGATGGGAAAGATATTTGAAATTACCTTTTTGAAATGCCTCTAACATTTTTTTGATTATGTAGAGCAATAATTTGGGGATGTTTATCTCTATACCATTTTGTAAATGATTCAATAATTTGAAGTGAAGGCCATGTAGCATGGAATACCTCCCTTTACAAGTGAAATATCTATAGACAAACTCAATAGCTTTGGCTCATCATCCTAGTAAGGATAATCGTACAGTGCCTTGCTTTAAAGTTTCTAAGATTTCATTTCCTTTGATGAATTTTTTCCTCTCTACCTTGGCATAAAATTTATATTTCCATACCTCCCATATTCATGTTAATCTCATTACTCTACTAATGATAGTCTTTGTTAGCTTTATATCCATTCCTCTTACTATTGCCAGGTTGTTATGAAATGAGCCAATGAATTCTTCTATTATTCCATATTTAGGGATTGTATCTTCTCAAAATACTATGATCATCCTACATTTTGGAATAAGGCCAAGATGTTTTGGCTATTGGTTAAAGGAGTTATATCAAGCAGTTCATGTTTAAGCAAGTCCCCTCCCATAATGTGAGATGAAATTTGAGTTGTAGGCTATGTTTTTGTAGTAAGGGTTTTGTGGCTTTGGTGAAATGTTTGCAATTTTTGGTTTGGGATAAAATTAATCCATTTGAATTATGGAAAATCTTGCCCCCCTAACTTAAACTATCACTTTTTCTTGAGGTATGAAGCTGACATGCAAAAAATAGCTCATGATAAGAGCAATTAGTAGTGGTAGCAGTGCATCAAAGGTCACATCAATCAATGAAATAAAATGATATGGTGAGTTGATGTGATAAGGAGAAGATATAGTGACACATTAATATCATTAGGTACCATCATCTTAGTAATAATTAAAATGTATGAAAATAAATAAATATAAAATAATTACCTTGTTACTTGTAGGAATACCTTTCATTAATGCATAAAATGATGATTCAAAGTGGTGGTCTAACATGTGTTGTCATTTGATTAGTAGTAAATTAATTTATATAAGATGGAATGATAAGAATATATATTATAACAAGAAATGTTTTCTATAGCAATAAGTTATATCCTACAATAGCAAGTTTTATCATGTTGCAGTAAGTTTGTCATCTTTTAGAAAAGAAGAAAATGTATTTTTACTCTAAGGGAATGAATCTATAAGCAAAAAAAAATGAAAACAAAAAGCTTTATTTTAGTATTACCCTTTCTCTCTCTCTCTTTCTTTTTTAATGAATATTGATTAGCCAGTGACCTAGTTTTTTGAGACAACATCCTTAGCAACACCTGAAGGTTTTCATTACTAAATATTTTATATTTTTTTTAGATTTTTTGGTCCAAATTCAACTATAATCACAACATTCCAAGATGTAATATTTTATTCAGCCTGAGCCAAGCCATTGTGAATGACTTGTTATTGGCTGTAAGAAGCTTTATTACTCTTGGAAAATATTAGAGAAGGGTTGATAGAAATAACCTTCAAATATAGGAATAGGTTGATTTGCTTCATGAAAAAGAAATGGATGTTGTTATTCAAGAATTTGGAAAGTGAGAGTTTATTTTATAAAATGGTTTCTTATACAACTTGAGCTTATGGCCATTAACAAGTAGTTATAATTGAATAGAGTTAATGTTCATGATCTTTATAGCTCCATTGTCAAAAACTTGTTTAATCTCATAAGGCCAACCTATCTAGAATACAAATTTCTTTTAAGATCCTTGTATTTAGAATAAAAAAGGAATTCCCTATCATAAGGTTGTAAATTATTAGTCTTGATGTTCCTATCATGTCAACCCATATGTTGTCTTTGCACTATTTTAGTGTGATGAAGTTCTTCCTTTCTTAGTTCATCAAGTGCATTCAATTACATGATTTTGTCTTGTTGAGCTTGTAAATTATCAAATCCCAAATAAAGTATTTCCCTTAATGTTTTATGTTCAAACTCAATGGGAATGATAGGCCTTTTACCATAAACTAGTTCATATGGAGTGAAACCAGTTTTGGTTTTCTAGGTGATTTTATAAGCCCAAACTACTTCTAGAAGATGAGTTGACCAATCTTTTCTATGCAGGTTGATAGTCTTAGTGAGGATATTTTACAATTATCTATTTTTCACTTCCACCTAACCATTTAATTGAGGATGGTAAGGGGTAGAATTTTTGTGTCTAATTTCATATTCTTTTACCAAGGCAATTATGAGGTCTAATGTGAAATTTGGGCCTTAGTCTATGACTATTTCTCTTGATACTCTATAGCAGGTAAATATTTATTCATATAAGAACTTAGCTAATTTCTCATTGTTTTCCTATTATATTACATAATCAGTGCACACTAGTATATATTCCTTGTTATTGCATTTAGGATCAATGAGGCCTACAAAATCTAATCCTTATTTGTCAAAGGGTTCTAAAACTAGTTGTGGTTGTAATGTGATTTCATCAAAGTGAGTGGGTTTTCCCATATGGTATAATTGATCACATCTATGGGTATACATCATGTCATCCTTATGAGAATAAGGACAATAATATCCAATAGTGAGTACTTTCATAGAAGTTCATTTGGTAGAAATATGACCCCCACAGGGTTCATCATGGTAGGCTCTGAGAATGTCATAAGCTTCATCTTTTCTAATACATCTTCTCATAACTAAATCTGGTTTAGTGATAAAGAGATATCCTATAATCTATGAATAATTGTTGCTCTTTTGGATAAGATTTTGTTTGTCCCTAGGTACAAAATGTTGTGGTAGTGATCCTATAGTAAGATAGCAATATATATGAACCAAGGAGATTGAATTATTACAATAAATAAATATTCATCAAAAAAAATCATCAATAATAGGACTATGTTCATCATTTTTCAATCAAGATATAAAATCTACTACTACATTATCCTTACCTAGTCTATCCATAATGGTAATATCAAACTCCTACAACAAAATCAACCAATGAATTATCCTATGTATTACAGTAGGTTTGTTCATTAAATACCTGATTATTGTATGATCTATGTGGATGAATACTTGGTAACCTATAATGTAGTGTCAATTTTTTTTAATGGAATATATGGTGGAAAGAAATTCCTTCTCTATTATAATGTAGTTAAGTTTAGCCCCTTGAAAATTCTTGATAATAAAATAGATTGCATAACTCAGGGATTCATATTTTTAGCCAAGGATAGCTCCTAAAGTGGTGTTAGATGCATATATGTGGATGTGAAAAGGCATTTTCCAATTATTTCATCTCATCATAGGAGTTGTTATGAGAAGGTCTTTGAGAAACTAAAAGGCAATTTGACAATCATTAATCTATGTAAATTAAGTATCCTTTGTAAGTAATCCAAATAATAGGGTGGCAATTTTACTAAAATCTTTAATGAATCATTTATAATAACCATCATGTCCTAAAAATATTCTAACATCTTTTTTATTCTTTGGTGAGGGTAGATATTTAATGATACTTATATTTGATGGGTTAACTTGAATTCTAGTAAGGGATATGTGATGCCCCAACACAATCCCTTCAGTTATAAGTATGTAATACTTTTCATTGACTAAAGATAATTGGTAGTCTTGGTAATGTTGAATAACTTTTTCTAGGTTGGTGAGCATTTATTTGAGTGTCTTCCCATAGATAGTGAAATCATCTATGTATATTTAAAAATAGTCATGGGAGAGTTCATAAAATATGCTCAAAACAACCCTTTGAAAATTACTTGGGGCATTGCAAAGACCAAATAGAAAGATAACATAGGCATAAGTTTACAAGGGCAAGTAAAAGTGGTTTTATCTTGGTATTTTGGAGTAATTCATATTTGAGTATAACTAATATATCCATATAGGAAGGAAAATTACTTTTTTCTTATGATTGTATCCAACACTTGATAAATAAATGGAAGGGAAAAGTGATCCTTCTTGCTAGCAACATTCAATTCTTGGTAATCAATACAAATATGCCATTTTACCCCTTTATTAAGGATAATGACCAGGGGAGAGACCCACTAGATATTTTAAATAGGATAAACAAATCCTACATCTAAGAGTTTTTGCAACTCAATTTTGATAATGTCTTTAACTACATGATTCATTTATCATTAGGATTAGTGAATATGTTTGCATTCTTCTTTAATGTAAATGTGACACATGCATAAATTTAGGGGTATCCTTATCATGTCATGGTAATCCTAGGTAAATATTATTGTGTGCTTTCTCAACATTATAAGTAACTAAATTTCTTGCTGGGGTGTAAAGGAGGTGTTAATGTTGAGAGGTTTGTTTGGTAAAATGTCTTCTTGTTTTGTTAATAAAGCATGGTTTCTATGTTGGTAATTAAGGGATCATAGCTACATTGATTGGAAAGAAATTGATGGAATGTCCAAATGTCTCTTGTGGTTTTAGAAAGATCATTCTCATGAAATTTATTCTAAACAGGGCATGATGTACATTCTAATAGGTTGGTGGCTACAGGATCCTATCAATAGGTGTTTTGTAGGATACTAGTAAGGATTGTGTCTTCTTCTTGTGCATGTAGAGATATATTATGATCATTTATTTAGAGAGTCTACAAGGAAACATCTTCCTCAAAATAATAAATCCAAGAGGTTGGTCCATCATTCTAGGAAGCCTGATTTGGTGGATACATAACCAATTTCTTGGTGTCATTTTCATTAGAAATTAACATTTTTCCTGACCTGTAATTAGTAAAAGCATCAGAAATGACCAACCATAGATGGCCAAAGATGAGAGTATAACCCCCTAAATTTATCTTTAGTTACAAGAAAAAAAAAAATTCTAGATATTTCCAAGATTTCATAGTGATAATAAGGTCCTCAATAATCCCCTCATGCTCAATAGTTGATATATCCTTGATCTAGAGGATGGTGGTTATTGGATGGAGAGTGGTAAGTTTTAGTTTTTACATGGTATCCATAGTCATCACATTTATGGATATGCCCAAATCAATTAAATTATTGGAGATGGGTTGGTCATGGATGCTAACATTAACTACATGACTTCTTAGATCAGAATATTTTGGGGGAACTATATTTCCCAACATAATATCTACTAGTTGGCAAATGACCTGGAATATTTTAGGATCCTTCTTATTTCTTCTCAAAATTTTCAAACATATATCGAATTTGGGATCTGGTTCAAGATGTGATATGTTTAACCTCTCCAAAAAAGGAGGATTGTCAGATACTTTTTTATTTTTAGATGGACATGGCTCAGGATTATCCATGGGTGGCTATGGATTAGTATGGAGTGAATATGGTTCAAAGTGTCTTATGATTGTATATGAAGTGGGTTGTGGAAGAACATGACCTAAGCAAAGTTGAACTTGATTAATATCCAAGGTGTATGTTGGATATTACATTATTTTAGTGGATTGTGTTGGTTGAACTAACTTATTGGTAGGATTGGGGATGGGTTGGGTTGGTAATGGAATTGTTTGAATAGGTTGATAAGTGTTTGGAATTATGGTCTATTGTTTTTTTTTTGTGGTTGTTTCACTTCCTAGGGAAAGCCTTGATTACCTCCCCATTGTTGTTGCCATGGATTAGAGTGATAAAACCATTATTGGTTCTGAAATTGCCTAGGTTGAGGTTATTATCCATTATGTTTCATCCATAACTATTTTTTGGGTATCTTCCAACTTGTTTGAGACTAATGATGATTGATTATATTCATCCAAAAACCATATTAAGGATTATTTGAGAATTGATAATTTAAAAACATAAAGTTTAATGGCATACCTAGTCTTTATATCCATGGTTTCTGTTGAGCCATGGAAAACACTTGATTCTCATCTTCTCCTATGGCATGTAGCTCCACCATTTAAATATTCTCCTTAATTATGTTAGCTACCTAAGCTTTCATAGAATGACATATGAAATTTATCTTCTTCTTTCTACATTCAAGGTAATAGGAGGCTAAGGTGTTCTCAATTTCTTCTTGCTTCCTCTATGTATTTAATGTATCAAGCTAAATAGTTAGGTAGATGATAATGTCCTTTTTCATGTCCTAGAGTAGGTTGTTAACTTCACATTTAGATAGTCTCACTATAGATGCTATACAAATGGTTTTTCCTCTTCTTTTATTCATGGTTGATCTGGAGTAGTTTGTACATAGATCTATTATTTCATTAAATGGAATTCTATAAACATCACCACTAGACATTAGATCTAATGCCACTAGAAAATCATCTCTAATCCCTTTCAAAAATATCATCTTGATTTATTCCTTATCCATTTTAGTTTGCTTGGATTTTTTCAAGTTCAAAAATAATGTTTCCATATATTCTTGGAATGACTCATCATTTTCTTATGTCATTTGTAATATGTCATCTCTCCTATAGTTTCTTCCACTACAATAGTCTTGGGATTTCATCATAAACTTCTCTATCCTTTATTACCAAGTAGAAATGACATCCTTTCCAAGTCCCATGAACCATATAAGTACTGCATCTTTGAGTGTTACTAGAAAATAATTTTATTTTTTGAGCATCTTTATTATAATCATAACTACAACATAATATGTTGAACTCAAAAATAAATGTGTTTATATCCTTATATGCTTTTTTCCTGAAAGTAGGGAGGGTAGAGTGTGGGATATTCTTCATGGGTGTATTTCCATTAGGAGTAAGGATAGGAAATTTAGAAATAGTAGACTCATTGGTAGTGTTTTCTTCTTGGTGATCTCCCATGAATACTCTTTATGTTGGTAGATGGGAGGTTGTTGCTAACCACTACTCAAAATTCTTATCAATTCTTTGATTTCCTAAGGTGTAGAAGATGGAGACTTTATCTTTATTCTTAGGAATATATGGTTTCCTATATAATGGGATGGTGTGGAGGTTCTATAAGATTCATCTAGTGTCTTGGAAAAGAATTTCTCTAAATTAGAATATTATATTAGCCTGGTGTTTCTTTTAGGATAAATAATAGCCTTAAATTCCTCCTTATAAATAAATCTAGGTGACAAAGGGAAGCCAACTTTAGATTCCTAGGTATGAGGTGATAATGTGGGAATTCTTAGAGGTGGTACTGTGGGTATCTTATAGGAGTATGAACCTACTCATGGTCTCCAACTTGTGCTACCAATCTAGCCAAAAATTCTTCCTTCTCCATCTCTTCTATTAACAACTATGAGTGATCTTTAGGAATTCCTTCATGTTCCTCAGTTACTACAAGATGAAATGATTGATGATTAAGGCAAAAAAATTCCTATAAATTCCCCTTCACTTTGCATACATCAACCACTTTTTTTCCCACCCTACTTGCATAGGGTTAGTAATATGGGGTTTTGGAAAATTTCCACTATTCTACATGAAAAAAGGGAAATTTAAAATATGAAAGAAAGAAATCTTTAATCTAAAGAACAACAATATTTGGAAATAAAAATAATAAATATCTAGAAACAATTTATATCAAGATTGAAGATTAAAAGTGTCTGACACCCTTCCCTAGAAATGATGCCAATAATCATTAGCAATTGAATCACAATCAGATATACTTCTCTTGATCAAAATGAATAAGGATATTTTCCATGGAACTGTACCTTCTACTTCATTTAAATGTCAACTTGAGGATGTAGACTTGATAAGATGATGTCACTGTATGTGCACACTCAATCTTCTAATTTGACATTTTGCTAATTGTTATCTAAGATATTGAAGTCATGTAGTAAATGAAATGTTGTAATTTAAACATAAACAAATCACTATGAAATAAATACTTATACATCTAAATCTTCCTTAAAAAAGTATAAGCAAGAATGTAAATCACATAATTCAAAAATTAAACACATAGTACATAAATAAATCAAATATCATGCTTAGCTATTTAAATTGGTTGGATTGTTACTGTAGACTTATAAAGGGGGCCTTTCCTCTTTCTGACTTCATATTTAATTCTTCCTCTCATAACATTTAATTGAAATAAAAAATTCTTGTTCATATTAATAAAAAATGTAGAAATTAATTGATGCATGAAATTACAATAATAATTCCTTGACAAAATGTACTTCTAATCATCTTTAATCAACATCTACTATATCTCAACTTTTTCTTTACACACACACACAAACACACACACACATACTATAGAGGAGATTGTTTTATATGAAACAATATATATTATAATCTAAGAAAAATTTGACTTAGAATAACCAAAATTGGATCTTTTTTCTAAATTCATCTTCATATGAATTTTGAAACATTTATATAAGACAAACAAGTTTCATTATTAAACCACTTTCTTATTGGGAACTAGGGATTTTATGGTTGTTTATGTGATTTAGTTGAAAGAGGAATCAAAATCTATTCATTTGTAGCCGTGGTCATGCAGTGGTTATAGGATAGTTCATGTAATAAGATTTTGTTGCTACAATATATTCCATGCTATATACCTATTTCTCCAAAACATCCTTAAAACACATTATATAAAAAACATCCTAAAGTAATAGATAACTATCATATATTTAATTCTAACTATTAAAAGAGTATATAAATATAATGTTATTTGAAATATTATGGCTATATGCAGAAGAAAAATAATGGGAAAGTGTTCAAAAGCATGGTTAACAAGTAGGATGAGTGAAATAGATGACGAAAATAACAAGACATTTATGGGGTTCATTAGTATATAACATTGACACATTTTTTATTTTTAGGATGAGACAACACATGATTAGGAGACACATAGAGTTAATTATTTACCATGTGATTCAAGGATGATGTATTATAAACTAGGTTTGGGATTAAATACATGGCTTATAATATAGGGTTCATTAGAGGGGTGTTACACACAAGAGCTTGGTTGATCATAAGGATTTGATTGTAATAACTTGGTTTTCCTAATGAAGATAAGGGACATGCACCATACCCTTGAGGTACTATATTTTTCTCAATGTTTATAACCTCATTGTAAGATAGAGACAAGGATGTGAGAGATTTTGGGGTCTTCCAAAGGAACATAGAATTTATTGGATCAAGAGATATCAAAAATATTTGTATAGTATTAATATTGGTTTGTGTGTATGGTTATTTTAAGATTATACATACATACATACATATATATATATATATATATATATATATATATATATATATATATATATATATATATATATATATATATATATATATATTGTTGAACTGAGTATTGAAAATACTCATTGAATCATTATGTTTTTTTATGGGAAACTACAAATTGATGATATAGTATGTCAGGGTCTATAAACAACCTAAAGTGGTTAATGAATAGAGTCTCAAGGTTATCCCAAGAGGTGATGGATCGATTTGGGAAACCTAAGTACCAACCATACACTAACTCATATAAAGTATAAATAAATAATCTACAAGTAACATCTTTGTGTTCAACTTGAGTTTTGATTAAAGCATCCTTGAAAGTTTGGATATGTTCTTCAATTGTTCTTATTTTACTATGGACATACCTTTGGCATAAATTTTCATGTTTTTTGGGAAAGTCATGGGCAAGTCCTGGAATGCTTATAGGATAACTACTTCCTCCTAGTTAGGAGGGATTATCCATCATAAGGTTATAAAGATAATAAAAAATGATAATAAAAGGGATTAAAATAATATGGGAGCTAATAGTCGAGAGTATTTATCTAATTTTATATTGCCATTTATTATTTATAGAATTTCTATGCTTTTTTAGGTGCAATAGTTTAAAGTCACCCTCAAAAAAGTTTGACCTCATATTTATTCTTCTATTTTCCAATTTTTCAAACTTATAATTTCTTGGTCTAAAAAAGGTTCTTGAAGTATCAAAATACCCTCCTTCTAGTGTGATTTATTATTGGGGTGAATTTTGGCACACACTAATATGTGGGCATGTGGGGACTCACCTAACCTCTCTTTAAAGGAGGTTCTCAGGGAACCTCCCGAAAGTCTTTCTTAAAGGGTCTCAACATACTGATCTCACTTAATTGGTCATTATGGTCTATTCTAAGTCCAGGGGCCTTTGTTGGTTAACACTTGTGAAAAAAAGATTAGACTAACAAGACTAATTCACTAAGATTACAAATAAAAAACTTTATATAAACATTCATTTTCATTCTTTAATTTAATTAAATAATGCATCAATAATGACAAATAAATTAAGATCATGTAATCTAGATAATACCTTAACAATTGATTACAAATAAAACTATTTATAAAATTAATATAGCCATGTTTATAAATAAAAATCAAAAGAGAGGGAGGGAAGGGAGAAAATAAAAAATGAGCATACTTTTTTTATTGATATATTTTCCTCTATTAAGTGGACAAATCCTTTGATAAATTATTCTTTATTTTTGTCAATGGAACACTAAAAACATATAAACACGGTGCAAGAGTATTTAATAACATTAGATATGTAGTGGAGGAAAGCAAAGTTACCATATACATGTGTAGACCAAAAATATAATATGGAAAAGATTTCATATTAAATTTATTTCATGAAACACACATAATATTCATTATACACTTTAGATAAACATAAAAATAAAACTCAATAGTATTAGCTCATGTAAATAATAAAAATTCCTAAAAATCATAAAATTTCATAAAGGGAAGAGGGAAATATCTCTGATCTCCTACCTGACTATTATATTATATTATTTTATTAATGATTTATTCCTTATTCAAATTATAAGCCAGTATTTTATTAGCAATAAAAACTCATCAGGTCATTAATTCACCCACTAACTAGTGGTTTCAATAGTTCTATGGGATTGAGCCATTTTAAATTTGAATTATTTAATATCTTGCTCAATCTTGAGATAACTAACAACTAGGCCATGTTTGATTGATATTGAATTTAATTCTACCATGTTTTATTGATATTTAATTCAATACTAAGTGGTTGAATGTCATTGAAATCTCCTTTGGATAGCCTTTTGGCCATGTTCTATGCAAAGGTACCAATGCTTACTTAAGGAATTCTCTTGTATCTTACATCCTTAGTCACCTAAACCCAATGTGCACATCAATTTTGAGTTAAATGAAGCCACCAAAATATCATAAAATTTTATATATCATGATCAAATTTCCATTAAGAATCTCCCTCTACAATTCAGTATTATAGGTGAGATTGGACACACAGTTGGTTTTGGGCTATGACAATTCGATGGGTTGAGATGGCCATCAATTTTGGGAATATTATATGTTTAGGATGAACCTATGAGATTTTATTAATGTATATTCAAAGTTATGTCTCATTTATTCAATGTTATGTCTCATTAACATTTGGTAGTATTATTTGAGTCAAGAGACCTATGCCAAGATCTTGTCATCACGTGAATGCTATGTGGTGGCTTTTAACTTACTCACTACTTGGTTGAGGGCCCAATTATTTTTAATTGTCATTTTAGATGGGATGAATTGAGATATTGACACATAACCACATCATGGGCATCTATAAGTCTATTTTTTTATAGTTTACCAACCACTTGGGGCTTGGGAAAATAAGAATATACCATGTGGCATTAATTTGAGCACCCAGAGGTCTCTTGGGTGGGCTCCATGTTCAATGCATCTATACTACTTAATAAACTAAATATTTTTAGATGTATCCTCATTATACAATATCAATTTATTTCCCATCCATCTAACTAATTTAAATGACCCAGGGGAACGAAAAAGCAAAGTGTTTCCATATGTTAGCATCCCATCCACTCAAATAGTCTACCACCTGATTTATCATGTCCCAACCATGTTGGGGAATTTAGGAGATATGATCATTCCACCTATTAACATCCTAGGCATATAAGATCTTGGATACAAATTAAAATTTCATGGACTATCTGGAGGTCATAGTGAAGTGAGATTACACCATGTGGTATGATCCCATACACCTAAAGGATATTTGGTTTGGGATTTCTTTGAAAAATAGAAATATACTAAGTCTTGAAAGTATGAGAAAATGAGAGAGTGACATGTGGCATCACCTCAACCATCCTATTCATAATAAAGGAAATTACCATTGACATGTGATAAAATAAAATAGTCATTAGAATTAGAAGTTGAAATTTACCCAAAAATGACTAAGTAATAGACCAAAATAAGGGATAAATAGTATATTTAAAAGAATAAGGGTATTAATTTTATTGAACTTGAAGCTAATTTATTCCACTTAAATAAAATGACTAAGTCATAAAACTAAAGTGATATAAACCCTTAGTCCATTTCACTCAAAATAAAATGTTATCAAATAAAACAACTCAAGGAAAATACATTGGAAGTCTAAAGTAATAAGATAATATGTATAAATGTGAGGTGAAATGGTGTAGAAATGCAAATTTCAATGTAGTTAAAATAGGACTTGAAATAGAACAAGACTTATTAGACTTAAGCAGATTCAAAAAGTTGCATCAAGGTAATCACAATTGCAAAATATTCTTATATTATGTGCATTTAATGGAAATTTTAAGTTTAGAATTAGTTCAATGATTGAATAAAATATAAAATTATGACTGTAACTTCTCAAGGACATTTTATAATTAGATAAAAAAAAATAGGATGGGCCTAAGGCCCAAACTTTATTGAATTATTAGACTGGAATCTAGAGTAAAAAGAGGTTCCATGATTTTAGGATAAAATTAGGGTGTGCTATGTAAGAAACAAAAACTTACTTAAAAAAGTAATAAATGTATTACATGACCACATGGGGGTATGTGCATAGATTTGGGGTACAATTCCATGGACATTTTAGGTAACACAATCATGTTATTAAATAACATGATCACGTTATTTAATTAATGTGATTTCATTATTGAAATTATGGCTTGGTAATTATTGAGCCATAACACCTACACATTGTTGATTAAATAATAATACGTACACATTATTGATAAAACAATAATGCATATGTTTTATTGATAAAATAATAACATGTATGTGTTATTGATAAAATAATAATGCGTATGCATTATTGTAAATGCAAATAACATGTATGCATTGTATAATACATATGCACTATAAGTATAAGTTTACATTTATACTGTTACATTTAATTTATTATACTTTAAATTTATTTTAGTAAATATAATAAATTAGGGTCACTTATCATCTAATATAGTTGGTCTCAAAGTTTCATTCCTTATGATGTGGAAACTATTTTTACAAAATATAATTAGGTCAATACTTAGGCTTTTTTAGGGTCTAATTTTTAAACCTAGGTATTTCAAGACATAACTTTTGCAATTGATATCCATTTTTAGTAAAAATAGTAATTTTTTAGGTTTTTGTGCCTTCTATATTGATTCCAAGCATTTCTAGGAGTCTTAAGTTTGTCAAAATTGAAGTTTACAAACTACTCACTTTGAAATTGATGCAAAGTGGTGTGATTGGGGTATCATAGGTCACATTGATGACTTACACACATAAATAAACCATTATGTGTTAATTTAACTTGTTCATCATCCTTCCCTCATCCTTTATCACTTCTTACTCATGCCTCATCACCCCTAATCAGTCCCTCATTAACCCTCACTATCCCTAGTCAGCTTTAATCACTCCCTCATGATCCTTAATTTCTCTCTCATTGACCCTCACTATGCATCATCATCCATAATATCTCACTCCTTGTCCCTCCCCATCCCTCACACTCCCTCATTGACCCTCACCATCCCTCATCATATTTAATTACTCCCTCAACATCCCTAATCACTCCCTCATTGTCTCTCACAATCCCTTATCATCCTTAATCACTCCATCATTGGCCTTTACCATCCCTAATCACTAATTCATCATCCTTAATCAATACCTTATTTACCCTCACCATTAATCGTCATTTCCCCTCATCATCCCTCATGACGTAGAGCCCTATTTCATACTCTGCTTGTCCAAGTTCTTTGCCAATATCCACATAGCTTTCAACTTGTCTTTTCTTGCTTGATATTTGTCTTTGGACCCTGCACACATTTCAAATTCAAATTTAAATTTTATTCATTTCATTTATTCTCCACCATTCTTTGAATGGTCTCACTAAAATCTTCATTCTATTATCCTTACTCAATGGATTCAATCTCTCTTACTTTGAGACTATCCCCCTTACTAGTATTTACTATTTAAAAAAACTTAGATCAAATAGTGTCTTTGGTTCCTTAGGATTTAATAATGTTCTGAAAAACTTCCTTCCACTCATTTGAGTTCTCTCAAACTCTTCTCAACCCTACTTAACTTCTTAACATAATCCTCATATCATACATTATCTCTTAATCTATCATAAAATCTTTTTGTATGGACTCAAATCATAAAATCAACCTCATTTATGGATACCCTATAATATATCCCATTTATTCACAAATTTCTAGGCTTTGGTTTAACTATTTGATAACTTTTTTTTGGCTTTTTCTACTCTCAAATTAGGTCTTTAGGTTTCCTTTTACCCTATCTAAAACATAGTCCTCCCCCATCCATACTTATCCATACTTACATAAATTAAAAACACTATATTATCTTTTTTCATGTTTAACTATAAATTTTCACCAAATTTCATGAATTATTTATAGTAATAACTCTTAAAATCTCACTTTGAAAGTAAAAACCCTAATACATGGTTTGGATTGGTTTCATAGACCAGAGAAGGGTCAAAATGATATTTTAATCTTCCAATGGAATTTATAATGAGTTTTACTATTTTATTAGGTGTTATTTGACCCTATTCACATTTTCCAATGGTTATGTTTCCCTTTTTAAGCTGCAATAGATTGACTTAACCAAATTTGAATAGATTATGTACTCAGTGATAGGTCTATAGTAATTCAAGAAGAGGTTATTTGTTCTAATTCATTCCAAAAATGGTTATAAATCAACATGAAATTTAAAATCCTCTAAAAAATTTTTAAAAACTTTAAAAAATCAATTCCTTCCATCTATAACATGCAATTTTCTAATTTCCATGAGATACCACTTTGACTATGTTAAATTTCTTGATAAATGCAGGACTATGTTAGTTTTATTTTCGCTCATCCAAATATATGAAATATAATTAAAAGACTATAATAATTAATGATCATATTATAATCAAATCACAAAAACATACATTTTAATGTTCAGTCCAATACACTCATATACATTCTCACACAAATATATACTCAAAAAATTTGCTCATAAAAGACAGGGTTGTGTTGTTTAACACAGAATGTCCTTAGTAGAATAATAACATAAATTTTTTAAATACTACTAATTAATTTTTATGTCAAGTTAATAATTACTCATACATTCTAAATTAAATAAAATATAATCTCCTCTTCCAAAAGACTCTAACCTTCACTCATATTTCAAGACACAATTTGTAAAAGCACATGGTATATAATTTCTAATTTGAAAATTCAAAAGATTTGAAACTCAAATGACAAATGATATAATCACCATCAAATAAAAGGTATTTTAAAATTACCACTAACAAAAATATCAAAAATAACTAGTTACTAATCATGTTTCATGATCATTCACATTGCCAACTATCTTTGCACATATTCAAGAAGATGCAACATCTATTTGCTTTCTTATCAACAAATAATCAAAACCTATCTTTATTCACTTGTTTATGGTTATTTAAATTCATCCTTTCTAATCCTACCCCATAAAACTCTCTTGAATATGACTATGAATATAAAATAAGACATAGACAAGACTCTTATAACCAAATAACCATCAATTAAATTTTAACTTCTTTTGTACATTGAGAGTGTCCTCAACTAACTCAACTAAAACATATTTTTCAAATATGAGTTTAGGTATATGAATTTTAACATCCTAAAATCCTCACTAAATTATAACCACACTAAATATAAAACTAGACTTATTGAAACAATATTGAAATCTCTATGAAAGTTCAGAACTTTAAATGAAAGATTTGGCAAGAAAGCCAAATAAAACTCTGATTCAAAATTGACACAAAACTAGAAACTTAAAAAGTCTCCTATAGAATTATTATAACCTTGACCACCTTATAAAGACTCTAAAAATGTAAAATAGATCACTATTTATATTTGGCAGTGTTTCTCCTACATAACATCTTCATCCCTAATCACTACTTCATCATACCTCATCATCTCTAATCATTAATTCTTCATCCCTCATCTCCCCTAATCAATCCCTCATTAATCCTCTCTATCACTCATCATCCCTAATCACTCCATCATTGACCCTCACCATCCCTCATCATCCCTATTGACTTCCTCATCATATCTACTCGATTCCTCCTCATCCCTCCTAATCCTTAATCACTCCATCAAATACCTTTATGGTGGTATTTTTTTTGGAGTTAAAAAATTTTAGGAGATACAAGTGGAGAGTTGAGTGATAGTGTAAAATATTGGACATAGTGATTAAAATCATGTAGAAGAAAATTTGAAACACAAATTTTAACACCTATGAAAAAATATGGGCCTATTAGAAATGATGTAATTCACAATTAAAAATACACCAAAAAAAGAGAATCAATTAAAACCATCATAAAACCAAAAATGGGTAGTAAATACATGAGTATCACTAAGCTATGCAATTTCCTAAAATTAATTAATTGATTTTCATATGAGTAAATTTTATGATTCAAATAATTACATATAAGGACTTCTATTTATATGTATATTGATTGAGTCATCATATCAGAGAGTGGAAAATAATTTTCAAATGATTAGAACAAGTAGCCCAAGATTAGAAAGTGGTGCTTAATTCATAGCTTCAATAGTCAATCCAATTAAGAGTGTCGCACTATGAGCCCTCTACTTGTACATCTCAAGAAGTGGGTACAAGTTATCTATCACTATAAAAAGTTAAGTAGATAATATATTATGAACCCAATGATATGGTTATTACTAAAAATATCTCTACATCCCCCAACAATAAATTATATGAATTAAAAATATTATTTCATTAACAAATAAAAATCAATGATGAGACAATACACTTCATCATTTCTAATAGAAGCCAAAATAATTTAATTTCTTATAAATCATATTTTCAAACATTTATCTTGAAATTTATACATCATCCATAACCATACTCTAGTGTATGATCTAGTGTAGGCTTTGAGAAATGGATCACCTATTAGTGTCACTTGGTGTACAAAATTAAAATTTTTAAAGATGTAATCCTTTGTGACATCTCACCATTATAGGTGTGTGATGTTTTACATGTGTTCAACCATGTATTTACCATTGAACTATAGTTTATGAAGTAAATCCTTGAAATTTTTTGATAGATTATTTAGATCTACAATATCATATATCATAGTTAGTTAATAAACTTTCAGTCATTAGTGTCAAGAAGTGCAAGAATATTCTTAGTTCTAGTAAGAAGTATTCTCTTAATGGTAAGAATTAAATGTTTAATTAAATTTTTATGTCACCATATCATAGTTTGTTTTATTTAAAAATAATAAAGATGAGATAATTAAACCATAAACTTGATGAATACAAGGATATCTTTTAGTCACCTAAATAAGTTCATGCATACTATACACTAAACAATACTATTGATTTGATCCCTTAACTACCTCTACCTCAAACCTCTTTATAAAACATATAATTTATAGATAATTAATAGATCAAGTAGTATATCCATGAAATCATGGATAATGGACACATCATTCCCAAATCATTACCTTGCAGAAACCCAATTGTTTTTGTGCCAAAGTTGTGAATCAATTAAAAATATATTAACAAGATTAATGTGAATAAATATTATCCTAATTTAAATATATAGGCATTTTTCTTCCATATCTATGGTGTATAAGTCTTTTCCAAAATTTATCTTAAGTTTAGTTATCATTATATTCATGTTAAACCTTTAAACATTTGGAATATAGTCTTAAAAACAAAGGAAGGATTAATTGACTAGTTGATTATGCCTTTTATGTTAACTAAAATAAAAAATTCATTCATTTCAATATGTTGAAATATATCCTCACACCATTTACCTATACCATTTTTTAATCCACCTTGATGACATCTTAATCTTTATAAAACATGGGATGAACATATACATCATGTTTAACTAGTGTTTCACATTTTACAGAAACATATTTTTGTGATAACATGAATAAATGTTAATTTTTCATGAAAGAGATAAAATATTTGGGACACATTACACACACAATGAGTGCATGTGTGAACCTAACCAAGATTCAAGTTATACAGGAATGAGAAACACTAAATAACTTTGCATCTGATTCAAATCTTCTTAGAATTAGAAAATTATACAAGAGATTTATGTTTAATTTTTATCTTTTGAACCAAAATACCAAAGGTGAGACTGGATAAAGTTTTATTTAGTCAGATACATAACAAATATAATTATTTGAAATAAAATTTAGACTCTATTTTGTGCTAATACTTATGTTACTTGACTATAAATTTAGAATATCATCTAATTAATTTAGTAATAAAATCGACTGTCACAAATGGGTATTTACAACACAAGTCCTAGAAAAGAGTCAATTTCTATTATAATAGATTAAAAAACATATGATTGTAATCAAAGATATATTTAGAATATATAATTATGTCATATGATGAGGGAGTGATTAAGGATGGTGAGGGTCAATGATGGAGTGATGAATGATAGTGAGGGATGGTGAGGGTCAATGAGGGAGTGATTAGTGATGATGAGGGATGATGAAAGATAAATTAGGTATTATGAGGGATGAAAATTGAGTGATTAGGGATGATGAGGGATGGTGATAATAAATTAAGGAGTGATTAAGGATAATAAGTCTGAGTGATTAGATCTGATGAGAGATAACTAAGGTTAATAAAAGAGTAATTAGGGATGAGGAGGGATGAGGATGGAGTGAGTAGGTATGAGGAAGAAATTAGGTATGATGAGGGTTGAGGAAAGAGTGATTATGGATAATTAAGGATGGAGAGGGAGTGATTAGGGATGATAAGAGATAGTGAGGGTCAATGGAGGATTGATTATGGATGATAAGTGAGTGATTAGAGATGACTAGGGATAGTGAGGGTTAATGAGGTATTGATTAGGGACAATAAGGATTGATGAGAGAGTGATTATGGGTAATTAGGTATGAGTAATAAGTGATCAAGGATGAGGGAAGGGTGATTATCAAGTAAAATTAACATGTAAAGTGATTGTTTGATGTGTTTAGGTCATCAATGTGATCTATGCTACCCTAATAACACCACTTTTCATCAATTTCAAAGTGAGTTGTTTGAAAACTTAAATTTTGACAAACCTAAGACTCATATAAATGCTAATAATCAATATAGAAGGAAAAAAACCTAAGAAATGACTATATGTCTATCAAAAATGGATATCAATTAAAAAAATTATCTTGAAATCCCTAGGTTTAATACTTAGACTTTAAGAATGCCTACGTATTAACCTGATTAGATTTTGAAAAACTATTTTCCACATCATAAGTCATGCAACTATGAGGCCAACTCTATTAGATGTTCATTGGCCCTAATTTCTTATATTTACTAAAATAAATGTAAACTTATACTTAACATTTAGAGTAGTTAATATAAGCTTATGGAAAAATTTATCTTCACGTGCAACTCCCAAATGCTCATGGAGTTTGTTTTGGACTTATAACAAAGCAACGTGTACATGTTATATAATACATGCACATTGTATAATATATTATATAATGCATATGCATTATACAATGCATATGTGTTATTTGAATTTAAATTGAAATCTAAGCCTTTAGGCTTGGAAATAGCTTAGATTTTTTAGCCAAAGGCTTGAGACTATGAATTTATAGCTGAGATCAAGATTTTTAAGAAAAACCAATAAATTTCAACTTCAATAATCAAATATGCTATGCATTTCCACATCAAAATTCAAAAAATTATTATCATTATGATGAACACATTGTCCTATTTATAAATATATAATTTTTGGGTTATTTTAAGGGTTTAAACTATATTTATTTCTAACAACACCTTTTTAGGCCACTACATGTTGCATCCATACATGCCTATTCATGTTTATATAATTTTTTTCATTGATCCAGTTGAAAAACAAATTATATGGTAATAAAATATATCTAATTTTACACAAATTCAAAAAACAAATAAATTTTTAGTTTTTAATAGGTAGTTAGGGTGGGCCACATGGCCAACTATCCATTTTTTGTTAGTTTTTAAGATCTACTTAATTTCAAAAATTAATAAAAAAAATATTCATTGAAAAAAATATATAACACACTATAATTATTCACCAAAGGGTTTCTAATAATATTTAATGATTCACAAAAAATGGTGGGATGCATGGCCATCTATCTACTATGTTTTCTTAAGAACATAAGAGGTCCTCTTCAAATTTTAGATGTTTGACCTATTTATACTTAACCATTTAAAAAAAAAAAAAGTTTTTTAGAAACAAGACTCAAAATTCTATAATTCATGTTTTTATACCATCTTTAAATTTTGAGTGTATCCATCTCAAATTATCTACAAAATTTCAAATTTATGAAATTTTAGAAAAAACATGTCCACAGGTAGGCCCTTTTTTGTCCCCCAAGTTGGTGCACTTACCCATGGGTCTCTTAAAACTCAACTATTCTCTTACACATTACCTACAAACTCCAACTAATTACATAAACCTACCATACCTAGGCTAGTATTCCAAGTATTTTATGTTACTTAAAAAATATACTTGTTATAGATCATAGCCTTTAAAGAGGCTTATGAACCCTTTTATTTCTACTTCTAAATTTTTTAAAACTTTACGAATCATATATGTGTTTAAGTTATGCTAATTTAAATTTAATTAATCCTCTTTAAATTAAATAACAAATGTTTAACCATTATCACATGGATGGAACCAAATTTTGACTTTATACACATACTGAGGGTCTTTGCACATGGAGAACACCTCAAATTTATAATAGAAAAGTGGATCCACATGATGGGTATTAAAAAGAAAAAATTCCAAATTAATTTCATAGTTATTTTTAAATTTGTTACCATACATTATTTATCTATATCTTACAAATAATCTCCCAAAACACCAACCATAACATGATATATAACCAAAACTACCTCCCTAGCTCCACTCTTTTTTAAAACCAACACATCCTCATGGTCCATTATTAATACAAATAATTCTTCCATATCGCTTTCTAAGGCCACTACCTCACCCTTTTTAAATGCCTCTACCAGTACCAATTATATAAATTTCACAACAACCTTTTCATCAACAAAATTTTGAATTTATCCACCAACTTATATTCAATTATATTAGAATAATTCTAGTAGTCAAAGGGATAAAAAAACCACCCCTTTCTCCACTAAATCATATCTATACTAATATTTTCAATGATCAAAATTTGGGTAAATAATCTATGATTTATTTAAAACATTTTGTATCTTTTATTTCCAATTAGGGACTAGTCTCTCCTTATCTCCTTCTAATATTTGATTTCCCTTAGAGCGAAATTTATTATAGTGCACATATATAAATGAGTATTTTTTTGCTATAAGGTTCAAGGAAAAACATCTAAAAAATATTTTAGATGAATCTTTATAATACACTTTATTATTATAAAAAACCTTATGAATATAACTAAACAAAGGTAACCAAAAAATCCCTTATATTAACAAAAAATTTCATTCTCTCGTAAACATCATAATATAAATTATTCATTCTTTAATAAAAAATAACAAAATTGTCCATAATATTGCCTATTTATTTAATTATTTCATAATTTCAATAGATTTTAGGCAAGTTATAAAGTATAATATATACTTATTTACATTATTATATCCTTTTATTCACCTATAATTTCTTGTATGTCTAAACAACACAAATTTGATCATGAAAAGACCAAGTTTTCTACTTTAGAATCCAAGCTACATAATTTTCCACTTGAAATCTAACCTATAAGAAACCTCTTGAAATAAACATAAAATTAACTTCAATAAATTTAGGCCACATCCTAAGCATTCATTTATTAATATTTTCAAAAAACCCATTCCCTTAAAAAACTTTCTAGTAAGCCCTCTAGAAAACATATTTAACTTGAAGTCAACTACCTTTTCTAGATCTATTATGACCTTCCTTATACTTCCTAGAAAACAAGATGGTAAATTGGACTTCATTTTTTAAGAATAAAAGAAAAGATTAGACCTATATTTATATTTATAGGTTCCCCTTTCTCCCAATGGAATTTGATTCACACAAAAAATAGGGGAAATATAAAATAACATTTCTACCAAGAGTGTTTTATTAACTCCAAAACTGAGTCATAATGAAGATATATTAATTGAGCCACATTATTTTCCTAATGGAATAAAATTAATTCAATAAGTAGAGAAAAAAATATCTAATAATGTATCCACTCCTTTCTCTAAATGGAATTTGATTCACACACAAATCAAGGTATAAATTACAATATATTTCCTTTTCACCTCTTTTAATACAAATATTCTCCTTATCCCTACTCAAGTTATTATTTTATTTGTCTTGAGGATAAATTATCATGTCAATAATTTGTGGTAATTTTATATAAAAATTAATTCCCTTATAACTAAAGGTCACCCCCAAAGGAGATATAGACTTATTCTTATCATTAAACAGAGGACACAAATCCTCATAATATCCATACTTTCTCATAGTAGTGTCCCTTACCTTCAAATTATTAATCCTAGTCCATCCTTCACCACACTCATTACTAAAAATATTCTCTCCTTTTATATTATATTAATTATTCATTCTAGATAAATTCTAAATATACTCCCATATATCTTACTTGTAAGATTCCCCATTTGGAAAATATATGAAACCAAAATCACTTATATTATCATTTCCCCCCTTATTATTGATTTTTTTATATTAATATAAACCTTTTATGAATCTAATTTTTAATTTTTATGCACCACTCTTTGTTTATCTTCTTATCTCTCCACTTGTTGTAAGGTTCCACAATAAAAAAATAGTAATATCCCCCTTGAAACACCAAAAAACTTTTATATCCCTATTTCCTAAGGGAAGAGGATTGGATTTAAACCTATTAATCTCCTTTATTACCTCCTTACCATATATTTCCTTACTAAAATAAAAAATATTCTTATATGCATCAAGAAATATAAGTTCTTATCTTAATATACAATTTATTCTACCTAGCCATCCACCAAATTTGTTCTTTATGTGAAAGATGTAAAAGGTGTTGCCTAGCCATCCATAAATGTATAAATACTAAGAAATAAAAAAATGGATGAGTCTGGGATTGTGTCCTAGGATAATTTGGTAGAATGGATACTCCTTAATCCTTGGTAATAAGCTGAAGAAGCATTCTTTACACCTAATCCATGTAAAAATTAGGGTTTCAATAAAAAATTGTTCTCCAGATCTTGAAATGGGAATTGTTGTGATTTCATTTTGTGTTTGATCTCCTTTTCGTTTATATTTTTTATTATTAGGTCACACTTAAATTTAAACTAAATACACTCATCATCTTCCTAATGAATATGATTTTTATCCATGTCTAATATATTTCTATAGTAAGTGACCATTCTTTATTTTCCCCTCCTATGTTACCAACCCCATATATAATAAATCCCAAACTTAAGAACATTAAAACCTATAAAAAGTCCTTTTTACTTCATAAATACTTCCTTGATATTATTATTATTCACCACTAACTATTACACATGCCTTTTCTTAACCTCAACACTAGTTCGATCAATAGTTTTACTTACACGCCATTTTTTATCTAGTTAATAGATACTTCACTTACCACATCCTCTCCAATTTGATCCAATAATACCATAGTCACTAAAAATTTATATTCATCTAGGAACTTTCCCCATGCATCTAATCTAAAAAATCATCTAAAACCAAAACATCAACATGATCCACTACCTCAAAAACAACTTGATTCACAATGTCTTCTCCTAGATCCCTAGTTACTACACTAGAATATTCCAAAAAATTTACCATTGCATATTTTATATTAGTTTATTACATAACCTATACCTCAATATCATCAAAAAAAAATCCTCAAACTATTCTATAGCCTCTACCCTAGTGTCATATACAACATATTTTATAGCCTTTAGCATCACATCTTTCTTAACCTCTTCTATCTTCCAGTTCATTTACAACAACACATACTTTAATTTTTTTTTCACATTTGATTTTTTTTTTAGATATTATTATTTGGTCACCACATGTCCCCATATCCCTTAGTCACTATTACCCATACCATACACACAATGCATGTCTTTTCCTACATTTTCCCTACCACACATCTATTAGGGAAAGTACATTAGTTTATTCTCTTCTAATGATCATATATTTCCCACCAAGGGTCATAATACTTAAAAATTAGTCATATCATTTATTTATTATATATTTTTGATAATTGGGCATGTTTTATGTTATTTATTTTTTCATTATATCTTTATTACATTTGGGGAAAACCTTTTCTACACTTTTATCAATTACTATTGTAGGGGAATTATATTATTTTAAATAATTGATCACACATTAATCTTTTGATGCATAATGTGTGTGTGTGTGTGTGTGTGTGTGTGTGTGTGTGTGTGTGTGTGTGTGTGTGTGTGTGTGTGTGTGTGTGTGTGTGTGTGTGTGTGTGTTTGTGTGTGTGTTTATCATTTGTACATTTCTTGTATCATAATAAGTTTCACTATATTTCTAATTCTACATCTAATCCATATTGAGACTTATCATTGTACGTAATTACATTATTATATACTATTTATATTAAGGAATATTTTATCATGGGACATACAATTTGTTATCAAATTTTATCCACTTTCTCATGTTTCTTATTTTTTGGTACACTAATACTATGTTACATAGTGTTTGTTCTTTCATGGTGATATATTTTATATAGTTATATATCATAATTTTTTGTATATGATGTTACGAGCCCATGCTACCCCTTCTCTTTAATTTTTTAGTTTATTAGTTGTTATGGATGCATATGATTTGTAAGTCATCCCATGAGGATTTTTTTTAATCCTACATTCATGGGAAATATTAGTTACTTAGATTAGACTCATTATATAAGTAAGTGTTGAGGCCAATGAAGGCATCCAAAAATTTATTGTATTGAGCTTGGTCAAAGGAGGTTTCCCCCTTGAAGTGGCTTGAAATTAATATAATCCTTTCAATGCTTCTAATAATTGTATAAATATGTTATTTCATCCATTTTTATTAATTTATTATAGGAGGATCCTCACATCTAGTATCAGAGCACTTTCTAGGCCAAATTTTTTTCCTTCAAAAAGTCTTAACTCTATTCAGCTACATAATTCCTTTAAATAATTTTTTAGAAATAACTCTATTCTATTGCATAATTTATTTAAGTCTTTTTTTATAAAATAATAATCTATTTTGGATTAGGGTAAAAACCTAAATACATAACTATGGGAAGTGCTTGGGTGAAATCCATAAAACTCATTGTGAGGAGTACCATATAAAATCCAAAGTAATTGGCCCATTAAGAAGACCTACCAACAAAATGGGCAATGGCCCCTTCTTGATTGAGTAGTTCCCATCCATGAGGAAAACCAATAGTTATCACTTAGAGGTAAATATATGGCCAAAAAAATTATAGAGAGCGGTACTCACTTAGATGACATTGGTGGCTAGAGTGATATCATTAAACCCTTAGACAACCATTAAAACTTAGGGCCCATATCTATTAGTTTAGCATATTACCAGTAGATTATCACAAAACTATAGTATCATTTCTTTAGTAGAGCATTAAGACTTACCACACTAGTTTTAACATATTACCAACAAAGTATCTAAAAATCACCATATTAGATATATAGATATGTCATATCAATTTCAATATATTCCTAATAAACTATCAAAAAATTTAAAAAATAATATTTTTTTCATTTTTCTAAAATACCACTCCATCTCTATCCCCATTAATACACAAATTATATCTAGACACCTAAAATTCCATTCTCCACATTTTTTCCCTTGAGGTCTCATATCTTGATTCTACTCTTACTTCTCGTAAATCTCAATTTTATCTTTTTTGGGGTTTTTCCATAACTTCTATTTTTGTACATTTGCCTCAAAAGTTTTCCACAATGTTCATCTCCCCATTCTACTCCTTTTTCCCTCTTTGATAAATTTTCTAGTGTTTCCACTTTCCCTCTTGAAATTGCCCTCACCTTCATCAATCATACTCCCACTACAAAAAAAAATAGTAAAAGTCCCTTTACCCCTTATGATTTCATCCAAATTAAAAACTTTCCTTACTAAACATGTCTTAAATCTATTTTTCCCTACCCATTGCAAAAAAAAGAAAAAAAATTCTCTTATTTTGGTCATGGTAGTAACCCAAATACTAACAAAAAACATGGAAGATGAAATTGTCACCCTCAAGACCCACATCAAAGATCTTAATGAAAAATTTCTCAGCCTCAATATTCAACCTACCACCATACAAAATAGAAGGCATCATGAGTCCTCTTCAGACATAGGGTTTTCTTCATCTAGTAATTGTCATGGGTTGAAGCTTAATTTTCCTTGATTCAATGGTGCAGATCTGACCAATTAGATCTATTAGGCTAAATAATATTCTAGTTTGCATAATACTTTGGATGCCAACAAGGTCTTACTTGCATCCTCACTTAGAACATGAAGCCCTTCAATGGTATCATTGGTATACCAAGGCTTATGATGAGCCCATATGGACCATATTTTGAAACCTCATTTTGAAATGGTTTGGCCCTAGTGCTTTTGATGACTTCACTAGAGCACTCACTAAACTTCACCAAATAGGAACCATGAAAGAATATCAAATATAATTTGAAAAA
The DNA here is from genome assembly GCA_037957365.1 of Torreya grandis. Taxonomy (NCBI): domain Eukaryota; kingdom Viridiplantae; phylum Streptophyta; class Pinopsida; order Cupressales; family Taxaceae; genus Torreya; species Torreya grandis. The sequence continues at coordinate 5,560,950 of JARHVA010000242.1, forward strand.
TTTACCAATCACATAGAGGGATTGTTTTATGAATTCTTTAGGAGTTATTTTGTTAGTGGACTAAAGGATGCAACTTGATTTGAGGTTAAAATGTTTTGACCCAACATAATGATGAAAGCCCTAGGGTTGGCTAAGTTGGCAAAGGACAAGATCACAACTTAGTAGTGATTCAAATCCAATTTTACCCCATTAAAAAATACAACACCATAATGATCTCAAATAATGCCAACCCATAAAATCACTCCTATAAATCATTTGACTGAAGTATAGATGCAAAACCATAGAGAAAAAGGACTATGTTATAATTCTGATGACAAACTCACTTGAAGACATCAATGTATAAAGCACAAGCTCTACCTATTATATGTGGATTTTCCACTCAAAATTGAAGTTTTCAAATATGCTCAGGATATAGTATATGATCTGATAGAAGCTCTATCGATTATGAAACTTGCTTCTCAAGAAGAAATAGATATCTTTCTCCATGCCTTAACAGGAGTCACCAGCCTAAAAACCATGAGGGTCATGGGTTAATTCAAGAATCTCACTCTCATAATACTCATTGATTCAGGTAGCACTCATAACTTCATTGACCCTCATATCACAAAATAGGCTAATTATTTTATCCATCATTATTCTAAATTTGAAGTCATGATTGTTAATGGGGGCACATTACCTTACAAAAAGAGGTGTCATAATGTGTGTATCCTTAATGTATATTATAACTTGTGATATGGCATTATTTCCTTGACCTTAGGTGGATGTGATGTTATTTTAGGATCCCAATGGTTACACACACTTAGACCCATCTTATGGGATTTTGTTGAACCTTGGATGTAGTTTTTAGATAATGGGCAAAAATATACATTGAAAGGCTTCCAACCAGTGTCTCTCAACATCATAAGTTCACATCACATGGAAAATATTCTTAATAATAATTCACAAAACATCATTTACTATCTCCATTCCATTCAAATATAACCATCAATGTTCTACACTACTCCTAATCTACAAACCATTTTTCATAGGTATGCATGTGTCTTTGTGAAACCAATGAGATTGGCACCTTCCCAACTAGAGGACCACCATATTCATCTACTTCCTAAAAGTTTTCTTCCCAAAATTAGGCCCTACAAATACCCATTTCATCAAAATATGAATATTGAGATGCTCATTCAAGACTTACTAAAGAAAATCATTATTCACCCTAGTACCAGCTCATATTCTTTTCTAGTTCTCTTTGTTAAAAAAAGATGTCTCATGGCACCTCTACATTGAATTTCATGTACTTAATCACATCATAGTCAAGGATAAGTTATTGATATTTATTATTCATGAGCTTCATAACACTCATTTTTTATTCAAGTTAGATATCCACTTAGGATATCACTAGATCTAGCTTCATGAAGATGATATATTGAAGATAACTTTTCATACGCATGATGGCCATTATTAGTTTTTGGTAATGCCCTTTAGCCTCACTAATTATCCTTCAACATTATAGGCATTTGTGAATAAAATATTCTAGCCCTACCTACATAAATTCATTATGGTCTTCTTTGATGATATCTTCATCTATAGTAAAACATGGTCTGAGCATCTCTAACATTTGGAGCTCGCACTACAACTTCTCTCTGATCATCATATTTGTGAAAAATAATCCAAGTGTGATTTTCACTAGGACAAAGTGGAGTATATTAGGCATATTTTTTTATCCCAAGGGGTTCAAGTGGGTCTTGAAAAAATAGCTCCCATGATAGATTAGCTTCATCCTCAGACACTCAAGATCCTCTATGGTTTTTTGTGGCTAATTAGATACTATCATAAGTTTATCAGGGATTATGAGAATATTGTAGCTCCATTTATAGCTATGTTGAAAAAAATATTATTTTGTATGGATACAAGATACTAAGTGTGCATTTGATGAATTCAAACAACCTATGTGTACTACACGTATTCTAGTTATGCTAGATTTTACCAAGACATTCATTATCAAGAGTGATGCTTAAAATAATGGCCTTGGTGTTATTCTCTTCCAAGAAGTATTCCCCATTACATTCACTATAAAATCCCTTTCTAAAAATAATTTATTATTCTCTACTTATGAGAAGGAAATGATGGCCATTTTGCATGTAGTATAGAAGTGGCAACCATACCTATTGGGGAATCATATTTGCATAGAAAATGATCTCTAGAGTTTGAAATATTTCATAAAACAATGGGTCTCTACCCCATCACAATAAAAATGGGTCAAAACAATCATGGGTTATGACTATGAGATCACTTTCATGAAGGGTAAGGATAATATTGTGGTTGATGCTCTATATCACACATTTGTAGACCAAACTCCCTTTTCAGCCATATCCATGCCTGTTCTCAATTGTTTGGATGCTATAAAATAGGGGTATGTCAATTAATACTCATTATATTAAATAATTCAATAGTTAGAAATTAACCCCTCTATTTTACCACATTATTATTATGATGGTACTTCTCTATGATATAAAGGTCATCAAGTTCTTCCCCAGAGCACAAATCTTTAGCAAGATGTATTCTATGAACTCCGTGCTTCTCTATTTGTAGGGCACTCAGGGTTTCTCAAAACTTATTAGTAGGCATGATGAAACTTCTTTTATAAGGGAATGGAAAATACAATTCAATAGATGGTGGTTGAATGTGATACCTATTAATGCAACAAGAGTGAAACAACACTCATTCCTAGTTTTCTCAAACCCTAGCCCATCCCCACTAGGATTTGGGTAGATATTTATATGGATTTCATTGAGGGGATCCCTAAATTTTGAGGGAAAATAGTGATCTTGGTCATGGTTGATTATCTCTCCAAATATAGTCATTTTTATGCCCTTATCCATCCCTATACTATCTCTATAGTCACATAAATATACTTTGAATAGATTTTCTATCTTCATGGCATTCCTTCATCCATTTTCTCATATCATGATGAAACCTTCACTAGCCATTTTTGGATAGAACTATTTTGATGCACCCATACCCAATTGAAGATGATTTCAAAGCATTATTCACAAATAGATGGCTAGATTGAAATTATCAACAAATGCTTGGAAACTTTCCTTCATTACTTCACCTAAAAAAAAACACTAGTGGGAATAGTGGCTCCCTCTCGTTGAATGGTGGTATAACACCTCCTAAAAAAATTGAGCTAAAATGACTCTATATGAGACATTGTATGGTCAAACACCACTATTTATCCCTTTTTACACCCCTAGTAGTTCAACAGTTCAAGTGATCAACATAATTCTTCAAAACTAGGATCAGATCATCAGCACCCTATGGGACAATCTTCATATGGTACAAAATAAAATGAAACAATAGGCTGATCAACATGGTTCTGAGAATACTTTTCAAGTTGGTGATATGGTTTTTCTTTGCATGTAACCATATAAACAATCCTCCCTAAAACTTAAAGGGCATCATAAGTTGGCTCCCAAGTTTTATGGGCCCTATAAGGTTCTCCAAAATATTGAGTTGGTTGCTTATAAGTTAGATATCCCACCTTCTTCCTAGGTTCACCTAGTATATCATGACTCATTTTTTAATAAATTTTTTGACACAAACATTAGAGTGCAAATTATTTTACCAAAACTTGATAATGAAGGATCCATCCTCCTTAAGCGAAAAATAATCCTACATAGGTGCACATGCCAAATTCTTTACCTCTCCATCATAGAGGTTTTAATTAAATGACATGGAATACAACCAGAGGATGCCACATGGGAAGCACTCTTTCAGATTCAACACCAATTTTCACATCTAGATATTTGAGGACAAAGATTTTTCTAAAGGGAGGGGATGTTACAAAACCATGTTATCCATTCTATTTACTTTTTTAGTTGATTAGTTTCTATGGACACATATGCTTTGTAAGTCATATTGTGAGTATTTTTTTTGATCCCACATTTATGGGAAGTAGTAGTTTCTTAGATTAGACTTAGTATATAAGTAATTGTTGAGGTCAATGAAGGCATCAATAAATTTATGTATTAAGCTTGCTCAAAGGAGGTTTCACCCTAAAAATGGCCTATGATAAATATAATCCTTTTAGTGCTTTTGATAATTTTATAAATATGTTATTTCATGAATTTTTATTCATTTTTTGTAGGAGGATCCTCACATATGAACCTTCCTAACAATTACAAATTTTAATTTTATCAATGTTACACATGTTGCATATCATTATTTATTTTAAGATGAGTGATATGTATGTATGTCCCAAACCTCAAAAGGGGGCACCTAATAATATTATTATATATTTTAATTACATTATTTTAATAGGTTACAATAATTTTAATAGGTTATAATGATGCCAATATGTTAAAAAAATGTTTCAAGAGGTTATAGAGAGGTTCAAAATGTTTGAAGCTTTAGCTGGGAAGTATATTTTTCAATTGATAAAGTTAGTAAGATCTTTTTTCAGGAATTTATCACACATGATGGTGTTATATTAGATCCATAATATTTCAAGAATTTTTAGAGATGTCAAAATGTTTTTCATATCATTAGGTGGGTTTTTTCCTATTGTTTATTTACATTTATCAATTATTTCATTAGTTATATTAATTCAATTTATTTATACTTTGATATACTTATAAATATTCTCATGTTTTTTATAGGTACAATAAATATGTTGGCATAGTAACATTGACGAGCATTCATGGACCCTTAGTGTTATCTAAGACATTCATACATATAGAGAGGAGATTATATATATATATATATATAATAGGCTACTAGAATTTGACTCTAATACAGAGTAACCTTTCTCCTCCATTATAGTTTCATATTTGATGCTAAATTTTATGAAAATTATAGGTAGTGAGGTGAACCATAGAAAAAACTATATCCACCCTTGTTTAATTTAATTTAATTTAATTTATACTTACACACATTAAATTAAGTAATTATGTTTCCACCCAATTCTCTTACAAGCCTTGTATTTGTAATGTCATTTTCATTTTTTATGCATATGCAATTTTTACATAGCTTTCACATGGTTTTTTAAACTAATCACAATGCCTTTCGATTACATTATTATATTATTATTGGGTATGTATGTAAAATTAACATATAAAATCTATGTGTAACACATCCACATTATGCATGTGCACATCACTTGAATTTACTCATGATATATACCCAATTTTCAATAAATCCTTTCTTATTTATACATAAATTCATATAGTGATATTGATGAAAATAAAAAATCAAAATATAAGTGTTATATTAATTATACCATGTGACATGCCATCTAGAAATTTAAAATTTTCATGTATGTTAAATAATATTTCAACATCTCAACAACATTGGAAATCCAACAATACATCTACAAGAATACCAACCATCACTTGACTAGTAGATAAACTACCACCCTTATATAACTATAGAGTATTGTAGCTATTTATTGTTATGATGTATATATTTAATCATTTAATCCATAAGGGAATTTTAATCACCTAAAAGTATTAATTGGATTCTAAGAGTGTCACTTGAGTTACCCTATCCCTAGTCTTGCCATAGACCTATTCTAGAGTCTTAGACTTGTATTTATATCCATTTAATAGAGCTTGTTCACTTACATACAATCAAGATATAGTCCCTCAACTATAACCTTTGACCCTAATCCAAATTTACTAAAAATCTACCAAAATTACATTATCACCACATTTGGGACACTATAGACACATGATGCTAGTGGCCCCAACTAGGTGCAACTATCCTTAGCCCTAACTCTTCCCAATGAATATATTTTCAAATGTGTTCCCATATTAAGGTTGTCTTAAGCTCATTTTATTATCTTTATAAACAATATAACCCTATAAATACAATTCTAATCCACCTCTATTAACTATATGGGAAATAGATGCAAAATTTATTCAAACCTAGGACAAAGTTATGCAAAATCAAGGTAAATTATCCCTATTTTACCCTAATTTATACATAATACCATTTATTCAAACCTAGGACAAAGTTATGCAAAATCAAGGTAAATTATCCCTATTTTACCCTAATTTATACATAATACCATTTATAAAAACCCTAAGTCTAGTTTTCAAGAATTCAAAATCTCAATAATATTTTAAGGCATCTAAGGCCACCCTAATTATATCATTCATGCACACATACATCAATCACTAGGTGGGAGAACTGCATTAGACTTGATCCTTCTTCAGAGTATTGGTATGTAGTCATCTCTCTATATAGTGGGGTTTTGAGGATATCAAGTCCATACTAATAACATACTCGAATCTTTCTCATATCGAACTTGTAAATATAATTAGGGTTTGTACACAAAATCAAGCTTTCAAGGTAAAATACACAACTATAGGTTTCAATCTCAAAGGAACATAACACAAAGACATATTCATAGGTAGTCCTACAAAGAGGAAATTAACACCACATTATGGACACTACACATGGATGTCACTACTATGTAAACTGGGTGCTACTATCTAGTGAAAAAATAAATATTAATATATTACTTGTGACACTCAAAACTACTTAGATATTTAATTTCAGAACCCAAATCATCTATGACAATATATTCTCACCTAAGTATCTATTCAACCATATTTATTACTATTATTGGAAAGTTAAACAAGGTTAAAATCATTTACAAATTAGTAGGTTAATTATTGCAATTTATTTGACTAATTTATATATTTAAACCCTTTAACCAATCATAGGTAATTATACATGTGAATCCCTAAAAGGATATATCATTGGTGAACATGTCTTACTTTGAGCATTACATAAAACCCTAGCTTGTATTAATTCTTAATTTCAGGGCTACCTAATTCTAATTTTTTTATTTTATTTAGACAACCTAGATAATTAGAGTTTCAATTTATTTTACATCAAATTTAAATTATTGCAAAGAAACCCTAGATTCAAAAACCCTAACCCTAGACACACTTATGGTTTGTATCTTATTTTATTTATACTCAGTTTTTAATTCCAAAACTTAGATTTCAGATTCACATATCTTCTAATTCATATCATCATGATAATAATGATATAAGAAATAAATTACTTTTTATTTCAAAGTTTCATACTTTCATTTGCATGCTTATTCCCTTTAATTTATAATAAACTAAGAAAAGACATCAATACATGTATAGATGATGATTACTATCAGATAAAATATTCATCATATTCCATAGCATGTTATATTTCTTCTATGTGAAAAATAATTAATAAATTATTCTTTAATTGCATAGACATATGCATATGTGATGTTTGAAATCATCTAAAATATCTTCCATGTTATATTCTTTCCATAGCATTTTATATTTCTTCTATGTCCAAAATAATTAAGACATTATTCTTTAATTAAATATACATATGCATACATGATGTTTTAAATTAGCTAAAATATATTTCATGTTGCATTCTTTCCATAACATGTTATCTTTATTTTTATGTGGAAAGTAATTAAGACATTATTCTTTAATCACATAGACATATGCATACATGATGTTTTAAATCAAATAAAATATCTTTCATGTTCCATTATTATTATGCATGTTATCTTTCTCTTATATGTAATTCCATCAACGAGCAAACCCATTCACACATAGAGGATTTAACACATAAACTAACCACTATGTTTTAAGTTTCAATGCCATATCTTATGCATATGAAAAAATATCCTTCTCCTCCTCATCTCCATGAGGGTGGTATCTACTTACCTCTAGCTAGTTCTATGCTATAATTACTCAATGAGATGAATCAACCTATAAAATTGTAACTAATCCCCTACCCAACATATTCACACCTATTCCCTATAGGGTGTGTGCTTACATGTTCAAAAAAAAAAAAGGTTTGCACTTGTGAGACTCTACATGATCAAATTATGAGTACAAGAAAGATAATTACAGGTTTACACTATCAAAATCAACTATTACATGAAAATATTACAACATTAGAAAATTAATTCACAAGATAAAGGCCTTTAGGGCACAATAGTGTAAAGCATGTTTATACATCTTCAACTAGTCAATTTTTGGTAAATAATGTTACATATCAGAACACAAAATCACAAAAAAGTACATTTATAACTAGTGATTCAAAAATCATTTAAAGGTCAAATAAGAGTTCAAGTGATACTCTAATGTAAATGATTAAATCTAAGTTGATCAACCTACCTCCTTTACACCCAATGAGGAGATCCAAATATTTTTATGCATATCATAGAATGCATGGGTACCACTTTGATTCATGTTTAGCATTGAAAATGAAAATACAAGAGATCATGGATACCGATGAATCACATAGTGACACTTCATTTGAACAACATACACTGGCACATTTACCAATTTAAAAAGGGTCCAATTTATAAATAGTACAAAAAAGATTACCAAAGCATAACTCAAGATAACACAAGGTTAACAAAACACAATTAGATCAAGAAACAATACCGTAAACATAGATAAATCAAGAAAATATACATCTCCAAAATGAGACTCAACATTTAATATGGTATGGGTTTGGTCAAAAGTATCTTCAACAATATGATTATCATGGTCAAGGTTTGGGAAAACAAACCCAAGGAACCACTGTTCCTATTCTAGCAGTTGATAACATTGGTCAATAGGGTTTGGGATTTATTGAATATCCTAAGGCACATCATTCACATATATAGTTTATCAAGGCAAAACATCTAGATACATAAAAAAAATATTAAAAAAAGAGTAAGATATTCAACTATAAAGTCAAAATCACGCTCATCCAACAAGCATTCTCAAAACTAGTTTTCTAGCAAAAGGGCCTCCAAAACACCATATGCCTATAATAAGCACAATTTCAAAGGGAAAAATCACAATTAATATTACAAATCACAATTTAGAAAGATCAAATCCATAGTATGATTAAATTACTTTTAGAGCACTAGGTTATTATGATTCTAATGTGGAATAATACTAAGATTATGATGAGGAATAATTCACAAATTCCTACTACAACAAAATTTAACTAAGGTATATTAATCACACTACATGAGAGATTATCATTCATATTTTAAAAATAGGCCACAATGATAGTGAGTCTCAAATGAGACTCATTGGTTAGTATGGTTCCTACTCTTGTACATACTTCTCTCTCTCACTCCTTGTACATAGTTTATTTTCATTTGCTTATACATAACTTATACTCCAAAAACATAAAAACAATATAACATGTAAAAATATAGAAGCATTCAAATATTTAAAAAATACAAAATTTATGGATTATATGCATTTATCTATTTACATTTATAGTACTTGCTATATATTGCGTATTGTTATCTATCCTAGTATAGCTAGTTTTATCATACACATATGCTTCACTTATTCTTGTCAAGTGCTTTTAGTTTATAGATAGAACTCTAGTCTATTACACTAAACTAGACCAGCTATTATCTACCCATTGGGGGAATTTACACTGATCCATGTTTATACAATGATATATCCACCCACTTGGGGGAATCTCCTACATAGTTACTATAACTAGGTTTAATCATTTTTATATTATAAATTATAGTTTACACATTGATTTATATTTATATTAATCATTACTCAGATTTTTACAACTATCACTAGTTAGACTCAGTATATATGCACCCTAAAATCTACATAGATTTGTATTACATAGTTATACTTGATTTTATTTCTAGTTCCTAGATAGACTTGATTATGTTTCTTATGCTTCTTCCATCTTCAAGGGCATTTAAATATGTCATTGTTACTTATATTCTATGACACTTATCAATTTGTATGCCCTGGACATGTGCCCATGTCTCTTATGTGTGTTATTTCATGTTTATATATGCATAAATTTTACACTTGTCCTTCTGTATGGTTCTATACCAAATTGATTATTATTTGCATATGTAAACATTTAAACATGTCCTAGTATATTTTCATTCTCAGATTTAGTGACATATGCTCATGTCCCTTATATTTTGACCCCTAGGATTACCTTTTTGTGTGTTTCATGTGCTTGTATGTTTACTTATTTATATGCTTGTACACCATGACACTTTTATTTGTTTGTTACACACACACACACACACACACACACACACACACACACACACACACACACACACACACACACACACACACACACACACACACACACACACACACAGGTTTTTGATGCAATGATATCTCTCATGCATCTACCTATCCCAATTGGGATCCTTGATGGAAATCATGCCCCATCCCCCTAGGTGGTTACTCAAACTTTATAGTTTTTATACATTTATTAAATCTATCTTAACACCCTTTTCTAATTTTAGATTAAAACATACATCTTACATTTCCTATTATTTCTCTGATGCATTTACTTCTAATTTTATGTTTATACATTATATTAGATTATCATGCTCTAGCTAACACATTTGATAGAGCTACTTGTTTAGAGGGTATTTCTTCCACATATTTCACAACTACCCTAAAAAAGGGGGGCATTTATAGGGGTTGTCATAGAGATTAGGGTTCCATTTTTTACTTTTCAAAAATATATTATAGTATATAAGCTCAATTATATAGATCAAACTTAGGGCAAACATAAAATAAAACAAAGGTTTAGTAGTTAGTCTAGACCACATAGAGATTATACCAGATGGTCATTAGCATGCAAGATTGGGACACTAGTACCATAGGGCACTATTGTCTACTATAGGGTACTATTGTCTAGTCTCTTGAACTTTAGGATAATCCAATTCATTTAGACTAGTACACTAGGTACAATATGTATTTACATAAATATAGTCACAAGTTTTGAATTTATGTTTAGATTTAGATCAGATTTAGTCATTTCAATTCAGATTCATACTAGTTACTCAAATTTAGGTGCATCATGTGTGGCATGATCACTCATACATTCATATCAGTTACATAGGTTTAGATATTATATACTTTAATTAGATTTGGTATACTTAGATACCAGATACTCAACTTTAGATAAGTTGATCAGATGGAATGGCAAACTCCATGTCATTCTCTACACTATATACACTTTCTATCATATTTTAAGTTATCACTAGATTCATGTCTTACTCAATCTATAATGGTTGGCATTCTTGAATGGCCTAGAGTTGCCTAATATAGATGAGTTGTTGTGGAGCTAAATACACAATTACATTACTCAGTTAGATACTTCCAACACTTTATGTAGTAAAATTATAGATGCATCTACTTCACATAGGGTCAATGGTGGAATCATGGCCTACTTGATTTATTGAGCCACCTACATGATAGGGTTTAACACAGTTATAGTCTTATCTAAGCTATTCATAGAGATCAACATCCACCAAACAAGGGTGGGAAATGATGGGGTGAAAACTAAATTAATTTCTTGAACCATCTATATGAGTATGGATAAATCCATAAACTTAGTTCAAGTTATTCAATGATATGATCACTATGCAACTTCACACATGTAGGTTGTCACTAGATTCATGCATTGGTTTATGTACCCAATGAGGTGTATTCATTCCTTTCCTCTCTCTTTACTTAGTTATTTCATTTCAACATATTACTTTGATTTTGATTATCACATTAGTAAGGATAGAATTTTTCGCATGTTTCATTGTAGGACATTGCTTTGGATCATGGTTCACATACGTAGACCTAGATTCACATATTCAAATTTAGATACATAGGATTCACTTTCAAGGTAAGTTTAGGCACACATATTTTTCATTTCTACTAGTCATTTTTCTTTGTTGCATAACTAGAATAAATGGGTAGAAAATTTAATAACCTAAAAGTGTTAATTAGATTATAAGAGTTACACTTGAATTACCCTATCCATAGGCTTACCATAGATCTATTCTAGAGCCTTAGAATTTTATTTCTATCCATTTAGTATCCCTTTTTCACTTACAGACAATCAAGACACAATCCCTAATTTATCATCTTTAACCCTAATCTAACTTTTCTATAAGTCTATCAAAAGGACATTAGTGCTACATTTGGGACAGTACAACCACATAACGCTAGTGTCCCCAACTAGGCGCTATTATATTTAGCCCTAGCTCTTCCCAATGGACAATTTTTAAAATGTGTGCCTCTCATAAGGTCAGACTAAACTTATTTTCTTATCTAAACAAGAAACATAAACCTATAAATACAAGTCTAATCCACCTTTATTCACTAGATGGGAAATATATGCAAAAGCTATTCAAACCTAAGATAAAGTTGTGTAAAATCAAGTTATATTATCCCTATTCTACCATAATTTATTTATACTACCATTTATATCAACCTTATGTCAAATTTTTGAGCATTCCAAATCTCAATCACTTTTAAGGCATTCAAGGCTACTCTCATTATAGCATTCACTTCCACATACATTAAGTACTAGGTGGGAGAACTACATCAGACTTTATCCCTCTTTGAAGTATTGGTATGTAGGAAAATCTCTATATAATGGGGTGTTGAGGATGTCCATTCCATCCTAATAATACACTCAAATATTTCTCATATCACACTGGTAAAGAGAACTATGGTTTGCACACAAAATCAAGATTTTTAGGTATAATACATAGCTAAAGGATTCAATCTCAGAGGAATAGAGCACACAAACATAAGCATAGGTGCTCTCAAAAAATAGGAATATTTACACAAAGAGGACATTAGTGCCACATTATGTACACTACATATGGATGGTGGTACTATCCAAATTGGGTGTTATTATCCAGTGAATAGATGACTATTAGAATTTTTCTTGCAACACTCATAACTACTCAGATCTCTAATTTTAGAACCCAAATCATCCAAAAGAGTCTATTTATATAATTGGAAATTCAAACAAGGTCAAAATATTTTACAAATTAGTAGGTTCGTTATTGAAATTTATTTTACTAATTTAGATATCTCAACCCTTTAACCAAACATAGGTAATTACTCATGTAAAACTTGTTGGTAATTTGGCTTACCAAGGCCAAATGCCAAACCTTAAAACTAAAAAAATTTCATGGAACTCACCTAAACCTCTACATGGTGCTATCCTAAGTGATGATGTCTCTGAATATGATTCTTAAAGTCATTCAAAAACTACTAGAGGTGTCATTGAGTCTATTTGTGATCACCATATGTCCTAGATGTCATTGGTCCTTAGGTGATGTACTTGACCATCATAATGTTCATTGACTATCAAGTGAAGGGATTATGTCTCAATGTCTTATCACTTTCATGTTTCCATTTCAATTGGTGTAAAGTATCATCATGATGTTTGAGAATGTTTAGAGGTCTTTGACAAAGAATTTAGGTGGTCTTATGATCTAAAGTGCCTTGATGGAGATGTATGAGATGTAGTAGCTGATAAATCATTATGAGTTTATTTGGTATATTTAGGTATGAAAAAAAATATAATCTCTGAAGGTGTGATAAATACTTATAAAATCCTCACTAAATTTTTGTATCAAGGCTATAAGATATTCTTCATGATACTCATTGACAACTCTCATTATGAAGTTGTGTATATTGCCTAAAAGGGGTTTTGGGTATTTAAATGATAAAATTTGAGTCAAAATTCCACTAAATAATTCATAATACCTTTATTCATTAATTTAAGTTAAATGTCTTATGATTTGTAAATATCCCTTCTATGAGTCTAAAAAATTATTTGGTCACCAAAAGAGCTCCCACATGTGAAAAGAGGTATCTTTTTTCTCTATTTTGTGTATTCCTTATTGTCAAGATTATTTTGAATCATATTCGTATCTAAATTTCCATAAAATTGTAGTTTGAAGCTGGAAGAAGAGGAAATGAAGGAGAATTTATAGGTTTAGATAGTGTTTTAGACGGTACTTATCCATATTATATGGATCTACTTAGGAAGAGTCTTAGAGATGCAAGAAGAACTAATTATAGACATATTGTGAAGATACTGGAAGGTTTGAAGGCTTTAAAAGGATAAAACCATTGTGTTTTCCATGGCTTGTTCATTATAATATTACAAGATCACCTCAAGTATGCTCAATCTTTATGGTAGAGAAAGTAGATATGATCTCTTGACCAGAGAAACTAAACCTCATGACCTTTCAATAATGGGTATTGGTTGTTGGTTTTTTATTCTTAACTTTATCAACAAAGGATAAGAACTTAAGGGTTCTATTCACTATTTTCATATGTATAAGATAAGAAGAGTGGTACAATTTTGTGAAGTTTCTATCTATTTTGGTTAAACTACTAATTAATTCTGGTTCATTGGGTCTTTAAGATACCTTTCATGGCTTCCCTAATATTTTTATATAAATGAGTGAGTGTATAGATTTTAAGAACACATATAATACCAAATTTTTAGTCTATAGGTAGGTTAGAGAGGTTGTACAGTTCATATGGATCTAAGGGTGTCAAGATTAATTGAGACTTTGTTATAAGGGTTTCATTCATAGAAGGTGTCCTTAATTCAAGTTACTCAAATTATCATGGCTTAAAAACCATAAATAATCCCTTAAACATCCTCACAGTCCTATTTTAGTAGATATATAGGAAACTTAACATTTGTTAAGTTAGTTTGGAGGTTCTTAGGTTTCACTTTTAGAAATGTATGCTAGTTCAAGGACCTCTAAAATGATATATATGGTTAAGGCATATGTCTTTTCTTCCCTAAGATCTTTCATGAATACGTATAAATTGGATTAATGTTTCATATTCACTCCATCGTGATTTATCCCATTTCATAGCCTTATCACTCCATCTCCATCCCCCATTTCCATTTTACATTATCATCATATCATTAATATCCATTTTCACATCATGAATCCAATGATTTTATATCTCTCAAGGTGTTAGAGATCATTATAGTCATGAATATGTGTTATACATATTTAATCCATGGTAAAATAATAGAACTTCACCTACAGTAGTTCTATGAAATAGATATCTTGAGAAGGTAGATGACTTGTTTAGGGGTCTAGTTCAGAGTTCAAGAATACTAGATGAGATCACCTTGACCATTTCAAGAAACCAATTAAACTATGAAGAGTTTAAGCATGAATATATAATAATTTTAGAGAGAAGGCAAAATTTAATTTCCCTTATTATAAAAAGTTAAGGTAAGTTTTAATTGTTTAAAGGTAATGTGTTACTTCTTATTTCCATGATATTCAACACTCCTCATGTGAAAATTAATGTTTATCCAAGATAGTTGATCATAAAGGGTTAATGATGATATTATATAAATTTTTTCCCTCTAAATACTATTCTCTCATCTATCATTAGTTTGTACACATAGTCTAATGACTATCTACAAAAGTCATCATGAAGTCACTTTAGTATGTTAGGAGAGTCTCTTAAAGGAAAAGTTATGAATGGATGAAAGATTAAGATGTTCTCTAATAAAATTCCAAATACTAAGTTACTATCATGAAATTATCTTAAGGCATCTATATTATGTACTATACTTGTAATTATCTTAATCTGTACAACAAGGTTTGGAGCCTCACGATGACTAACTTTCTTGAAGTGAGATCAAAGTATAGATTTTGGGAAAAATGAATGGTGATATGGTTTAAATATGAATGGTGAAATTTTAAAGGTCATATCATTACCATATAACCTCATATTCCAATCAGCCTACTATCTCATACAAGGTTTAAATAAGCACCTACAACCATTCTTGTTTGGCTCACTCAGAGGTATGAGGTGAATATTATTGGTCAAAGGTGTTTTGTGTATGATTAAAGTTTATAAACACATTTTCAAGGTGAAATTTACATTAAATTTTTTTATAATACCTACATGGGTAAACTCACCTCTCTCACAACCAAAAATATAGGATGCACACCTACAACCATCATGGGGATGTGAAGTAATATGTGAGAAAGGTAGATAGAAAAGTTAGTAATAAAGGGAATTTCATGAAGATAAGACTATGAGTTTTTAGGAATAAAAATTACCAAGAGAGGGAGGGGTTGAATCAATCTTCAAAACCTTACTTAACAATTTCACTTATGCAATTATGAACCATTCAAGTAAGCACATAGATCTAACAAACATAAGCACCTATCCACATAAGCATGAAACACAAGAACATATCACATATGTGGGAAACCCTCAATGGGAAGAAAAAAAATTTATATATACAAATGGACTAAATTCATATAACATAATCACCAAATTTATTGAAGCACCAACTTCACATGGAACACTAACCCCAACTAGTTAAGCACCAACCTAGCTAGGATTTAACAAGCACCAACTAATAAGGAGGCACCAAACCCCTAGATGAATCAACACCTAATCATCCACATAGTTTATTTGATCACCTTTATAAAAATTTGTTTCTCAAATAATAGATTATGATTACCTTCTTCATCTCTTCTCTCTCTTATACTCCTCTCAAACTATCTTTTATCCTTCTCTCAACTAGCCCTCTTCTTAACTTAATTAGGTCATATGAACTTGTTTTTCATAGATATAACCTATGTTAAATATTAATAATATTTTATATACAATTTTAAAATGGTATAAAATACCTTATACTTACCAAGTGCTATCTCATCTGCATCTCCTCAACACACCCAAATAGGCCTAAAACTACCTTATATTTATACAAGTCTCTTGTTCATATCCTTCTTGTTTAGCCATACATACTTGAAAACATGGATTACCATGTAAATATGTATTATAAAACATTTAATATAATAATAAATCATTACAATAGGTCATCCATAAATTGAAAGACCAAAACCTCTTTTAAGCCTTAAGGAGACCTAATATAATTAGGCCTTCAATAGCATACATTACCTTTTGATCTCCTTGGACCAATTTAAAAATCCAAACATGTTAGTAAAACTTCATATTCCATTAAAACATACCTTTAATAATCTCATCTTAGTTACATGACACTTTTTATCTCTAACCACTACTTGAAGCACACCATTAGTATTGTTCATAATTAGGCATGTGAACCTACAAAAGGTCTATCTTGAATTAACTGAGGTTTAAACACAAATTAGATTAAAAAACATGACAATAAACCACATATAAATAAACTAAATAAACTTAAGTTAATAATCATATTATTTATACTTCACAACTCATGGTAAAAGGACTCAAACACTTCTCTACAAATAGCCCACTTAGAACTGCCAAAACACTCCAAAACCCAGTCATGAACAACTTGATCTTCAACACCTAAAAAAAATTAACATGACTAATTATAATTTAAAAATATAATTTTGAATATATATACCACTTAAATATTGGTCTTACAGACTAATCTTTTAGTCTCACTATACATAGTCAATACTAGAACCAGACAAGCCATTTTGCCTTTAACATTTCAATCACTTTCAATAACTTCAAAGATTTAAAAAATCATGATAAATAATTTAAATTCATAAAAAACAACACCATATGCATTATATACATCAAATCATAGCATATATCCTAAAACTCATCATTGTAACTTGCGTACCTAGAACTACCACTTTACCTTAAAGCTCAGTCATGGTGACAATGACCTTCAAAAAATATATGACCATTATAAAATAATTAAAATAGATTAAAATTATCCTATGATATAATTATACAATTATTTTATGTAAATACAATATGGTTAATTGGCAATATTGGTCTTACAAACCAATCTCATAACATTATATCTTATTGTCTCATCTGACTCAGGTATGCCAACTTGTGAGCAACTTTGTCAATATAATCAATAACATAAATTTTTTTTACTAAACATTATAATGCATTAAAATTCATAAAAAACATCTTCATGCAATTTATTTCACCACTTTTTCATGATAACACATCCCTAATCTTCTTCTCACTACTGCCCAATTTTTTCATTGTTTGCATCATTAGGCTTATTAGTGACTAGCTAACTTAGATGACCGGTTTAGCACACTTAAGGTCTAATAAATATTAATAAACCTTTATGAACATGAAATGTGAGTCTTAAGATTCATCCCCCATCCATTTTCAAATTATGTCCAATATAAATTTTTACAACTACAATAACTTCCTCAGAAACAAGCATGCATCTTCTCATTATATATCTCCCCTATCTAACCACCACCACCTAGAGGTACCTAGGAGAGTTCAATAAAATATCAAAACACTTGATCAATATAAAACATCTTGAGAACATTTAAATGATATCTTTAACATCAAGTGATTATTAGAGTTCTAAAAGGGTTTAAACACACTTCTACTATTGACATTTGTTCATAAAGAATAGCCCCTCAATACAAAAACTAATGCCTAGAATTATGAGCTATGAACCTTCCTAATCTACAAAAAATATCTCAATTTCCCATGTAGAGGTTACACATGCCAAAAAATACCTGAAATTCCTTCTTGGGTTTGTATGCCTTCATTATATGTACTTTAGAGACCCTAAAACCACTTTTCATGCCTTTTATTGCAAATGATGATCTAAAAATTTATTAAATTCTTGAAAAAACATATATTACATCTTTACGTGCTCAAATATGCAAAATTTTCTTGAAAATTGATCTTGATACCTCATTAGGCCATGTTATCTCTCTTTTGTCTCTATATCTTGACTTGCAAACCACATTAGGTCTTAAAACTGACCTTCATTCCTCTTTACAGTCACTATCCACCATAATCACATACTCAATAAAATTATCCCATGCTTAAATAGTGACATACATCCTTAATATTCCTTGACAATAGATCATGATGCCTCATTAGGCTAGACAAGGTTTAGAAGTGGTCTAGTTTTAGACTTAATCTATAGGTCCTACCCCTGTAGGCTCACCCTAATACTCTCATGAGTTCCAAAATTATCCACATGAATGTTAAATAATATTTATACAATCACTCATAATTTTTTTCACTCATATCACCAAACCATCATACTTATACCTTCTCACAAGGTCTCTTCATGTTATGACTAGTGCCATGACTAGGCTTCTTTAGCACTTTAAACTTGACAACTGACCTTCAATTTGAAAGTATATAAAATTTACGTAAGTGATCACAAAATTCCAAAAAAAAATTCAAAATATTATGCTTACTCACTTCACCAAACTTCACTATGCACACCTTCTCACAAGGTCTATACTAGGCTTTTAAAGACACCTTGTACTCAAAAACTAGGACCTGAAACTTGACATCAACATTGAAATAAAACAATATAATAATCATTAGGTTTACTTAAAATTATCTCATGCCATATGGTTTCCTTGTCACATCAAGCACACAAGTTCATACCTTAAAGACCACTCACCATGCATCTTTTCAAGATGAACCTTAACATCAATGACAATAATTATCAATATATTTGATGACATATCAGGATTAAATGACCCCATGTTATGCATCTCACATTAAGAAACCTAAAGTGACCACCTATAACTATAAATAAATGGCCACACATAGCCAACACTAGGGTCAATTATATGTGCATATCCACATACCCTAGGTAAATACAATTCAAGGTACACTCCATCAATAAGGAAGATTTATTAAATTATCCTCTACATTTAAATGATAAATTTATACCTTCATACTTTCAATAGGATCATGACCTCTACTCAAGGTCTGCAAACTCATGAAGGTACATAGGCCTGTGTACAGAATGAAGATAGTGGGAACCTAATATTTCCTTTGAAGAGCCAATGTATCAAAGAAATAAGTGAGAGGAAGGTTCCAAATTAATTTGTAGATATAAAATTTATAAGTGATGGTGGAATGGATAAAATCACTTCCAATTCCCCCATCAACACGTACAACTAGTATTGTTAGAGGTAGTTGCATTGAAGGAAATCAAGAGAGACGGTGTTTTGATAGTGTGCATATGACTGAGAAGTGACTAAAGATAAGTACCAATGAAATAAGGTTACTATAACATCAAAAAATCTTTATTGTTACTCTAAGTACATAGTGAAAATTTGAAAAGAAACAAACGTAGTCATTGACCCATGAAGCATAAAAACTCAAGCAGCCAACTAGCTAGTCTTAAGAACGATAAGTTTTGAGGCCTTTATAGGAATGATCTAGCTATGAAAATTGGTATTTTTTGTGGTAATTAGTGTATTTAAGTGTAAATTTTCTTTTAAAGCTAATATAATTAGTGTAAAAATACACTATTTTTTCATAGATAGACCTTAGTCTATAGATAGTCATTGAAGAAATTAGGACTATTTGGAGGTCTATAAATAAGACAAGGGGTTATAATTTAATGTGAAGGTTTTTAAGGTAGATAAAGGTGATTATTATTATTAAAAAATATGATGAGATGGATCACACTTATAATTTCATGCCAATATGACTTTGAGGGATAACATATGCAGATAGGCCTTAAACCCCTAAGAAACCCTGTCACCAATTTAAAATTGATCCAGGTGTAATTTCAAATTTATGGTCATAATAATGGTGTAGAGAGTAATTTAAAATATTTAATGAAGTGTTATATTGAGGGAGATGCAACAAATTTATCATTTTAGATATTAAACCATATTTTTGCTTGCACAGTCTAGATAGCCAATCAAAACACCTTTTCACTACGTACATATATTAGTGTATATTATGCATGGGAAATCAAGATGGTTAGGGTAGTTGAAGGGGTCAATATATTTTAAATTCATGGAAGAAGGTTTTAAATTAGGGTTACATATACTATGAATCATTTTAAATAATAAAAACCCTTACAAAACCCTGAAGGATACCTGATGGAGTATATATTCCTCAAGGTGCATTCTAAAGAAGTCTTTGAGCCATGAAATGATGTTTATGGTCTTATTAACTCTCCTAAACATCACTACAACCTATTGGTTGGCATATGTACAATTCATATTATATGAAATAGGCCTGAGAAGGTTATTTTGAACCTGTAATAAATAAAATGAATGGTGTTTGCATATATAATTAGTTACAAAAGGAAGATTGGGTCCTAAATTTACTTTAAATAACCATCTACTAGAGTCTTTATGATAGTTTCCATAGACATATAGGTCTATTCAAAAAAAATAAGGTATACATATAGATAGAGAATAAATGGCTTGATCAAGCCAATTACATAAATGTAAAGGACCTAATAGATATTATTCATGTTTTATACAATGAGTAATAACTTTTAAGCTCATAATGAAGTTAGAATTATAAAAAACATGCATATACATGTGCTCTTGCATTCATTACATAGTTCCATAAAAAATGGGTATTAAAAGGTAAGGTGGGGTCATGATTTCACCTAAAATATTCATGAACATCATCATTAGGTTGTTAGAGGAGTGTATTCCAATTTTGAGTTAGAGAAAAGATGATATGATTGGTTATTTAGGCCTAAGACACCAAACATTGCTCAAAAATCTTGTTTTATCCCCAAGAGGTGACTTCACATGCTCACCATGGTATAAATATTTTTCATGGTAGTATGGGAACTTTGGGAGAGGTAAAAGACTTAGCATAATAGTGTTTTATGGCATTGGTTCAGACATTCAATGCCCAAACTTTATGAATCATTGTTAAGAATCCTGAGCACTCTTAAACCTCTCTCAAACCATATTTAAGACATGATTGAAAATAATTTAAGTAAAAGGCATATAAATAGATTTAAATCACCTAAATAACACCTGAATCATTTATTTCACACAGAGAGGCTCATGTTTATGACACTTTATTGTATGGCTAGCATAAAAAATTATCAAAAAATAAGGTTTTTTTAGGAAAAAGTGTATAAAGAGAGGTGTAAAGTAGTTTAAGAATATGTAAATAATTATATGATGAAGATTGAAACTTTTTACATCTCTTAAATTCATCATATTCTTAGAACCATGCTTGTAAATGCCTCTATAAGTCTCTTCTAATCAGCTAGTCTACAAGAGTAAAGGATAAGGTGACCTAATCACCTAGTTTGAAAAATTTGAAGGTGTTTATTTCAAAAGAGTACCAATGTTATTATTTGAGGCATTTATTTATGCACAAAAATAATTGTTTCATAGGTTTATAAAGTTTCATGTAGGCTTTCATGGACATAAAAACACACACAATTAGGCTATTAGGCCTAATTAGCCTAGTAGAACTACTTGGTCAACAAGGAGGCATCAAAGTTGGAATGGAGGGTTGATGATTGAGTTAATTTAGAGTTTTAATCACATTAATAATTTATCCTTAAGTTACAAACACATGCATAACTAATCCTTAAGTGCCAATCGCATGCATAACTGATCCTTAAGCGTTAATCCATGCATAATTGACCCTTAAGTGACAAAGTGCAGGAGTTATTTGACAAAATAAATTCATAAAATACTTAAATATAATTTTTATTTAGTCAAATACATCCTCAAATACCTCATTTAAATTCCCAAGAACTCAATCAAAGATACTGCAAGAGCATCAAACATCGGGAGTTTTGGAAGACTATTTGTAACTGTTTATAACTAAAGTAATGCTTGAGTTAATGATGATAATTGATGACATTTTATTCTCTCCTATACACCATTATACATATTATTCTCTCCTCATTTTCTATATATAGAGGCCTTATGTATTTATTTTTATATCCTTCATGCTAATAAATAAAAACTATGCTAAATTGTAACTTGTGCCTTGAGTTAATGAGAAAAGATTATTGTAGACTTATTCATAGTTGTTAGTGTGTTTCTTGATGGTTTAATTGTATATAAGTATGATATTCATAATATTTTTTAGGTCCTCTACTTCACATAGTTCTATGTTGTCATCCTCTATAGGTCACATGAAGTTTTAAGAGATAGAAGTTGTGTTGAGGATTGAGTTAGTTTGTAGTGTTTTTCATAGACCTCCATTCCTTTACCTATAAGTTGTAGACCTTTTATCTAACCTTCATTTTAAATACTCATGTTTAGGACTATATTAAGAAATTATATTTGATAAGTTATTCCATTTTGATTCACAAGTGTCCTTAAGGACAAGGTTAAGAAAGGGTCATTAAAGAATTGGTACATCACCATCACTAGTTTAGATTTATCTTTTAAGTTATATTTATAAATATTTTCACCCCCAAATAAAAATAGGTTTAGGAAAAGGATTCAAAGTTTATACATTAGTGGATCTAGCCTTATAATCTAGAAGTTTGGTCTGGTTATAGGTAATCCACAACCTATAGATCAATCCATAGACCAATCCAATGTTAGTCCAAGTTTCAAGGAGAACTAATAATCTACTTCACATGGTGCAACTTGGGTTACTAACAAAACCCTAAAATATTAAATCAGGATGATATATGGAATAACCAATAAAAAATATATAGGCTATTGTTATCATGATTTTTTTAATCTAACATTCACATTAATTTATTATTATACATATTTTTGTCTAGATAAATTAACATCAAAGTATTTCCATTTATGATCACAATAACGTGTATTATTATTCTTAATGAATCTTGTCCACACACACACACACACACACACACACACACACACACATGTTTCCATATTCTTCATATTGAATACAATTTGTATCATTTTATATATCCTACTTCCATATTTTATTTTATTCTATTTTCATGTTGATTATTCAACCTTCCCAAATAATAAAATTTTGTCTTTCTTCCAAGTGTGTATTTTCTTATTTCATTATAATCTTAATCCTAATGGTGTGAATACATATATATAACTGGTTTATATTAGGCTCATATTTACACTTCATCTTAGGTTTTTGTCTCTCTATTATTATTTTTGTGGCCATGTTTTGTTCCTATTATTAAAGGTTTATCTCCCCTTTATGTTTTTGGATTATTAGATCCATACTCTTATTCATTTGTCTTGTGATTTTTATTTTAGATACTTGTCTAATCTATATTGGAATTATTTTATATTGGTTATGTGAATTTTTGTCCCTTTTGAACCTTGGGTCTAAGTAACCATTATTTTCCCCATTTTTTTCTATATTTTATAACTTATTTATATGTTACTTTCATGCCAATATATCCCCAATTTGAATCTAATTATTATATATAAGTAAAAATGTACTGATGATGTGGGTTTTATGCACACCTTAGATTTAGTGAGGTAACATCTAACATTTTAAGATCTCAATGGAGGTGATCTCCATTATAAGGTGTGATTTTTAGGTATGGGTTGAACAATTGGGTGGTGGAATAGCAAGTTGAGCATGTGGGTTGTTAACTAGGTGTATGTGTGGATGAGTGAAACCTTGAATAAATATAAAACCTAGTTGAGTTGGATGGATGGAATTTTTTCTAAAGTGGGTAGATATTAATCAAATAAAATCCAAGAAGGGGAAAAATAATGGTAGAAAAGAAGGAAAAATGGTCTAAATAAGAATTAATTTTTGGCTGGTCTCTTTGTGGACAAGTGTTTTGATACAAATGATTATAACTAATATCTAATGCACACTCACATACAAACAAAATAAGAGGATCTAGGGAAGAATTGATATAATAAACTTTGGGATCTCATCTAAAGGTTGTTACCATTTAGAGTTTTTATTGTAAACCCTTATTTATTAGATTATAGCTCTGATTAGAGAGGTATCCAAGGTAGCTATAAATTACACCTAAAATTATATATCAAGAAAAAACTTATACACACAAAGAGAATTGAAAAAATATACCTAATTACATGAGATAAATGATACTTGATAATTTTACAATATATATTTCACATCTTTAAATCAACATACTAATAATAAAAAAGGAATTATATATTTATATATATATATATATATATTTCACACTTCAAATTATTGAATCAAATAACCAAGAAAATAAAACATAGCTAATTACATATAATTGGAATGGAAAATCATCGACACAGTTATGTAACAATCAAAAAGACTTATTCCTATATTAATAATTTTCCAGCCCCTTGAATACAAAAGGAAACATGTATAAATAGATTTGGTGAGGGGTCTCCTCATCCCTTAAATCCATGCAAAATTAGATTTTACATGTTAATATTTAGAATGTGATTTCTAGTTGATGAAAGTCCTGCATGTATAATTACAATTGATCACAACTATGTTTTCAAAAAATAGTCACACTTTTACATGGAAATGCAATGTGTTGATGCTTACAAAAGTCAACTATTACATGTATATGCTACATATAAATAGGCTTAAGTTAAATTAGTTAAATCTACATGTAATATACATATAAAGCTAACCTCATAAGACAATGATCTAGTTTAAGTTGATGGTTGCATGGCCAAACTAGATGGTGTGACCATAACCATTTTATTTGCCTCTGACTCCTAGTAGTGTTTTTAACTGACACCATAATATAGTTTTATGATGTCCATATTTATAAGACATGACCTATGTAATCTACTGACTTGTACTATAAAGCATGTGTGTTTAGCCTTTATGGCCCTAAACTCCACCTAAAAATATCTACTTTTATAACCTTATTCTTGATAAAACTAAGTTATGATTCAATTTATTTTGTTGTAAGCCCTTAAATCCTCTTTTTAAAATTGGTAGAATCCTATTGAATCAATAGGTAAAAAGTGTCTCTACTTATTAACTTTCCTAAAGAGTCCCTTACTTGATAGAGTTTCAATTCATCCAAAGTTTTCAATATTAACTTATCATATTCTTAAAACTTTGGGATCAATGCTTATGTGATTATAATATAGTCATAAATCTCCTATGTCTAGATCAACACAAAGTTAAGATCATTAGATAACTCTAATGGTGTCATCAAATCCAAATAGCTATAAGCCTTATTAGTTGTATACAATACAAGAAAATTCAAATTATTTATGTCCTCCTTTAAAGAATTGAACAATTTTATTGTCTCAATAATATGAGGAGGAATCTCATCTCTTATTGAAATAATAACATAAAATAAATTTTATAATTGAAGGAATACACTTTTAAAATAAATTTTAATAGGGACATGAATAATTTATTTTTGTTCCCTTACTTGATCAAAATTTTGTCCAACTCTCACCTAGCCTATTCAATCCCCTCATGAAGTTATATCAAAGATTCTACTTGAGTCCTAAATTAGGACTTGAAATATTAATTTTAAGGGGAATCATGTAGCCTCTTATTTTTTCTCTTTGACAAATTAAAAACATCCTATCTCTCCTCTAAATCTAAGCTTTTTCTAGTTTCATCCTCAATCTTCTTATTTTTGACTTGCTATATGGTTCTTGTGAATTTACCAATAAAATAACTCAACATGGGAAGATCTGTTATCATTAAATTAAGTATTTCAAAGTCTTAGGCTTCCAAATCAATATCCCACTAAATAATTACCAAATGGGTAGGGTCATGTCTCTAAGTATCCTAAGCAGTAGTCTCATCTATAAGGTTCCCTTAAGATTGCATAAAAGCCTATGCTTTTAAGGGGTCTATCAATGATGGCTAAATGATTTTGGACCCATCTATACCACAAAAATAGGGCATTGGATGAATATTATACACATGCTTATTATTTCCATATTTATTTAATGGAAGAACATAAGTGGACTGGGTGAAATTAGAAGAAGGCATTGGTAATCCTAATTGGGGGGAAGAGACATGCAACTGGTAAATTTCCATGGATCCTTTGGTTTTATTGAATTTAACCTTTTTTGGCTTAGGAGTGATAGTGGGAATGGTAACTAAGGTGAAAAGTGTGGAAGTGGAGACAAAATGGGACTTAGAAACAAGCTCAACTCTAGAAATAGATGAAACTATGGAAATTCTACTAATAATAAGAGCAATAGTAACACTAGAAAAAATAAGATATAAAAGAAACAAAAGTAGTAAGAGAAATAAAATAATCCAAAGGGACTATATAAATGATAGGGATTATAGTAATTTAAAGAACAACATCCTCACTTTATTTGTCACTCATGAGTGATGCTTTTCATTTCAATCTATGAAGGCTTAAAAATTTGGCCTTTTGTAATTCATCATCCTCTTTTTCATCCTCAAGTTCCTTATTGATTGATGTTTTTCCATGGTTTGGTGGTTACTCTTATAGTGTATCTTGAATAGTTGTATCCATAGGGGTAATAAGAACTTTTGTCTTCCTCTTATAACAAATTGTGGTCTTATCAGGAAAGGGGGAAGTCTACTTAGTGGAGGAAGAAGTAACATCTCCACTTTTGGAAGTTGGAATTGAGGAGGCAATAGGAATTTATTCCCCTTCTACATCAAAAGAATCAATAAAAATTGGTTCCTCTCTAGACTACTATTAACAACTAAAATTTCTTACAACTTTTTATCTTACTTTAGAACCCTTATTATAAGTGGTGGTGTTTGAGATGGTCCTTATTGTGATGAAATTGAAATAATTGGGGTCTCCTCCACACCTGGATCTTAAATGACTATTGTCATCACCATGGGTGGTGGCTTGGAATATGTTATTTGGTCTTGAGGTTACTATGAACACTATGAGTTCCATTATTCTATCATCAACCATCCACTAATAAAAAGGAATCCTAGTGTGCACATCGATAATTATTATAAAATGCTCTACTTTAATAATCATTAAAAGTTACTCATTTAAATAAGTTGCCTTTTTTCTTTATAGAAATTCAACATCACCTTTTTCATTCAAAAATATGAAATCATGGTCATAAGGTTCATGTTAGTATAGTATATCAATGCCTTAGATGTGATTTTGGATTAGGCTATGAGGATCCCATTACCTATGTGGTAAATAATCCAAGGAATAGTATGAACTATTCTTGTCAACTTCTCAAAAATGTTTCTTGATGGTGTAGCACATCTAACCAATCATCAAGGAAGAACCATGCAATAGTCCTTTCTTCTTTTTATTCAAGTCTTCATCCATGATCCATCATAGATGGTAGGCAATCTCTTGCTCAAATAGATTATTAGGGACATGCTTGGGAAGCCCCAATGGAATTACTTATTCCCCATGACCATGATCACCATGTAGTTAGGGTAAAGATAGTAATTCCCCTTTATCTATAATGTCTTGCTAATTTCCTTTGATATTTTAAGTAGGGTTTCTTCATGAATTTACCTCCATATTTTAGGGTAAACATTCTCAAAAGTTCTAACTATGTTCCTCATATATGCATAGATATATAGGAAAGAAAGGGAATCGCATACCTGATTTTTGATATAGTCTAGGGATGGGATATAAAGTGATTTATTCTATATAAATATTTCCTATGACTACATCCAAAAAATAGTACATCATGTAAAAATGGAAACTTGGGGGTATTTTATCCTTCTTGAACATATAATATTTAAGCCTTGAACTGATTATTTATCTTAGTGTGAAGGTTAGCTCAAAATTCATCATATCTAGTAATGGTACCCTTCTTAGATGGAGATAATGGATGCTAGGGTGACTAGACAATCTATTCAATAGTGCCATTCCAATGTAAATACTCATTTTAAACTTGGTAATAGGTACTTAATCCCTAGATTTGAGGGTGACCACCTATCTAAGAGTGATCCATTTCCTCAAAGCATATTAAATATGGGTTGTCTTCTTACACATTTCCAACTAGTGTTCATTAAAAGTAACATTTATAATTAGAAGTTGGAGATACCTAGAGAAGGCATCCCTTGAGATTCAAAAAACAACAATCTTATGGCTTAGGTGGTTTAGTAATCCACCAAATATCACCTTCCAAAAAAATAATAAGTCCCTCAAAAGATCTATGCATGGCATCACCTCAAGCTTAGCCACTATAAAATGTAGATATTGACATTTCAATGGTAACAAGTCCACTATGAACTACTGTTGTGGAGATGTTGGGACCTTTTCATGTGAAGTGTCTACATCTTTTAATACATCCTAAAGAGTTAAATAATTGGCATACATGTTTTTAAACACATTCAAATAAAAAATAGTGTCATTATACTCTATAGAGTCTTTGATAGAGAATTTGAAAGGTGGCAACACCCCATTGAACACCTTAGATGAAGAGGTACCTATTTCATTTACATGATTTTCATGGTAATTCTACTATTTATTGACTTACTAGAAGAAATTCTCATTGAAACATAGATAGATAGGGATTTAAGTTATCTTTTGAGTGCAATTTCTCATGATTTTGTTAAAAATCAATAGGCATGATGTCTCTTTATAATTAAATGATATATATTTGAGTATAATTATTTAATTCTAGTTCATGTGCCACTAATGTCCAACATATCCAAGATTTATTTACCCAGTTAATTTAAACTTTATCACTTCACTTTGGAGGGTATGCCACATAGGATTTCTATATGTTCAGATAAATTCCATGTTATAGCCTTAAATAAGTGTCATCTCATCATTAATTTCAAGTAATACTAAATATGTGATTTAGTCTAACTTTATATTTTAGGTGTCAAGTCTTTCATTGAAACATAACTTGTAAACAAAATTTCTAAACAAAATCTCTAAATACCAATTCATGAAAACACAACCTATAATGCACAAATTATAAACATAACTTCTAAATCAAAACTTTTAAACAAAACCTATAAAATTCAAAGTTTGCACAGTGCAAAAATTATGAACAAAAGTTATGAAGTGTAAAATATGTGAAGTTAAAGTCACAAAAAAATATGCAAACAAATATTTTGATTACACAAAATTTTTGAAAAAAAATTGTGAATAACAAATTATACAAATAAAAATTGCAAATATAAGTTTTGATGAACATTTTCCATGAAGGTAAAAATATGTGAAGGATTAAAATGTTGAAATCTGACTTTGTGAATAAAATTTCTAAATACTAAAAATATGTGAAAGACACAACTTACAAAAGGAAAGCTATGTGAAGTTAGAAACTTTATAATCACTACCCATACTCTAAAAACTTTTACACATGCAAAACTCCTCAAGAATATTAATAGTTAAGTGATAAACCAAATGAATGAAAAGAATGAAAATATCTCTTGAAATTTATACCAAAAAATGAAGTTAGGTGCACATGTAAATACCTATGAAAAACAAATTCAAAATAATCCTAGGTCTTTCAAAATATAATGGGTCCTCATTCAAAATAAAATAAACAATGGGGGTGTGTTGAGTATAAAAAATGGCAACTCACAAGGGGAATACTCCTACAAGTATTCAAGAACCCAAAATCTTTGGTTAACAAACCTAAATAAAATATGAACCATAACATAAGAGAATAATTGTATCAAAAACATGAAAAAGACTCCAAATGACTTCATATAACATACTAGCCTTTCTCATACCTTGGATCTATGTGATGAATTGGTTTTATTTTAAACTTTTTGTGAGGATTTTAGAAAAGACTTAGAATATATTTTAGGTTTCATGCTAATTTATTTAAAGTATATTAGAATTAGGGAAGCTCAGGCATTGCTTTGTTGCCATCCAAGAATTTATAGGCCTGACAAAAATACCTTTGGTTGCTCTTCTTTTCTTTCCCTCATATTCTTGTATGATGTATGATACATTGATCTTATTTCATCATGTGAGTCTTTGATCACCTTTATTTTTTATTTGTGTTTACTTATCACTCATTAGGATACACTGGTCCTCTTTATTTTTAAAATGTGGGTAAAATAAGGAATGAAGCAACCACTATGAGTTGGTGTATGTAAAAAAATAAAACTTGATTTATCTAATGTCCCTACAATCTATATTTTTATCAATGGTTATTACCTTAAATAAGTATTAACACTAGAATTGTATTTGATCCAAAGAGATGAGAAAACTTTATAAATTTTTATGGAGTAATGAGAGTAGATTTTGCATACCTGATAGAAATATTTAATTATTATATAACCATAATTAACCTATTTTTTACATACCTAAATCTTGAAAGTCTCAAACACAAGGTTGTAAAACCTACAAATAAACCAATATTGTGTTCCATTTTATGTCCTTCCCTTAGTTGTTATTCTTTTGGAAATTCTATCATGGATTTAACATTTAATCTCAAACATGGATAGGAATTCTAGTGGGTATAAAAATTTATTGGTTATCCCTAGAGAATTCAATCATATTGTAACAAAAAATAAAGACATTTACTATAGATTTTAGGGAACTAAAATAAAGAAAGCAAAATGTGGAAAGTAATAAATGCTAATCTAAAAATCAAGGAAACTAACCTAAAGGAATAAAATGAAAAAAAAAAAAACTAGTAAATCTAACCTAATCCTACCTCTACCTCATCACTTCTGGTCATTTAGATACATCTCCAAATGGTACAACTAAGAAGTAGTGCTTATAATACTACCTATTAAGTAGATATGTCAATCCATTACCTTAGAGGTCACTCAAATAGAAATAATTTCTACCTAAGATATCTGATATCTAGTAAGGTTTGACCATAAGGGGGTAAAATTATCATGTTGTCCTTTATTTTCATGGGCTTTATCCCATATAAGCACCAAGTTAGATATTCTAAATTCTTTAAACATTTCTCTTCTATCAAATCATCTTGCAACCAAGTCCTACTATTTACTAAAATTAAGTAATGATTCATTCCTAAAATCATACATTTATATTATATTCAATAAATAAGACTCCTCTTTCTCACTTGGTTCCATGTACTCCAACATAAATTGATGTGTTGGAAATTTGAGCATGATTAGGAATACTAGCCATCTTCCATATACTATCAGGTAAGACAAATATTTGAGGGCCTGCTTAAATCTTATTTGGCTTACCCATAGTGTATATTTCAATAAATGATGCCATTCTTTGGGTTTGTTTATAGCTGGTTCTTATTTATCAATTTAACCAATCCATTTGCCTTTGGGTAATGGTTGGAAGATGACCTAATGGTGATTTTATTATCATGAGCCCATTTAGTTAATTAATTTGACTAAAATGCTACGTCATTATCACAAACTAAATAAATATGGGTACCAAACCTATTTGTGATTTTTGTTCCAAAAAACTAATGACATCATGTTCTTTAGAATTTCTTGTAGCCACTACTTTAGTCCATGTGGTGCAATAATCTATAGCAGTGAGCACAAATTTATGTATATATGAATAATTTGGGTTGATTACACTAATGAAATATAATCCCCACTAAGAAAATATCCTTCCTTTAATGATAGGTTATAGTGGAATCATTGTTTGCAATGATTTCTTGTCCAAAAATTGGAATTCGTGACATGTTCTCACATGTGTGTGTGCATCCTTAAAGACTATTGGCAAATATTAACCCATTTAGAGGATCTTATATTTTTTGTTATTTACATATGGATGACCACTACCAATATTTTGGTGTAGGTTATCCAAAATATCTTGATCTTCTTCTCATGATACACATCTCAGGTAGATGCCTTCATGATTTATTTTATGGAAGATTCCTTTTATGATCATTTAGTGAGTAGATTTGAGCATGAAATCTCTCCTTCATTCTCTATTGAGTTCTTAGGAACAAGTACCTATGAGTAAATATCTAATGATATTATCATACCAATCTCCTTTAGATACCTAGGTTTGAAAAACCTCTTAAATGGTGATGCATAGGTCAGGCTTAGTTATAACCTAAATGATGCTTTTCCCTCTAACAATTTTGGTGGGCTTGATTTCTAGGTCAACCTCATATAATTTTTACATTCATTTGGTTTTGTACTCTCCTAATTCATTTTATCATAATGTGAGATTGTATATAGGGTCTGACATAATAGTGATAGTCTTGTTTATCAAGATGTAATGTCTAAATTTCTTTACCACTTTGATCAGAGTAAAAAAATGCTTGTCTATCACATAGTATTTGAGCTTTAATTCATTTAAATTTGTGTTCATTGATGCAATAGGATTCTCAATTCCATCCTTATTATAAGTAAGCACTACATAAATTTTGTTGTTATGCTACCCAATCTAAACCTCTTCTAATTGGTAAATTTCATATGAAGTGAGCACATATTGGTGGATTTAGAATAAATTACTAGGTTATTAAAGTATTATTCTTTGAAAGCAATCTTTTTTTTGTACCATTATGATTTTTTTGCATGAATTTAATATTATTAAATTTTTCAATTCCTCAACAAAATGGCTTAAAATACTATAACTAGAGGAGATCCTTGTGAAATTTGAGTACATCCATCAATTGTGAATCATTAGATTTTAATTTTATTAAGTTAAAAAAAGAGGTGAAAATTTTCCATAAGGAATGATTGAATGTGTAAATATAATTACTTATTATTTGAGTAAATTGATCTTCCATTGCATGGAAATACACTAGGGTTTATGCATGGCTATAACGGCCATTATTGTGCAACTTAGGGGAGCTATTATGCCAAGAAATAAGAGAATGAATTTATTTACATTTTGTAAACAAGTTATTTATGCTTAACATACTTCCACATTTTGTATACAGTAGGGCATATCTTATTTTAAATTCATTTGATCATTTTTCAATGGATTTCCATACCATTTTTCAAAGATTTTATGCATTTTATATAGGACGGAAAAAAATAACCCCACAAGTAAGCTACGACACATTATCAGGCAAGTTGTCCACCTCTTGCTAATGGATTTTTGCATTCTAATTATTGTAATAGTAGGGTATTTATTTTTAGTTTTGATTGGGATATATACCCATGTATGCTTGCATAGATATGCATATGTGAGCCTATACCCCAATAATGGTAAGGGTATTTTAGGTATGAAATTAGTATTCTACATATTCTCTTGGGTTATGACGGAAATGATAAATACATTACTGCAGATGATCTTGTAATTCATATGTTGATAAGGAGACCAGATTGATTGGGAAAAATGGCTAATTTTATTTCTCTTTTTAGGGATATTATTAATTGTCCAATTTTTATTGTTTTTATTTTTGGAACTATGGAAAATTATTAGGTCTCTACTATTTATGGATAATTTAGGGATATTGATGTAATGGTAGGGCATAAAATCAGATATCCTTCATTAAATTATTGTGGGTTAGATGTGAAAATTATTTTTTAACTATTTTTGATATATCAATTTATGGGTTCTGGCAAATAAAATATTTTTACAACATTATTGGTTCGACTTGCTATACAAATTTGGGAAATTTCTTGTTGAGTATTTTTTAGAGATTAATTTGATGGAAGTTGTGATTTTTATTAAATTATTTTGATTGAATTAAAGGAGATATTTTTATATATTCATTATTAAAAATATTTGTTTCTTTGCAAAAAAAAGGGGTAGTGCAATGGTTCTTTTATTACTGAAACCCCCAAAAAGGTGATTCTTTGTACACCAAATTACTCTCACTTGTGAACCCTAAGCATGAAATTTTTTTGATAGGTTTGTTCATGATTATATACTAATTCTTATCTTAATTTAATTTTTTATTATTAATTCAAAAAAAAAATTAAGTTTTTTTTTAGAACAAGGGATTTTGAAAGTAATGGTTTTTCCTTGTTGAAGCCCCTAATGGGCAAAGCTAGACAATTAAAAACTCTTGTATTTTAACCTTGGAGGTGCTTTGTAAACAAAAAATAAGAATTTTACATTTTAATATGATCTTGTGATGTTAATATTTATATAATTATAATTTAAATATTCCTCTTTTTTGGTACCTTCTTGGGTGAAATGAGTTATAGGATGGAACAATTCTTACAATAACCCTTAACCTGATTACATCCTTGGATGTAAACATGGTTATTGAGTTTAACCCATATTTTACTTTTGAATTGATTTTTAACCTTTTAATTATTCATCCAATTTATTTTATCTCAATAAAAATTGGTTACTTTGATTTAGTTTCCATATTAACATGTTGCTTATTACGAGTTTGGTGATACTATTATGTAGTGCATTTTATTTTTAGACACTCATCCTTATGAATTGACTATTGGGTTTTTATATTGGTTGATTTTTATGTGTTTCGGGTACTTTTTTAAATAATTTATATATTCATAATTTATTTAATAACCCTCTTATTGTTAGAAAGTTATTTCTAAGCTATGTTTTCACTTGATTTATAAACTATGTTAGATGTATTTAACAATTATTATACATTGAATACTCTATACTTATTGAAAGAGGTAATGAGAATAAAGTAAATCATAATACATTATTTATTTATTTAATTATATGAAATATTTTATGCTATAATATTTTATTAGATGTATAAGAGTTCCCTTGACTATGATAAAACCCTGTGTTGGGATAGGTGTTAAGAACAAAAATTTGCAACTTAGATTTTTAAGTAAGTTGATGCCTACGAGTTCAAGGAAAATGACAAGGGACCTTTAGAAATTATTATATTTCCGTGTGAATGATTGTTATTTATATTTTTTGAACTATTTATCATGGGTTGACTGGTGTATTTATTTATGCATTTTTGGTGTTTGAACCTATTTTTGATTGATTGTCTCTATCTTTTTCTCCATGTATGAAAATTAGTCAAAAAATTGAAAATTAAAATTGAGTGATACTTAGAATTAATAAAAGTGTTCATGATATATAATATGGTTATGTTGACTCTCTAAGTCACCCCCATCAAGCACTAAACTCATAACATTTGCATAAGAGGTTGTACACTTGCATAGTGTCAAGTTCCTTAAAAGCAAACATGTATGAAAATGATTCTTGTCCATGCCTACACTGAAAAATTAGTAAATGTTTTCACATCAAATATGTTTAATTGTGAATATGAATATTTTTAGATTAAATCCCCATGAAAATATCCTTTATCTCACCAACATGGTACACAAATCAAGCACACATGTCTCCTAGAATTTAAGTAGTGAAAGAGATAATTGTATAGAAATTAATTATAAATCATAAAAAACATGATCATTATATTCAATATTATTTAATGATATTATTTGAAAATCTCCCCATTATTTAATGGTGAATTTCCACACCAAATCATAAGGTTTCACATTTTCACCCTTGTGAAATATAGTTTGTGATCTCATTTGTGCAACATCTCTTTCATAAACCACTATACATACCAAATAGAAGGCATAGACTATAAGAACCATAATAAAAGACTAGGCATATGATGATTTATGTACTTGTGCATTTAAAAAAAATATTACCCTCAATACCCTTCACAAACTTATAGCTTCACTGCATATCCAAATCCCTATGCAACCTTTAGTGTGCACCCTTTACACAAGATAAATATAACTGAGTGCATGCATAATATGACATGGACAAAACCAAAATATATGATTATAAAATTCAAAGTTAGTTAGATAGTCCATGTGGATTGATAATTTAAATCCATACATAAGGGTGCTAGGTGAGCCTAGTTGGACATCAAGGGAGCCAAATCCAAATAGAATTGAATGTAAGGGTAGATATTAGATAGTAATAGCATACACACACATCCCATCTAACTCAAAATAATATCTCCATCATTTATAAACATGTAAGTCACCTAAATATCTAATGATGACCTTCCAATTGCTTCCATGATTAAATTTTTAGACTAAATTAAATGAGAATGGCTTGTAATAGTTATTGTGAAAACTTTGGTATTCTTAATTAGCTTTGGAATATTAGTGCCATTTTAAATTCAAGTTCCTATCTACCACCTCCAATGGATAATTGATTATGTAGGGCCTTACCTAGTACTATATAAACCCCAATTTTTATTTTAAAATGGTTGACATTTCTAGGTATTGTAACATTGGTATAAAAAAGATCTATATATTTGAGTTTTTAATATTCACTTAGACCTTGAGATTAATCATAACTAATTTACTTTTATTCATTCTCTATGTTCTATGTACATTCATGTTTGTTGATCCTTATCTATGGATGTTTCTCCCTCTCATTGTCATCCTCCCTTCACACATTTATGTAAAACCAAAAGTCTCTACAAGTTACATGTTGTTTATATATGGGTTTGCATAGGCATTATCTATGGAACATTTATCTCCCCTTGTAATGTTGCATTGTGTTCCCTTAACTACATGTAAAACACTTATGTAATATGCCTGATTTGAATATTTTGTATCCAAATTGTTAGTCTTATTATGTTTTTAAGAGGGTGAGGTGCTTTCTCTATTCTTGGTGCATCAATTTTTACATTCTAACAACCCTATTACTTTTTCTCTCCCTTTTTCCTTTTGTTAATTTTAGGTTTATCACTAACATTATATTTCATTATACTCTTTATAGGTCCATGCATTGGTCCTAAACTAGGTACATTTAGAATAGAATGAATTCAACCTAATTCAAAGGTTCATTCCATGGAGAAAAATAGTCCAACACCTTGGGTTATGATCCCATTGTTACAATGAGACACCAAATCACTCTCTAGCATGACAATCTAAGCTGCTAGGCATAGAAGTATGGTAAATAATGTGAGAGAGAACCTTTCACACATGAGTGCATAATTTGAGTTATACTAATTAATGGCATGCCTTATGGGACCTTTAAAGATTTAATTATGAATTGGGTACAATTCTTGGCTAATAGTGTTAAATACACTCTATAGAGTGCCTAGTGACTCCAAGCATTTCTAGTTCATTTATATTAGTCCCTCATCTATATGTGAAGACAAATGATATCATTTTCAAGAGGTGTTGACCTTAATTTCATGAATTTACATGTACCTTTTATAAGAAGAATAGTTACAACATCCTCATCCCTTATCAAGAGATCTAGTGATGCAAGACAACCTTCTCCTAAAGATCAATTTACACCCCTATTTTGTATATTCACTATGTATAAAGGAAAATTACTATCCATACCATTCATTTATTCTCATAAAAACTAACCCTTTTTTTAATTTAATGGAGTCAACCCATTGATCCTTCTCAAGTATGATGATATTCCCATAGTTTCTCTTAAGACCATCCCCTACTTTACTAGATAAAAATCTACTACCCTGATAGAGCACATACAAGACATTGAAAATACTTAATCCATCTAAAAGGTGACAAAATACAATGTTATGGTGTGACTCCTTGCATATTATTTGAAAGGGAGAGGGATCTAATGGTACCATATTTTGTGACCTAATACTATTCAAAATTGGGATAAGTTGGGTACAACACTATGCAGAGAGTTTGAAGGAAAGAGTGGCCACCTATCACTAATGGATCATCTCACAACCATCAAAAGGGATCCACATGAGTATATGGTTGACTTCAAGGTTAAATTCTTTAGGACTTGGGATTAATTTCCACTCTTGGTAAATCCAAATCCTAACACTGTGTTCTTATATTTTTTGAGAGTATTGAATAGCGATGTGACTGTAATGATCCAATCTATGGGAGGTTTAGTATTATTAGATGCATATGAGATTGTTGTACATATATAAAAATGTTTGATCTAAGTGGGAAAAATTATTCCTAGACCCCCTATACCCTTGTATATTTATCCCTCATGTATATGTTCACCTACCTTTCCCCTATTTCTAACTCTATCTCCTATTCATATTGATGTTAGCCCATCAATTACATTAGCTTCTACACATTTGAGTGAGCTGAACAAAGTCAAGTACTATTTAAATAAATTTGGAAATGATATATTAGTGATCAAAATAAATAATCACATCATTCCAAGTCTTATCCATCTTTCAACTAGTAATATCAATAAAACATTCCTCCCTACCAATATGTTATGTAGGATCAAAACTAGCTCACATATAATAGACTTCCTTATGCACCAAATTATAACACTACTAACACCTCTAGAGCTATCTTTCTTGTGTATAATACTATGGCATAATACTATGAATGGTGCTTCTCATATGATCAACTACATGATAAATCCACATGTGCAAATGGAAAAATGAATTAGGCAACTAGGATGTAATTTATGTCACCACCTTAGGAGCCTCCATCTACTTCATATTAACAAAGAATGATCCACATGCATGAATGTAAGAAAATTATAGATCCACCCTCATAAATTAGTAAGAGTTTAAGTTCAATTATGTGATTTAGATTAAAGTTCCAAATGCAAGAAGAAACCCAGTTGATTTTAACACAAGATTTAGAAAGGGAACACCAGAGTGAGATTTATCTCCTTCAGTGCCCTCAACTTTTGTTCCCTAAGTTATACATGTAGATACATCGGGTAGATCACCTAATATAAGTTTTTAGGCATGCATAGAAATGACTATGTAGAAATAGAGTGAATTCTAAAATGGTTAGTAAGTGCAAGAGGAGATAGCCACTCAAAACTCATATATTAAAGGGACTCAAATCCTATGTAACATAGTCAATAAGATCAAGAAGACTAGCCTGAATGTTACCATGTGGGATGTTATTTCTATTACTTTCTAAAGGAAACTACTATAGGATGCCATAAGGATCTTCCTATCTCATGAGCCACTAAAGATTATGCCTACTATGATCACAAGCCTATGTCAACTAGAGGAAAAAATACACAAAAGTAGTAAATTACCCCCATTATATATCTCTCTGCTTATTAGTAAGCATCTTGTATATAATTGTATGATATATTCAAGCAAGATAAGTTTAGTGATACAAAATAAGATTGCATACATTATAGGCATAATATATTCTCCCATCTCAAAAGGGGCAAACTAATTGGATAGGATAACTATTAAAATCATTAAAATCATCAAGGATTTGAGTCTCACTCTACATGAATGTTTAAGCCTTTCCATTACATAATAGATTTCAATGATTGACTTAACCCCTTGATTTTCTATATGCCTCTCTCAATATTTCATTGTGAAGGTGGGAAGATATCAATCCTTGGATTAGTCACACATGCTACTCAAGACCTGATCCAAGGTGACCATCGACACCAATTTTATTTTAAAGAATCACATAGATCCATACACTCCTAGCATGGTTGATGCAAACTATACCTTGTTGCACCAAGTTGATAATTCAATTATTCATAAGACCACCATGCCTTTTGAGGGAATTATAGATATCCTACTTAATGAATGGGCATGTGAACAATGTAATTTTGACCCATATAATAATGCAAAAGAAACAAGGCTAGACATATACAACACTCTTGATGAGGACAAAATGTTTCCTAACCTTGTAAAGTCACATGAAGACCTTGAAGGAATGTGGAATTTATACTTTGATGGCTCTAAAACTAAAAATAACATAGGGGTTAGTGTTGTAATGGTATCCTCTTAGAAGTATAAATATTTACATGTGTTTAAATTTCAATTTAACTACATAAACATTGTTACTAAATATGAGGTGTTGATCCAAGGTCTCCAATCAACACATAGTAAATGAAGGTGTTTCAAGTTTTTGGAGATATAAAACTAGTGGTAAACTAGTTCAGATCATGGAACAGTCCAAAAATTCTATGCTAAGAGCTTACAAACATAAAACATGGGACCTAATCAAGGATTTTAATGCTTTCAATATCCATTCAATACCAAGGTCACATAATGATGATGATGCTAATAGACTTATAACCAAGGGTGTGTAGTATGATCTCCCACATAGTATAAAGAATGAGTCAAATTAGTTCATAAAACTTGTAGTCAAACTAGTAGTCCTGGATAATGCAAGTTATTGGCAGGTATTTGAAAGTGATGAATGTTTTCCAACTTCCTACAAGATAAATTTGAGTTCTATGCCAATAATAAACCTTGACTCCAAACTCAATTTGAGAAAAATATCATTTATCTAAAGGAAAAAAGCTACCTAGAAGGCTAGTCACACTTGAAAGCATCTTCAATTCTAATTACCAACTAAGGGGCAAGAGGAGAAACATGATGATGAAAGGAGAAATATTCAATCCAGTGACTATCTCTAATGACAAGATCCTAAAATTTAGCAAGGTATGATCCCAATATAAAATTGAATAATTCATTGGG
The DNA here is from genome assembly GCA_037957365.1 of Torreya grandis. NCBI lineage: Eukaryota > Viridiplantae > Streptophyta > Pinopsida > Cupressales > Taxaceae > Torreya > Torreya grandis. The sequence goes on from JARHVA010000242.1 coordinate 5,601,598, forward strand.
TTAAGCAAAATATACAATGATATATTCACATGGAGCTACTAATACCTCAAAGGATTTGATCCAAGTTTATCCTAACATACTATTAAGCTTGAACCCAATACCAAGATGGTTGGGTAGAAGTAGAATCTATTTAACCCTAAGTTTGATCCCTTAATGTAGAAGGATATATTAAATCTCATTGAGTCTAATATAATATTTCCAATCAAACATTCCTCATTGGTGGGCAATCTAGTCCTAATGTATAATAAAAGTGGAGAGATCTGATTGTGCATAGACTTTAGGGACCTAAACAAAGACTCCCTCAAAGACCACTACCCCCTTCCACCAATGGAATAAATTCTACAAATAGTTAGATGTGAAGAAAGTTTTTCACTATTGGATAGTTATTCAGGCTATAATTAGGTACTTGTGAAGGAGTGCAATCAATTAAAATATCATTCACCATTAAATGTGGTATCTTTGCATACCAAATGATGTCCTTTGGTTATAAAAATATAGGAGATACCTTATATAGATCCATGGATATGGTATTAAAGGGACTCATCAAAAATATCATCTTAGTTTACCTTGATGATATAACTATTTTTCCAAAGTGAATAGTGAATCATTTATATCACCTAGAGTAAGTCTTTAAAAATTGTTGATTTTAGGATCTCTATAAACCCAAAAAAGTGTGTATAATTTTTCATTGAATAAATTTTTTAGGACACATCATATACAAATATAGACTCATAATTAATCCTAAATGATTTGAAGCCATTCTATCACTCCCTTTTCTAGGTCACAAGAAGGGTATTTAAAGTTTATTGGGGGAAATGACCTTTGTCAGAAGGTTTGTGCTAAGTTTCATGACTCTAGTCAAACCCATCACAATAATTATCAATAAGATCACTATATTTATTTGGGCCTAGAAGGGCTAAAATAGTTTTGAGGACATCATATGAACCATCACAGATACCCCCATCATGATAAACTTGGGGTATAGTAAGGATTTTATCCTTTATGCATTCAATGTAACTAAATTCATCTCAACCATTTTGGTGTAAAAAAATAAATACAAAATGGAGTAGCCTATTGATTTATTTAGTTAGACACTCAAGGATTATGAACTATGTTATATATTTGTAAATAATAACACCCTTTTATTAATAATATCACTCAAGAGGCTCAAGCATATGCTCTCCAAAATAAGATACATCTCATAGTCCCACTCTTGAGTATAAATGAGTTCTTACTCAACAAGGGCATTAGTAAGAAGAGAGTTAGTTAGGTCACAAAGGTGATGGAATATGACATAGACATACAAATCACCAAGATGGTATAAGCTAAGGAATTCTATGAGCATCTAGTAGAGGATTTAAAGATAAAAGATAGAGTAGTATTTGTGTCATGTGAAGACCAACCCATAGGCCATGACATTATGGTGGATTGGACTCAAAATATGAGGATATTCCTCCAAACTAGCATGTATCCACATGGCTTGAATAAATCCAAGTACAAACATTTTAGATTACAAGACATTCCTTATGTGCTTGTTATTGGTATGTTTTTCATAAGAGACATCAATGGAGTTCTCTTGTGATTCATATAATAGGATCAATTCAATAGGATCTTTTAATAGTTCCATGATGGGTTGTTAAGAAGCCATTACTCATCTAAGACCATTGCTTTCAAAATAATGCAATCTAGTTATTATTGGCCAAATCTATTTAAGGATGCATAAACATGGGTTTGATGTTGAAATAAGTGTGACTTATCTTTAGGTAATAAAATTTTTGTAACCCCACCCTTGCACCTGATATAATCTAATCAACACTTTATACACTAGGGATTGGACATCATTGGCATGATAAATCCACCATCAAGCACTGGACACAAATGAATTTTCATGGAAATAAACTACTTCATGAGGGAGAAGGAGGAAATAACACTCAAAGAGGCTAATGAGGTTTCCATCTTGGACTTATATGAAATCATTGTCATAAGATTGGTTATGCTATCTACTATTATCTCTTAAAATACATTAGATTTCTTTGGAGCCATGATTAATGAATGGTCAGTCATACATAACATTCATCTGAGCACCTCCTTAAATTATTACCCCTAAGGTAATGGTTTAACTGAATCAACTAAAAAGTAATTGATTCATATCATTAAGTGAACCATGGAAGATATTAAGTGATCATGGAATTCCAAGCTCAAGATAGCCCTCTGGGAAAATCGAATAACACCAAAATGAGTGCTGAGGAATTTACCCTTCATGTTAGTCTATGGAAAGGAAGTGAAGTTACCCTCATCTCTTGAGTTTCCTTTACTAAACTTATTTCATAAATTATAAATATCTAATATTGGTCCCATGATAGTAAGGTTAACTGAGCTAATGTAAATAGAAAAACTTAGGGTACAAGCTATGCACACTATGGAGCTTTAGTAGGCACAAACCAAGAGAACATTTGATAGAAGAGCTATTAATAGAAGATTAAATGAAGTAAACTTGGTAATTAAATGGGATTTAGATAGAGAAAATTCAAAGAATCATATAAATTTTGATGTTATATGGAGTAGCCCATATACTATATCCAATTATAGAAAAGATAATGCATACCAACTCGTAAGACTAAGTGGATACATGTTACCCATCCCTATCAATGAGATTCAACTTAAGCAATATCTCCAATAATTATTAACACTCTTATAAATATTATTTTAAATATTTTTTAATTTACCTAAGTGTCATGTGTACATGATGTTATTTAGATTAATTTCATTTACTCCAAGCACTTTTGTATAGTTTTGTTAGTTTAGATTACCTTTCCTCTAAGCATCATTTGGCACAATTGTTTTATTTGTTTGTCTTTGTGTAAGGTATATTAGTTTTATAATTTTAGATGGAATTTTTAATTCCAATTTAACTTTGAATAAAGGGTTAATGGAATCCATATGAATTTGTACCTAATGTATTGCTTCAAAGCTACTAGATTCTTACTTAATATACAAGCGATCTACAAAGGTTACCAAAAGTGTTAAATTTCCAAGTCACCCCCACTAAAAATTTATAAAATAATAATAACCACACAAGAGGTTGTGTTTTTTCATATTTTCAAGTTCACTAAAATTAATCCTACATATAGATGCTTTTTATTTTCTCCCATACTCAATAGTCAACATGGGTTCACACATCAACTATGTTGATTTGTGCCTATGAGGAGTTCCCAATGCACAGCTCATGAAAATATACTTAATTTAACCAACATGGAATGATAATTAGAGTTTTTAGGTCTCCTAAAATTCAAGAAGTGAAATAGATAAGTACATATAAATTAGTTCTGAATCATAAAAAAACATGCTCAATATCTTTAATCTTCTTATGTGCTCTTATTCTAAGGCCTCCCCATGACTGAATGATGATGTCTACCACTAAATCAAATGGTTTCACATATAAAACCTTGTGAAATTTATAATTTTCATCTCATTAATAAACTAATATATGTTCTAGATAGAAGGTGTAGAATTTGAGGACCATTAAAAAAGACTAGGGGTAGGAAGAGTTAGGGCCTTGTGCATTTCAAGAAAATCTTTCCCCCAACATAGTTCAAAAGATCATAGATTCACTATGAATATAGATCCCTATGTAACCTTTAGTGTGAAACATTTACAAAAGATACATTTAACTGAACATGCATGAAAGATTACATGGTAGAACCCAATATATATGGCTACGTAGTTCCATGTCAGTGACCAAGTTTAGGTGGATTGATAGGTGAAAACTATAATTAACGGTGGTAGATAATATCAGTTGGAGGTTTATGGAGCTTAATATGAAAAAAAATGAATGAAAAGGGAAGATATCAGAGCATCATAACATGCACACACATCCTTTCCAACTACAAAAACATATTTTCATCCTCAATAAACATGTAGGCCACCTAAAGATCTAAGAATGACTTTTTAGCTACTTACATGATCATATTGTCAGACTAAATTGAATGAGCATGGCCTATATAAATTATTGAAAAATATTTATTAATCTTAATTTTCCTTGTGATTTTAGTGTCATTTCAAATTCAATTTCTTATCTACCACCTCCAATGGTTAGTTGATTACACAAGGCCTTGCCTAGTGTTATATAAACCCTAATTTTTATTGTAAAATGGTCAACATTTACGGGTATCATAATGTTGCCAAAATTTTACCTCCAAGATCCATCTCCTATTATAATTAACATCTGTTTATTTGATTTTTTAATATTACCTTAGACCCTAAGATTAATGATAACTAATTTAATTTTCTTAATGCTTTATGTTATATGTGCATTTATGGTTATTGATCCTTGTATGTTGATGTTTATCCCTCTCATTGTCATCCTCCCTTCAAAAATCTCCATATAAATGAGAGTATATACAGGTCACATGTTAAGCATATATGGGTATATGTAAGCATTATATATGGACCATTTATTTCCCCTCCTAATGTTGTGATGTGTTCCCTTATATCCATGTGAAACACTTATGCATTACACCCGGTTTAAAGATTTTTTATCTAGTTTGTTGGTTTTATTTTTTCATTAAGTGGGTGAGGTGATCACTCTATTATTGGTGCATCAATTTTTACATTCCATAAAATATCTTACATTTTCTCTCCATTATCCCCCTTTTCAAGTTTAGGTTTAGTGTTAGCAGTATATTTCATTCTAATTTTTATAGGTCTGTGTGATGGTCTTAAACTAGGTGCATTTAGAATAGAAGGAAGATAGCCTACTATAGAGGTTCATCCCAAGGATAAAAATCATACCATATCTTGTGGGATGATCCTATTATTATAAATATACATTGAATTTATCTTCAACATGTAATTCTAAGTCACTAGGTATGGAAGTGTTGCATGCTAGTGCATGTGAGAGCCTTTCACACACAAGTGCACATTTTGAGTGATAACATGTTACTTATATGGTTATAATTTAAATAATTATATGGAAGGTTATTTACATGGTCTTATATATATTTATTCTCCTTTAATTTAGTTTTGTGAAGCTCTATGACAAATATTATATCTAATTTACATTCATTTTCCATTGGCTTTGGGTTATAAGTAAAGATGAGTATGAAATTTAATCTTTAATAGACATGTGTAGCCAAGTGAATTTATAAATTTGGAGCCAAAATAATGCACATTATATTTCAAATATCAATGAATATGGGTATGAAATTAATGTCAAGAAAAATGGTTGGTAATAAAATACTAGGAGGGTAATTGTCCAAATTACATGTTATGATAGTTGAATAGATTGTAAAAACATGGGCATAATATGTTACAACAAAAAAAGTATTCTCATTAACTCCATACAAGTTGAAATTGAAATTTATACATGAACTATTAATAATTATAGAGTATTAAATATAAAAAATGGTTTTGGAATCACATTTCATCACAAGGATGGATAATAGAAGTATGAGTACAATAGTAATAAAACTAGTCTATATCTAAAAATTAGAATCACTTTTATTTACCTTATGTTTACAAATAAAATAATTATCATGTTATTTTTTAAATTGGCATATTAACCTGATAATAAGGGGAAGATGTCTTGCTAGCTAAATGTTGACGTAGTTTTTAATATGTCTTTGTAGGGTATATTTTATCTCAATAGCCCCCTTTTAAGTTATTATCATGAAGAATATTTGTATTTGATTGCCTTATTGTGTGTGCTACAACTGATTGTATAATTTTCATGACGTGTAATTCCAATCAAAAAAATAATGAATGTTTAAGATGGATTTTAGGAAATGTAGTAGTTATTAATTCATCAGTCTCTATTATATTGAATTTTTAACATTATATGGTATATTCATAGTTGAACTTGAATGGGTATTTTTAATTGAAATAAATGAAATTCATATTTTTGAGAATGTGTTTTGATAGTTCATCTTCAAGGATTATGGTAGAAAGGATTCTTAAATGGTAAATTAACCTATAAGTCTTATTCATTATTTTATAATCCATTATAATCATGGATTAAGGTGTTATAATATACTCATTATTTCTTAAAAGCTCATTTATAAGCTTGATAAAGTTGGCATAGTTAACTAGTCCAATGTGGATCATGATTCCTAATATAATAACCTACCTTGCATCAAATAAAAGATTGACCTATGCAAATTGGGGTTGATGTATATTTATAGTCTCAAAACAAAATTTAATCCTTGAATGTAATTAAGGACTCAATTTTTTAATGGTAATATAATGGTTATGTGAATACCTTAACCCTGGAACATCATGTTGGTTGAGTTATTATCTTTTATTTCACCCTTATTATGACTTATAATGTCTATGAATTCCTTATTAAATCACCAATATGGAATTTATAATATTTATTTTTGAATACATGGTATCGGAACCCAATATAATTAGGTTATGACTTCGTAGTGGAATTCAAATCGCTTTTGAAGTTTTTCTCATTTTACTCAAGTAATCAAATTATGAATTATAGTAGGAGGTCAAGTGAACCCTAAAAATTAGATTATTCCATAAAATATTGATAATTAAAGATAATTTAAATGGATTACTCTTTTAACATTAATTAATCATTGTTAAGATAAATTTATATTAATCCTATGAATTGCCATTCAAGTACACTATTGGAATTTGTGTAATGTTAGCACAAACTAGGAATGAACCATAAATTTTAAAAAAATATTATGGGTCAAATTGGGTTTATTTTATTTAATATTAGAATATATTATCTAAGGTTTTTATTTGGAATGATCATTACATATTTCAACCAAATTATGTCTTGCTAGTATCAATCTTATTGTTTATCTATTACTAGAATGGGAATTATTCTGATAGGTAATCCTAAGGTGTTAGATGACAGTAGTTTACTTTGGAACCCTATGGGATATTAAATATTCCTTGATTATAATATGTTGTATATATAGAATTAGATGAATTCATCCCTTCCCACAGTTGGATTGCATTAAGTTAAACTTTGATTGACTATCAATTGACCTATATGGGCAAATCAATAGGAGTCAATGTGATAAAAGTCCACTGTTGGAATTGAAAAATGAATACTCAATAACTTTTGGCTAATTACATGAGAAAACCACCATAGTATTCTTAGTAAATTAAGTCCTTAAATGGCTTATGGGTGTGAAATATGCTTGTAAATTTGGTTGAGGAGAGAGAAACTAATTTATGTGAGTAAATCAACTGGTGTTGGAATATTTGTTAGTAGGGGACCAGTATGAGTTTTTTAGGGGTTTTTAAGTATGAATGGTTATTGATTACCATTACTAGTATATTGATTATGAAATATTAGGACCTACTATACATTTATATATTCCATATATTCATTATCCTAATATAATGAGTGATGAGTACAACCACCATCTTGATTGGTAGAATTATAAAATGATATGTAAGGGCACTTAGCCTCTTGGGCTGAATAAAACAATGCTATTATAGAAAATTGAGATGCTATAAATTGTATTCATATATTTAAATTAATGGTTATAGGAAATATGATTTTTTTGTGATGACAATTATTATATCCTCTAGTCTTAGCTAAGTTAACCCTTCTTGAATCTATTTGCATCAAGGAAAGCCTTATCTATCAACCATTAACTTATATGAGTGAGTTAATAGGAGATGCATGATAAAGGATTCAATTTTATAATTAGGAGAATAATGCTTAATATTTATTGTTGGATTATATGGGAAAGATATCATTATATGCTTGGAACATTATGACTTTGGGAAAACCAAGGGTTTAACTTAAACTTGGAAGGTAAAATAGGGTACGAGAGTGACTGATTTAATTGGCTAAGTTAGCAAGACTTGAGATCTCCATTTGTAAATGGAGTTTATTGATCCATCACAAACCACAAATTATGAATGGTTGTTAGAAAACATTTATGGTCATATGAATAAAGATTAATAACAATTATTTATTGATTATATGTAGATATAATTTTTCTAACAACTATGGAAATTAGATGCATGCCTTTGATTGTCTTTGTGTGTCACTATAAGTGACTAGTTACATCCATGTAAAGTTATTGAAGTAACATAATTCATGCTTGGGAATAAATATTTGTCTAAGGTAGTGGATTTATAAGATAAAATTGGGAATATTTTTTTGGGTGAAACACTAATATGGTTGGCTAATTTCAACCTTTATGTGACCTAAAAGTGAATAAGTACTATGTTCTATAATATCGAGGTGCCAAAAAAATTATGTATTTTAGTTAAATTAATGATTCTAAGAAGATGAAAATTTCATGATAATAATATGACATTCAACCTGAGCCTTGGCTTAGGCCACCCTTCCTAAGGGTACTCTACATAGAACAAGTAACACTAGTCAACCATTGGCTTGTTTAGGCAAGCCAATTGTGGGACTAGTGATAAAATCTTGTTTTTAAAAATAGAGGGATGAATATCTAGTGTACATTGATGGATTGTTAGACAAGCCCTCATGTGATAATTGAAATATGGCATCCTTAGTAGGATTGAGGGTGTGACTTAAGCGTAGAGTGCCAAGTGGGGGTGAATGTGACTAACTTGTTTAGGCAAGATCAGGAAGATTTCACTAGATTAAATTTTGATATTTTGTTAAAAATATACATTATTGGATATTTGATGTCATATGGGATGGCATATGAACATTCAGTGAACCAATGGAAATCATGGACCCTTATGCTTCACATGTAAGTATGATAACATATTTTAATGTGAAAATACCCTTGGAAATAAATTATAAAGACACCTGAATCAAGAATGTGTATCCTACTCTATGTCATTTATTGGTTTTTTAAAACCCTTACATCTTTGGTGACTATATTAAACCATGTAAACTTGTAAATTCTCTATGATACGTGAATGTAGTTAACTATGTGGTCTTCCATATTTGATCCCCAATATTAGCATTATTATATGATAACTTCATATATATTATTATATGTTTTTTACTATGTAACATTTGAATGGTGATAAATCACTTGTGCAAGGTAGATACCAATTCTAAAATTAACCCTGCCAATTGAAATTGCTAAGGTGGATACCAATTCTAAAATTAACCCTACCAATTGAAATTACCAAGGTGTAGTGTTTTAATTTATTGTGTAACCTTACATCATTATACTATCCATGATTAAAAATATAAGTATGAGGTTGAGGGTGAGTAAGTACTATATCCACATTGATTTAATACTGGTTATGGTCTAGGAAGTGGATCCTCTCATAGGCTGAAAACCCACTTTTCCCCTTTGCACAATGTAGCCACCTAATTCATTCAAGTGTCTCTATGTGTTCTACTATATGACCATGGAATCATCATGCATAATGGTTATTTTATGGATCAATTTTTCCTTTACCCACTTCTTGGATGTTTTTTTAAAAATAACCCTTGTGAAATTTCCTTAATTTAGCCTTTTAAATCATTAATTGGTCCTATAAGTGGGATTTGTATGCATTATATCAAGGTTCTACTTGATATAATGCATGCACATATTAGCTTATACATACAAGCATGATATGAATAAGTAATGGATATTTTACCTAGAATAATATTCTATAATGAATATTCTAATTTAAATCATAACTAAGTGGTGTGTTTATGTTCAAAATGAGCAATGAGAAGTCCTAATTAGGCAATTTGAAATGTTGTTAAATGTTTCCAAGATGTAAGTGTAGGATGATTGTGGGAATGAGATCCATGAAATGATCGTGTGAGATAAAAAATTATGGAGAGTATGATAAAAACCATAAGGGTTGCATGTGAATGCCTAGGATGGATTTTCTAGTGTTCTATGTGGTTAGTGTAGGATGTTGCACTAACTCACGAATGATTTAATTATGGTAACCATAGTGGTATGGGTTGTTGTTGCTGATATAATTCTAATATGAATGCCAAAAAAAATTATGCACTAAACATAATTAAAAGTGGTTTAAATACCACATAACAATATGGTTATTATAGTTATTTACATTTTGTGGTTAATGTTAAAAATTTATGCATGAGGAATAACTAAATATTGGAAATAATACCACACTCAAATGTGGAAATATGCTTCAAATTTAGCTATTTTATGCTAATTTAATTTTTATCATAGAATTATGGGTTATTAATTGGGCATAAAATTAAATTTATTACAATTATGATTATGAAATTTTATCATAATTTTGTTTAGAAACTTAAATTCTAAGTTCTAATTTTGGAATTATGCTATAAATCTATGAAGAAATCCAAAATTTTAAATAGGTATTGATGCCTCAAGACATGCATGCCTAAAATATGAAAATTATGGCTACTTAAATTTTTTCCTAGGCACTAGGAAAAACCTTTTTTAATAATAGAAGGATGTTATATCCCCAAATTTTAATCTCTTCTAATTGGTGAATTTGATATGAAGTGAGCCCAGATTTGTGGCTTCAGATTAAACTACTAGGTTGTTAAAGTATTATTATTTAGAAGCATTCTTATTTTTTCACCATTATTATTTTATTCAATGATTTGAGTATTATTCAATTTTTTAATCCCTAAAAAAAGTCTTAAAGGACTTAAACTAGAATATATCCTTTTGAAGTTCAGGTATACCCATCAATTGGGAATCATGAGTTTTACTTTTATTAAGTCAAAAAAATAGGTGAACAAAGTCCATAAAAAATGCTTACATTCCTAAATATCATTGAATATAGATTGAATAAATCAACATTACCTAGCATATAAAGCCTCTATGGTTTCTACATGGATAAAATCTCCACTATTACACCAGTTGGGGGAGCTATTATGCCAAACAATAAGAGAATGGATTTGTTTGCATTTTGTAAACAAGCAATTTACACTCAACATGATTCCAAATTTTATATATATCAAGTCATATGTTATTTTAACTTAATTTTATCATTTTAATGGATGACCATACCATTTTTCAAATATTTCATGCATTTTTTATAGTCTAGAAAAAAATAACCCCATAGGCAAGCTAAAGAACGTTATCAGTCAAGTTTCCCTCCTTTTGTTAAAGGATTTTTGTATTCAAATTATTATAGTAGTAGGGTAATTATTTTTAGTATTTATTGGGATATATTCCTAGATATGATTTCATATATATTCATATTTAAGCTTATACCCCATTAACGGTAAGGGTATTTTAGGTATGTAAGTATTATTATACATATTCTCTTAGGTTATGATGGAAACAAATAATCTATTATTGTGTATGATCTGGTAATGCATATGTTAATAAGGATATCAACTTGATTGGGAAAAATGCATAAATTTATTTATCTTTTTTATTAAGTGTCTAATTTTTATTATTTATCTTTACTGAATTATGCAAAATTATTGGGTCTCTACTGTTTATGGATAATTTTAAGTGATATTGATATAATGGAAGGGAATATAATAATATATACTTCATCAAATTATTTTGGTTTATATTTTAAACATATTTTTTAACTATTTTTGATATATGAATTTATGGTTTTTGGCAAATACAATATTTTTGCATCATTATTGGTTCAACCTTCTCTATGGAAAATTGGGAATTTTATTGTTGAGTATTTTCCTATAGAATGATTTAATGAAAATTATGGTTTTATTAAATGATTTTTATTTCATTAAAGGATATATTGTTGTATATTCATTCTTAAAAAAATTATTTTCTCCCAAAAGAGGTAGTGTAAAGGTGGTTTTATTGTTGAAACCCCCAAAAAGGTGATGTTTTGTATATCAAATTACTCTCACTTATGAACCCTAGGTATGATATTTTTTGATCAGTTTGTTCATGATTATAGACTCATTATTATCTTCATTTACTTATGTAGTATTAATTCAAAAAAAAGAACAAGTTTTGTTTAAAAAGTATTTTTTAAATAATGGCTTTTCCTTGTTGAAGTCCCTAATGGGCAAAGCTAGACAATTCAAAACTCTTATATTTCAACCTTGGAGGTGATTTTTAAACACAAAATATGAATGTTAAATTTTAATCTAAACTTGGGTCAGTCAGATTCCTAAAATTAGAAATTAATTAGTTCTCATTTTTGGTATCTTGCTAGGTGAAATGAATTATAGGATGGAACAATTCTTATTTTAACCCTTGACATGGTTATATTCTTGTATGTTAATATGGTTATTGAAGTCGACCCTTATTTTACTTTTGAATTGATTTTGAACCTTTGAATGGTCCATCTAGTTTATATTCTCTTGATAATTGTTGGTTACTATGATTTAATTTCCATATTAACCTATTGATTATTATGATTTTGGTGATAATTTTATGTGGTACTTTTTATTTTTAGAAGCTCGACAATGTGAATTGACTATTGGGTTTTTCTCTTGGTTGAGGTGTTTAGGATACTTTGTTTAATCATTTATATAGGATTAATTTATTTCATAACCCTCTTTTGGCTGGAAATTTATTGTTAAGTTATGTTTTGACTTGATTTGCAAACTATGTTGGATGCATCTAACGGTTATTATACATTCAATACTCTATACTTGTTGAAAGAGGTAATGAGAGTGAATGAACTCATAATCCATTATCTATTAATTTAATGGTGTGAAATATTTTATTCCATAAGATTTTATTAGATGCATAAGAGTTCCCTTGACTATGATAAAACCCTAAGTTGGTGCTTATGAGTTCAAGACAAATGACAGGGGACACTTAGAGCTTTTTATATTTCCTTGTGAATGCTTATTTTGTTTATTTTTTAAGTTCCTAAGCATGGGTTGAATCATGTATTTATTATTGTATTTTTAGTGTTTGAGCATGATATTTACTTATTTTCTCTTTATTTTTCTCCACGTATATAAATTGGTCACAGAAATTGAAATAAAATTTGAGTGGTTCTTAGCGTGTAGAAAAGTGTTCATGCTATCTAAGATGGTTCCTTATATGGATTAAATTTAACTCATACTATGGAAGGTTATTTATATGGTTTACTATATATTAATACTCTTTCAATTCAATTTGTTAAATCTCTATGATAGATGTTGGATCTAATTTATATTCATTTTACATTGGCATTTGTTTATAATTAAAAATGAGTATGAAATTTATTCTTTTATAGAAATGTTTAGCCATGTGAATTTATCAAGTTGGATCCAAATGAATTCACATTAAATTATGAATAAAAATTAATGTGGGTATGAAATTAATGTCAAGTAAAATTATTGGTAATAAAATACTAGGAGGGTAATGTTCTAAATTGCATGTTGTGATAATTTAATGGATTATAAGAAAGTAGGCACAGTATGGTACAAAAACAAAAATATGATCATTAATTTTATATGAGTTGAAATTGAAAATTTTAAATAAATTATTAATAGATGTACCATATTAAATATATAGATGGTTTATGTAATCACATTTCATCATAAGGATGGATGATAGAAGTATGAGTACAATAGTCATAAAATTACTCTATACCTACAAAGTAGAATCACTTTTATTTACATTACATTTCTAAATATAATAATTATCATGTTATTGTTTAAATTAGCATATTATCCTGATAATAAGGGTAGGATGGATTTCCAGCTAAAAGATGACTAGTTTTTAATATGTCTTTATAAGGAAGATTTGATTTTAATATCCCTTTTTAAGTGATTATCTTGAAGAAGATTGGTATTTGATTGCCTTGTTGTGTGTGTTATAATTAATTTTAGAATTTTCATGAAGTATAATTTCAATCAGTAAAACAATTAATGTCTAGGATGGATTTGAGGAAATGAAGTAGTTATTCATTCCTTGGTCTCTATTAGATTTAATTATTAATTATATGGTGCATTAATAATTGAATCCATATGGGTATTTTAAATTGAAATAATTGAATTACATATTTTTTGTAATGTGTTTTGATACTTCATCTTCAAGAATTATGGTAGAAAGGATTCCTAAATGCTAAATTTACCTATAAGTCACATTGGCTCATTTATACTCTATTATAATTGTGGATTAAGGTGTTTGAATATGTTAATTCTTTATTATAAGCTCATTTGGAAGCTTGATAGAGTTAGCATAGATAATTGGTATAATAAGGATTATGATTCCTAATATGAAAAACTTTCATGCATCAAATAAATTACTCATGTATGAAAATTGGGGTTGATTTATATGGATTCTCAAAACATAATTTCATCCTTGAAGGTAATTAATGACCCAAAATAATTTAATGGTAGTAGAATGACTAGGTGAATATTTTATCCTTAAAACACCATGTTGGTTGAGATATTATCTTGTTATTAACCCTTATTACATCCCATAATGTATATGAATGTCCTTAGTACATCACCAATATGGAATTTATAATCTTCACTATGGAATAACATGGTAATTAGAACACAATATATTTAGGTTGTGTCTAAGTAGTGGAGTTTGGATAACTTTTAAAGTTTTTCTCATTTTTTTCAAGTAATCATATTATGAATTATAATAGGAGGTCAGGTGAACCTTATAAATTGATTATTCCTTATAAACTTTATAATCAAAGATCATTGAAGGGAGTACTCTTTTAACATTGATTAATCATAGTTATGTTAAATTTATGTTAATCCTAGGAATTACCATTCAAGTACACAATTGGAATTTGTGTAATGCAAGCACAAATTAGAAACAAAACCCTTGATTTGAAAAAAAAATTGTGGGTCAAATTGGGTTCATTCACATGTGTTTTGAAGAAAATCTATATAATTTAAGTCTTCATTGAAGTATGGGCTTATTAATACTAGATCTTGAGATATGGAATCTTTGATGTCTTGAAAATATTTTTCGGAGTTAGATGTCTATTCCACTTTAGAATCTTTCTTGAGCATTGCATTCATAGTGTAGATACCTAAAAACTGTACATGATAGTTTTCAATGTTGCATTACCTTTAGACCCTCGTGGACCACCTAATCGACTAAACTTGTTTGAAACTTAGCCTTATCAAACCCCCTCAAATGCATCATTTAATTCACCCTTTTCCCACTAATTCTCATCTATCCCATTGACTATCGATGGTTAGGATTGTTGGGGATCAACCAACAATGATTACACTTGTGAAAGCAATAAACGCGGAAATAAATCAGATAGATAAGTAACTAGAATGATAAATAGCACAGAACAAGAGATACAAGAAACCACCCTAAAAACTTGTATTAAAACTCTTTACAAAAAGAATACAATTGAAGAAACTTCTTTCTTCCACACCTCTCTCAGATGCACAAGATCTCTCTCTAGATCTCTATTTCTTAAGAGCTCTCTCTCTCAAGTACAATCAATTCCAACAACTTGGATTGATACAACTCTGTACTGTCCTTCAAACATTCATAATGTTCTACTCATACTCACACACTAAGCTAAGAAGATCTTTCCTACATATAGAATTAGGAAACTTGAGCATGCACTTACAACAAACAGTTAAGCCTCTTGAATAAGGGATCTAAAAACAATCTTGCCAATAATAGAAACGTGAACTTAAGACTAAGACTTAAACTCATCATGCAAACACTCGCTTCTGTCCTCGAAAATAGCATTCTGGACACACAGGTAACCGACGCCGGTTCCTACCTGTTTGCCTGTGACCGTCATCGGCTGATCCTCTGCCGACACCGGCGTTCCTCCAACTGCTCCTGACCGACGTTGGTGACTGTGTAAACCCAAAACTATTTTAGTGTGCTCCTTGGTGAAGCTTTTAGCTCCACACCCTAACAATCTCCCACTTGGAGATAAACAGCTGCACCAGTACCTGTACAACAACATCTTCTAGCTCCTCCATCTTCAACTCAATCATGAAGACCAATAGAAGTTGAATGAAGATTCAACTTCTCCTTTGTAATCAGCTTGGTTAACATATCAGTAGGATTCCTATCTGTATGGATCTTCTCCAGCTTCAACTCACCATCTTCCAATACCTACCGTATGTAATGGTACCTTAGCTGTATGTGCTTGGTTCTTGAATGAAAAGCTGAATTCTTAGCCAAATGGATTGCACTCTGACTGTCACTATACAATCTGCAACTCCTATGCTCCCTTCCAAGCTCTTCCATGAACCGTGTCATCCATATCATCTCTTTGCTAGCTTCTGTGGCTGCAATATACTCTGCTTCTATAGTTGACAAGGCAACAACCTTCTGCAACTTTGATATCCAACTAACCACCATTCCACCTACAGTAAAAACATAACCTGTGGTGCTCCTCCTACCATCCAAATCACCTACCATATCTGAATCTACATAACCATGTAGAGAAGTATCTGAACCTCCATAGCACAAGTGTCTACTGTTGGTTCCTCTCAGATATCTAAGGATCCACTGAACTGCTTTCCAATGTTCCTTACCTAGATTGGCCATATACTTACTTACAACTCCCACTGCTTGGGCAATATCCGGTCTAGTACACACCATTACATACATCAAAATTCCTACTGCGAAAGAATATGGAACCTTACTCATGTACTCTACCTCATCATGTGAATTAGGACATTGTTCTTTACTCAACTTAAAATGTCCAGCCAAAGGTGTGCTTACCGGTTTAGCATCCTGCATATTGAACCGTTTCAACACATTGTCCACATAATCCTCTTGAGACAATATCAACCTATGATTTTTCCTGTCTCTCTTAATGCTCATGCCAAGGATTTTCTTTGCTACTCCCAAATCCTTCATAGCAAATGTTTGAGCTAATTTCACCTTAAGCTCAGAGATATCCTGCATGTGAGATCCTGCAACCAGCATATCATCTACATACAACAATAGAATAATATATCTACCATTATCAAATCTCTTAAAATATACACAATGGTCAGATTGACACCTACTGTAGCCATGCTCAGTCATAAACCTATCAAATTTCAAATACCATTGCATAGGAGCTTGCTTGAGGCCATACAAGCTTTTCTTCAACCTGCACACTAACTTCTCCTTACCCTTGACCTCAAATCCTTTAGGCTGTTCCATGTATATTTCCTCATCCAAATTTCCATGAAGAAACGCTGTCTTAACATCTAGCTGCTCAAGATGCAAATCCTCAAAAGCAACCAAAGACAATACAACCCTTATAGAAGTCATTTTAACAACAAGAGAAAAAATCTCACCAAAGTCAATACTTGGCTTTTGTGCAAATCCTTTCAGTACCAATCTGGCCTTATATCTCATCTATCCATCCTCACCTTCCTTAAACCTGTAGGTCCTTCTCTTACTAGCTGGCAACTAAACCAAATCCCATGTTTGGTTCTCTCTCAAGGACTCCATCTCCTCAACCATGCCACGCTCCCACTTACTCTTGGACTCCACCTGTAATGCTTCTTCAAAACTCTCTAGTTCTCCACCATCAGTTAGCAATAAATAGTATAAAGAAGGAGAATATCTAATTGGAGGCTTACTTACCCTTTCTAACCTCCTGATGGGTGTCTTGGACTCATTCTCAACACGCTGTCCACCCAAATTTTTTGACAGTGACCGACCTCGGCCACCTGTAGACCTGTTACTGGCCGACGCCAGTTCTTCCTGGCCGATGTCAGTGCCTGCTCTATTGACGTCAGTCTGTGTATGACCGACATCAGTTTCTGTACTACCGACACTGGTTCCTAACCTACCGACGTCAGTCTCTGTGTTTTCCTGCAAGTGATTATTTCTTTTTCCCGCGAGCTCATTTTGGACCATCACTTCATCCAATTCACCATTGCTCTGCCTAGATTGATTTAGCTTCCTCATCTGATCACTGTACATCACTTTTTCATTGAAAACAACATCACGGCTCCTAATTACCTTATTAGTTCCTAGATTCCAAAATCTGAAACCAAAATCATCTGAGCCATAGCTAATAAGCGTGCACCTCATAGACTTAGAATCAAGCTTCTTTCTATTTTATTTATCTACGTGCACAAAGGCTTCACAACCAAAAATTTTGAGATATGAGAGATCTACCTTTTTACCTATCCATGCCTCTTCTGGAATCCCACCATCCAGAGCTATAGAGGGTCCTTTGTTAATCAGGTACACTACGGTGTCAACAGCTTCTGCCCAAAACTCTAAGGGCAACCCAACATGCAATCTCATACATCTTGCACGCTCCATGATTGTTCTGTTCATCCTTTCAACAATACCATTCTGCTGAGGTGTCCTTGGAACCATCCTTTGCCTACAGATTCTGTGTGTGTAACAATACCAATTAAACTTAAGACTGTAGAACTCACCGCCATTATCAGATCTCAAGCACTTCAATCTTTTGCCTGTTTCATTCTCAACCATAGCTTTCCAAATCTTAAAAGTCTCAAAAACATCAGATTTCTTTTTAATACAGTAGATCCATACCTTTCTTGTAGCATCATCTATGAACGTAACATAGTACCGTGATCCTCCAATAGAGGCTACCTGAGCCAGTCTCCACACGTCTGTGTGAACAAGCTACAACTTATGCCTTTTCTTAGTAGACCCAATCTTGAGAAAACTAACCCTTTTCTATTTTCCAAATACACAATGCTCACAAAATTCTAGATCCATATTTTTCAAATTTGAAAGCATACCTTTAGACTTAAGAATTGACATCCCCTTCTCACTCATGTGGTCAAGCCTTGAGTGCCACAATTTAGCATCCACATCTGAAGTAGATAGTACAGAAGGAGATTTGTTAGTAACACAATTACATAAATAGAGAGTACCTTCTCTCTTACCTCTGGCCATAACAAGTGCACCCTTGGTCACCTTCCAAGATTCTACTGTGAGAGTTACTGTACAACCCTCATCTCCTAACTTTCCTACAGAAATCAAATTTCTCTTCAAGCTAGGAACATGCATCACATCTCTCAACACCCATGTGTTGCCATTCTGCATCTTCAGCTGCACTTTACCTTTGCCAATAATCTTACAAGGCTCATCATCCCCTAAGTACACTATTCCAAAATCTCCATGGATATAGTCACTAAAATATTCTTTGTTAGGGGTAGCATGGAAAGATGCACCAGAATCTAATACCCAAGATTCTATATTATTATGCAAAGAGAAAATTAGAGCATCTTGTGCAATACCTACAACCTTTGCCTCTTCCTTTCCTTCATGCTGATTGTCCTCCTTAGGCTTTGACCAGCAAATCTCTGCTTATGTGCCCCAACTTTCCACAATTCCAGCATTGTGGCCTTCTACCATTTCTGGATTTGGATCTGCCTCTTCCCTTAGATTTAGATCTTGATCTCCTCTTGCTCCTTTCTTTTTGCCTTCCCCTGCTCTCAATATTTAAAGTGTTCCCAGATGTCTCTTCTGTGCTTTTCCTACGAATTTCCTCATTCAAGATAACACTAACAACATCCTCTACTTTTAAAATATTCGAAGCAGATGCAGTATTAGAAACTGCCATTACCAAGCCATGCCAGCTTTCAGGCAAAGAACATAATATTAAAAGAGCTTTTATTTCATCATCAAATACAATATTGACTGAACTTAACTGATTAACAATTCCATGGAAATCATTTATGTGATTAGATACAGATCCACCTTCTTGCATATGCAAATTAAATAACTGCTTCATAAGATATACTTTATTAGAAGCTGAGGGTTTTTCATACAAATTTGCTAACATAGTCATTAACTCTACCGTAGTTTTTGCCTGTGATAAATTAGATATCACAATGGATGCAAGACTCAGTCTTATAGACCCCAGAGCCTTTCTATCAAGAACTTCCCATTCTTCATCCTCCATGTCCTTGGGCTTCTTTGCGATCCCACCTAACGGTAAGTAAAGATCTTTCTGATACAGATAGTCCTCTATCTGCATTCTCCAATGTTGATAGTTCTTGCCATTAAACTTTTCCATTTTCAATTTACTTTCTTTTGCCATTACTTCTCCCACTCAAACAAAAATCCCTACAGAAACCCCTGTGAGCAACCTGTAATCCAAACACACTACACAGATCTGAACCACCTGTTAGTGAACCTGAGCTCTGATACCACTTGTTGGGGATCAACCAACAATGATTACACTTGTGAAAGCAATAAACATGGAAATAAATTAGATAGATAAGTAACTAGAATGATAAATAGCACAGAACAAGAGATACAAGAAACCACCCTGAAAACTTGTATTAAAACTCTTTACAAAAGGAATACAATTGAAGAAACTTCTTTCTTCCACACCTCTCTTAGATGCACAAGATCTCTCTCTAGATCTCTATTCCTTAAGAGCTCTCTCTCTCAAGTACAATCAATTCCAACAACCTGGATTGATACAACTCTGTACTGTCCTTCAAACATTCACAATGTTCTACTCATACTCACACACTAAGCTAAGAAGATCTTTCCTACATATAGAATTAGGAAACTTGAGCATGCACTTACAACAAATAGTTAAGCCTCTTGAACAAGGGCTCTAAAAACAATCTTGCCAATAATAGAAATGTGAACTTAAGACTAAGACTTAAACTCATCATGCAAACACTCGCTTCTGTCCTCAGAAATAACATTCTGGACACACAGGTAACTGTCGCCGGTTCCTGCCTGTTTGCCTGTGACCGTCATCGGCCGATCCTCTACCGACACCGGCATTCCTCCAACTGCTCCTGACCGACGTCAGTCACTCCTGACCGACGCCGGTGACTGTGTAAATCCAAAACTATTTTAGTGTGCTCCTTGGTGAAGCTTTTATCTCCACACCCTAACAAGGATAATCATCAATGGTTGTCTTAACCATCAATGGTTATGCCCCCAAACCTACTTTAAACTTTAAAATATTTCTAGTTTTATGTAGGATTATCAACTCCTAGAATGAAAATTTGCCTTTAAAGTAAGATTTTAAAATGATGAGGATTAGAAATTTTATCCTCCATTAAATTAGTAACTTTCCCCCATTTCAATTAGAAACTTCTTCTTATAAAAGGAGAAGAGGATGAATTGAAAGGGGGAGCAATCCATAATCTATTATCTTACACTCAAGATTTCATAAAAGTATCCAACGTCCTTATCAGTAAGTGAGCAATGTCATTAGAGACCTAAAACTCTATCAAAATCAATTTAAAAGGCTTGATGTATTGTCACTCTTGCTCTATTGCTTCAAGATTCCTCCACCAAGTTTCAAGTATCTTATGTTTATTTTATTTAATATATCTTGCTTCTAACTTCCTATCCTATTAGAATTATGAGTACCTTAGCCTCTACCTTTCATCCCCATACCCAACCTCTATTTGTCTAAATTTCCAATCTATACCTTTTATTCTGATCACCTCCAGATTTGCAAAAGTAACCACCAATGGTCATCCTCAACCATAGATGGTTATCTAACTACTACTGATATTCCTTAACCACTAACAGTTCTCCTAATCACCAAAAATTCACTATGACATCATTTTCTAGCAAGTCATTTCCATCCCTTCACCCAAAATCAAACCCCATTTTCTATGTCTCCCTCTGACCACATGACCCTTTCTAATTTTTTGAACTAGACCCAAACCATCATAACATCAAATTTAATCATTTTATTTAACAATAACTTTATCTATTCTTTTTTGCATATATTTACTTTCTTAACATTGAATGCAAGTATCTTCTTTTATCTTTTTAGACTTGATTTTTATAAAAGTGGATTGATAGCTTGATCGTAAGCATTGTGCTTCTTGGATCTAGTGCATGTTAGGCAATCCACTCAACCAACCATCTAAAAACCCCCTTTAAGTGTCTTTTCTATTTTTAGGTTATTCCTTCCAATCCAAAGAGGAGCTCCCACCTTCATTTGGATTCACATGCATACTTTACCAGGTATTCTTCTACATACTCTATTACTAGTTTTCTTTTATTTACTTTAAAATTTAATAAATGAGGAAAATAAATTGAAACATTTTGGCATATTGGATGTGACCTAGTTTTGTTTTCTTCTTTTATTGTTTGTTCATCAAATAAAATCTAAAAATTTATTTCTGGGCTTAAACTAAACCTTCTGCATCCATTGATTACTTGCTGATCTTAGTTCATCTAGTAATTTAGGAGACAAAGTTATTTATCATAGCTTTCAAATTTGTTATCACACACTAAACTAAAACACAAAATAATTAATACATAAAAACATACCTGAGATAAATCCTGACTAGGATTGCATCACCTAGCAGTAACCTTACCCTTTCTCAGCTATCCTACTTAGATTTCACCACCAAGGTGAGAACCAACTCAGCTCTTTGGTGGAGTATAAAATCTAAACTTGGTATATTTTGGCTAAACACCGAACACTCTTACCACTACGAGATTGTGAAGTGAGGGGGTAGGCCCTAATAACAAGCCACATACCAAAGTTAAACATCAATTTCTCTCTTGAGCACTTGAAATCAACCTAAAACTAACGTTACATTTCCTCTTAGTACTTGATCTATAAGCCAAATTTCCTATTCACACTTTTTAGGGCATAAGCCAAAAGTGATCTAAAAGGAATCCTAAGTTTTAACACACTTTTAGTGTATGCATTATTTTCCTTGGATTCTTTCCTTTTGATTTCTCTTTGTTTGAGGTGTGAGTTTTGTCATTTTATTCCCTATTTTCTCACATGGTCTTTACTAGATAGTAGTTTAGAAACCAAACCAATCAACCACCATTGGAGTAAAATTATAATAATGAGGGTTCACCTCATTTTTCTCCCCCTCCTACTAGAATTCCAATTGTTTCTAAAGGTGATGTAGACTTCACTACCTTCCTTGACAATAATTTGATTGACTTTCAGCATTATTTTAAAAACTTACCCAACTACACCTCTATTGTTTTGGTCCCTCTAATGGATCCTGCTTATGGTATGCCTCCCCATCTTATGGTGGGTTTTACCTCAACCCAACCCTCACTAACCCAAGCCTCTTCTTCTTTCAACATCCCATCTACTACCACTACCCAAACCTAATCTAATGTTCCAAACTCTATCCAAACACCTCCTACCACACACCATATAGGTTTTAATTTACCTTTAGTTACCTATAATCCACCTACCATGGGGTTATCTTCTACCCCTAATTTTTCCCTTCCCTTTATCTCAATAAATATACTAACTTCTACCCCATTTAAGAACTTAGTGATTTCTATAACTCAAACACTTCCCCCCATTACCACTAGAGTCACTACTCAACCTAAACCTACCCAACCTCAACCCACCACCTCAACCATACCTTTGAGTCAACCCACATCTATCCCCCAAAAGGTACCTATTATAACCTATCAATATGGGTACATACCACCTTCCACCCAACAATTTGTGCCAATCAACTCTTATGTGGCACCATCTGAACTTCTTATCACCACTTACCAATATATGACCTCTTCAATGCCTTATACCACCTATCCTTATATAGCTACCACTCAACCCCAACAAAAAGTACCCCTCAATTATTCATCTTCCTAACCTCAGTCATATTTGATCAAGATGCTAATGTAAAAAATAAGTAACTTGGAATAGTCTATTTATGAATCTCATAAACTTTTATCTTATGACCAAATTTACAATGAACCTATCCATCCATCCATCCCCATCCAATCTTAACCTCATCAATGGGAATTTACTAAATTTTAAAAATTCTAATGCAAGGAGGATCCCCAACAACATTTGAGAGCATTATATCATTCTTGTTACTTTATTACATATGATGATGCTCTCCTTCTCTGAACCTTACCAATGTCTTTATCAAGACCTTCCCTTGATTGGTATATCAATCTACCTACGCACTTCATATTCTCCTTCTCCAAAATATCCCAAATATTTTTAGAACATTTCTTAATAAACATAACTAAAAAGGTTTCAATCATTGACCTCTATTATATCAAATTATTTGATGAGGAGTCAATTATTTATTTTGTGGCTAGATGGAGAGGCCTCATAAACCAACTTTCCTTCACCTTACCCCAACCCAAATTAATTGAAATTTTCTCTAGGGGTTGTGCTAAGCATATTTCATCCACTCTTTAAGTTCAAACTTTCTAAACATTTGATGAGGTATTCACCATGGCACAAAAACTTGAAAACCATGCCATTGATGAAGGGAAACTAAAATTATTTAATAATAACTATACTTTTAAACCCAATGACCTTCCCTCTACCAAAACCACTAACCAATCCAATACCAAAGAAAAAGCATCCACAAATTTGGTGGTTCTAAAAATTTCCCCACCTCCAACTGTTAACTAATCACATCAAAACAAATCTTCTTATCAACAAAATTAAACCCAAAATTGAGCACCTCCAAGACAATATACTCCCATTTGGGAGTCATATGCATCTATTTTGGATAAAATTCTCAAATCCAACCTTATCCAACTTCCACTAATTAAACCACCGCAAAAATTTGATTCTTCTCTCCTCATACCTAGATGGTTTTAAAAAAATGACCATTGTGCCTTTCACCAAGCTATTAGACATGACATTAATAGATGTAATACCTTTAAAAGTCTTGTAAAAAACCTAATTTATAGTGGATATATTGAATTTTATAACCCAAAAGAACATCCTAATTATTCTCTTGACATTTTCTATAAACCTTTCCCAAATCATGCTCCTTCAACCCAACATCATGACAGTAAACCTGAATCATGTAACTCACATGAGGTACATATAATAAATGTTATCAATAATGTGCCCATTGTTGAATAGACCATTAATTTAATCACCCAAATAAAGGAAATTAACCCACCTATTCCATCAAATACCTAAATGGAGGAATAAACCACCTCTCTCTATGCACTTGATGTGACCATAGCTTTATCTACCCCTCCTTTGAAGGAAATACATAAGGAGACAACCATTATTTCAACCACTTCCTCCACCCCTCCAATATAAGTGGTAGAATCACCTACTTATTTAAATGTCCAAGCCAAGGAAGAGACCATACCTACCTCTCCAATCATGGAACCATCTATGCCCTCTTTGGAATCCATTACCCAAGAGAGTATTACCTCATCCACCCAATCACCACCTTTTGAACCTTCTACTAATACCAAAACTAAAACCATACCTTCTATTGAAATAATTCCTTATTCTCCACCCAAGGGATTAATATTTGAGACCAATGATTAAGGAACTACACCCATTTATAATCCATTATATAGGTTAGTCCAAAGTTTAGAGTTCACATCCCAACCTAAATTTGATAGAGCGACCTTTTGGCATCCATTTGGCCTCCCTTATCAAAGCAAATATGACTCCTCAAATTTGTTTGAGTCCACACATAAAACCATTATTACCATCCCACCAACTACCTCTTTTAAATTCATAAATGAACCATCTCAAACACCTACACCTAAAATTTCCAAGTCACCTTATACTTCTTTCACCAAATCAATCAAGAACCTACAGATTCTTCCCACGCCTAGTCATACTCACCCTCCTTTGAGATTGTATTTAACTCCATCAATCCCACTAAATAAAAATCCAATTAATTCCATTAATAAAGAAGGATTACCCAAAACTCCACCATAAAGTAGATCCATGCCACCTTCTTCCAACCTACCTTCCATTTTAGGATCCAATCCTTCTACCATTCCCATTACCTATTCTTCTTCTAAGCAATGATCTCATTTTTCTCTATTTATAGCCACCAAACCCTATAGTTATTAATCATTCCTAACCAACCTATCCCCATTTACCTTCCAACCTATAACCAAATCTTCATCATCAAAAAATTTTGCATCCAAGTCTCTAACCCCCAAGCCGATCGTATCCAAGCAAATCATTCCTCCAACTACTACTTTCATGAAGAAGCCTACAATAAATAAAGTTCTTACCCCTTGAATATAAAACCACTTACCTACAACACCTTTTTTGGAGTCCTACATAGCTATTTTACAAAGGTTTTTACAAACCTCTTCCATTAGCCTGCCCCCAATCAAACCTTTTGACCCATCCCATCCTAAACCATCCTGGTTTAATGCTATTTTGATTTGTATTTACCATAGGACTGATATACATGATACAAAAAACTACAAAGATCTCCAAACACTTGTTCATAGCCTTTTGGATGAAGATGATTTATTATAGGAACCTCCATTGAGCCCATCATCTACTCCACTACCTAGCCAACCCATCCAAAAAGCATTTACTGCATCACCCCCATTAAGAGTAAAGAGGAGGAACCAAAGAGAACATCAAGTCCCCTTATCCACACCATTCATATGGTTACCCATTCCTAGGTCCAATGAAAGGATAAGGATAAATCTAAAGTAGCTATATTATAGACTTACCCTTTAACCTCTCAACCTACCAACCAAACCCAAAAATCTTCACCTTCACCCTCGTAACCATCAAAACCCAAAGTTTATATTTTGGGAGCTCCACCTTCCAACCCTACTTCATTCATCTAATGGCTTGTGTTAATATCACTTCACTAAATATTGATGAAAATGAGTTTTTATGATCTAATCAACACCTCACCTCAACATCACCAAGAATTAATAAGGCTCTACATTCTCTATAAGTTCAACCAAATGATTCACAACCTCTTACATAAATTATTAGAGCTCTCTTCCATTCTACCCTTGTCACCTTTCAAGATTTGGAAATTCTTCCTTTTCATACTAAAGATTATGATCCTCTCCTCTTCATCACAACATACATCAATCAAACCCATGACAAAAGGGTAATGATTGATGGAGGAGAAATAATTAGCATCATCTCCTCCCATGCATATGACTAACTTCAATTGCCTAAAAACATCATGTTAGAAATCACACCCATTCTTTGCTCCTTCAATGATACCATGGCCACTACCTTGGGGATAGATGTCCTTCATATCCCCTTGGGGACTCATACCATTCCTAAAATATATTATGTCATAGAGGGTGAGTTTTAATATAATGTTTTACTTAGATGCCCTTGGATCCATGTTATGGGTTGCATCCCTTCCACCCTACACTAATGTGTTAAATTTGAGTATGAAGGACAAGTCATTATAATTAAAGTAGATGTGAAATCCTTCACCTCTTGAAATATGACATACCAGCCTAATGATGTTCTTATTCCACCTTTATCTTCTTTACAACCCACTTTTAAATAAACCACCATGTCAACCCAAACCATCAACACATATGCCCATAAAAATGATGAAGCATCAACTAGCTCAACCATCCCCTCCTCTCAGATTTCGGTCAAGGACCCCTTGTAGTCTAATTTTTAGTGTCTCTCACTTGGGGAATATCACCTTATATCCTTATATTATTTCCCTACTTTTCATTAATATGGGAATCTTCAAACTGACCCTTCTTATGAACCCAACATTGATACCATTATCCCCTTTGGGATCCCCAATAATTAAATGAATTTTGTGTATGGGGGACTTGATTGACCACTTATCGCTCCCACTACCACTCCATATATCCAACCATTTACTTCTAACTTTTCTTACCTAAGAAACCTAGCCTTTTCTAAAAGCCTACCTTTATTAGTGCACTTATAAGGGGTTTCATCTTAACCTCTATGAATAAGGACCTGATGAGTTTCCTATTATCAAAACCCATAAACCTCATGAGTTCTTTGGTCTTAGGTTCAAACCACTAGAGGAACCTACATAACCAAAACCCATTGCTACCACCAATGAAGAACCTCCATCCTTGTTGATCCCATATTCCCAATTTGATGACTCCAGTATCATCCATCTAACTTTTTTTTATCAATATGGTTAGCTTAGGCCCATTAACATATCAAAAGGAGGGCTGAACTAAAACCATTCCTCTCATCCACCCAAAAATAATTAAACACAACTCACCCACTATTAACACCATTCAAAATAAATATGACATTTCCATTCTCACCTACCTTAGTGTAGGGGATTGTCATATCCTTAAATCTCTCCCTCCTAAGAACTAAACTAGGCTAAATGAATCAACCATTGATGTCAACATAGGAACTCAGGGGAATCCTCACATCATCAAAATGGGCCAATATTTAACCCTTAAAGAGTGGCAATACTACCCTTCTTTCCTTCATTACCATAGCATAAAATTTGCTTGGTCCAATCAAGACATGCCCATAATTCCTTATATCTCCCTCCATAACATTGTCACCTATCTTGAGGTTAAGCCAGTTTGGTAAAAACTTCACTGCATGCAGCCTCACATAGATATTCTTATTAAATAAGAACTTTAGTACCTCTTATTTGTTAAATTTATTAAGCCCATTGAATATTAATAATGGGTCTCTGGCATCATTCCCATCACAAATCCCATAGAGGACCTTCACTTCTATATTAACTTTTGTGACCTTAACCTCCCTTTCCCTACAGATAAATTTCCTCTACCTAACATCGACCAACTTGTTGATCTCATGATTGACCATGAAATTCTATCTCTCATGGATGGTTTCTTGAGATACAATAACATATTGATTACCCCTAAAGATCAAACATGAAACTTATTTTATCACCCCATGGGGAACTTTCTTCTATTGACTTATGCCCTTTGGAATAAAGAATATAAGGGCAACTTATTAGTGGGTCATGACCTATATCTTTCATGATCTCAACCACAAAATTGTTGACGACTATGTAGATGATATTATTATAAAATAAAAACATCATAAGGATCACAAAAATTTTCTTTCTATCATCTTTGAATGACTAATTCACTATCATGTCAGGCTCAATCTAAAGAAATGCATCTTTGGGGTCTTATTGGGAAACCTTCTAGGATTTATCATTTCTTTTTGTGGAATAGAAATAGATATCACCAAAGTTAGAGCCATTTTGGATATGCCTCCTCCAACTAAACTTAAATAAATTTATAGATTACAATGAAAACTTAAATCAATCTAATGCTTTATCTCCCAATTATTTGATTACTATTAGCCTTTTCACCACCTCTTAAAGAAAGAGGTCTCCTTCAAGTGGACCGAAGAATTCCAACAAGACTTCATTGAAATCAATAAATATATTCTCTCTCCACCTATCCTCATTCCTCATAAATAATACCAACCCTTCTATCTATATATATCCACCACAAACCATTCCTTTGGGGCCATGCTTGCTCATCACGATGAATAAAATAAAGAATAGAATGTCTATTACATTAGCCACAACTTAATCAAATATGAAACTTGGTATACCCATACTAAAAAAAATTGTCTTGCCTTAGTCTTCATATCATCCAAACTTCATCATTATCTTCTTAATCACAAAACTTATGACATCACTAACACTAAACCTCTCAAGTATATGCATTATAATCCATGTCAAAACCAGTTTATGGATAAGTGTCTCATGCTTCTAGTTGAGTTTGATCTTGAGTTTCTCCCAAAAATTCCATTAAAGGATAGGTCATCATTGATCAATTGGTTAATTCTCCTTTACCCAAAAGTAAACCTATTCATCTTTCCTTTCTAGATGAGTTTATTGTAACTCTTTCTCACAAGAAAGCTACTGACCAAATGACCATGTTTTTTGATGGATCTAAATGCCAAAATGGTTAGGGTGATAGAGTAATCGTCATTCCCCTTAATGGAGAACCTCTTCCCCTTTCCTTTAAATTTTACTTTAAATGAACCAATAATTTAGTCAAATATGAAGCCTTGGCCATAGGTCTTCAAACTACCCTAGCTTTGGGGATCAAAATAATCAGCATTTTTGGGGATTCCCAACTCATCATCAACCAAGTCATAGGATCTTATTAGTACAAAAATGATGTCCTCTTGAAGTAAAAATAACTTATATATGTAATCTTGGCATATTTGATCACTAAATTATCCAATTAGTCCCTTGATCTACTAATAAATTTATGGACACAATGGCCTTCCTCGCATCCCAAATTACATCACAACCTACCAAATCCAAACTATTTGTCACCATCCATTACTTCATCACACCATATCATATTAGATCTGATATTCCTACTATTTTTAGAGTGGAAATATCACCTTTGTACATTTGGTGTTACCATATTTTTTATTACCTTAACCTCAACATTCTCCTTCCTGATCTTTCAAAGAATGCCCACATATATTTTATCCAGAGTACCTCTCGTTGCACCATACTAGGAGGAATCATTTACAAGTGAGGATTAGATGGACTTATTCTTCATTTCCTTCATATTAATGAGGATTCTCACATCATTAAGGAAGCACATGATGACATATATGGGGTACACTTTAGTGGCCTACCTGTCACCAAACACATTCTTCACCTAGGCTAATATTGGCCCACACTTAATTAAGACTATTATATGTCAAAAAATATGTCAAGTATCAAAAACATGCTAATTTTCATCATGCACCTCACCATGGTCTTTAGGTATCTCAATATTATTATCCCTTCTCAGAATAGGGTCTTGACCTTATTAAGGAAATCAACCCCCATTCTTCACAATGACATCAATATATCATCACTGCTACATAATATTTCACCAAATAGGTGGAATCCATCTTATTTATATCAACCAAAGTTGAAACTATCATTGATTTCATCAAACACCATATCATTTATCACTTTGGTGTCCCTCAAAAAATCATTACTGATAATGGAAAAATTAACAAGAAAGTCTAATAGCTTTGTGACACTTTTGGCATCAACTTAAGATTCCCCTTGTCTTATCATCCATAAGTTAATTAATAGGAAAAATATTCCAACAAAAGCCTCATCAAAATTATCAAAAAAGTGGTTAGTGCTTCTGGTCAGGATTATCACCTCCATATCCTATTCACTTTATCAGCCTATTGCACTAGTATCTAAACCATTATAGGAGCTATACCTTTCTCCCTCATCTTTGGAGTCAAGGTAGTATTTCCTCTTGAAGTCCAAATTCCATCACTTTACATATCCTTGGATGATATCCTTTCTAAGAGTGACTATCATCAAGAATGCCTCACAAAACTATAACTTCTTAAGGAGAATCACCTTGTCATGCTTAATCATCTTCATGTGTATCAAGAGTGAATCAAGCATGCATATACCAAACATTTGAAAAAATGGGAATTCAACATCAGAGACCTCATCCTCAAATAAAATCATCATGTAACTAACATGGAGAAGATTGAGAAAGGAAATTTTGCCTTTAATTGACTAGGACCCTACATTATAACCCATAAGAATGGATTTGGTACTTACATTTATCCTATCTTAAAGGTAAACTAGAACCTGAGCCTATGAATGCTTTACATCTGCATCCTTTCTATTGTTATATAGGATCAAACTCACTTCTATGTCTAACTTAAGATCATCCCTTAGTTCATGATACTTTTACCTCCTCTCCCATATATTTTCATTTATCTTTGGAAAATAATTGATTACAACATAGAATTGTGTGATGCATCCATCATAGATAAAACCTAATCCTAAGTATGGGTACCATGTCTCTACCCATAACATGGTTCTCATGGATACTTTTTGTCTCTCAATAGATGGAATCCCATGATTAGTTATCTCTCAACCCATCCATACATTTATGAGTAACCATTTGTACTAAAGTCTTTCCTCCATATAAGTAAACATTTTTTCCTAATAGACCTACCCATGTCTAATTAAAATTCCAAACTCACTCATAACTCTAGTAATCATAGGTTTCTCCCTTGAAGGACATTTTCCCCATAATTCAAAGTTGCTTAAAAATAGATTGCTCCCTAGAAGGATAGCTTTAAAAACCAAATTATAAACCACTCCCTTTAAGGATGGCTAAGTAAGAATCATTTTAAGCTTCTCACATCAATCAACTTTAGCACTTTATTAAAATAGAAAAAGAAACAAATAAAACTCTATCAAAATAAAAATAATTAATCCATAATTGACTCTTAGAAGTGCCATTGGTAGACTTATCACATTGATCAATCTACATAGTATCCCATCATGCTATAATCAGATCTTATACATGGCATAAGTATACTTCCTGCATTGATTATTATACATATCATAATAGGGCATGTACTTGTATATTATAGTTATTTAGTCATATATAAGGGGGGAAATCTAACTCATATTAGGTTACTATTACACCCATTTAACACTCAACCTCCTACCTATCACCTACCCTCCCTTCCTACTTCTCTAAATTCAAGGGACTATGAACTTACTTGATACAAAGTGATTGAGACACCATCTTTCTCAATCAAAGCATGCTCCTATAAATCATTCGACAATCTTTTGTCCACTAAGTCATTCTAACTATGGTTTCCTATCGATGTGTCCTTATCAACTAGAGCATCATGCCTTTTTATTATCCATCAATTTGTTCATATGAACATATGTCTCATAATTTCTTTCTTTGTCCACTTTCAAAACATTAAAGGCTAAAACAATCCTAGACCATATCTTAACATAACATCAAAAGCATTATCCAAAACCATAAAATAAAAACACACATCATACCATTACAATATTAAATCCTCATCTTACCATAAATAGCAATTCCAAACTTCATCATATCCAATCTTATCTATAGATTACATTATCACATCACATCTTACCCCTAAAATATTTTTTTATAAACAAATAGACGTTATCAAACTACTCTATTATCATCATCATCATCATAAACATTACCCTAACTATAATCATAATCATAGTTAATATCATCATCATGTAATACTCATCATAAAATATACCATCACATCATCTTGCCTAAACTAACAACATCAACATCATCATAAACATAATCAATAACATAAACATCATCATAAACACTAATAACGTACTCCTCATTCCCCTTAATAAAGAACCTCTTCTTCTTTCCTTTAAATTTTACTTTGAATACACCATTAACATAGTCAAATATGAAGCATTGGTCATAATTCTTCAAACCACCTTATCTTGGGGGATCAAAATAATTAGCATTTTTGGGGATTCCCAACTCGTCATCAACAAAGTCACATGATCTTATTAGTGCAAAAATAATGTCCTCTTGAAGTAAATACAACTTGTATATGTAATCTTGGAATATTTTTATCACTAAATTATCAAATTAGTCCCTCAATTCACTAACAAATTTATGGACACAATGGCCTCCCTCACAACCCAAATTCCATCACAACCTACCAAATCCAAACTATTTTTCACCATCCATCACTTCATCACACCATATCATATTAGCTCTAATATTCCTACCATTTTTAGAGTGAAAACATCACCTTTAAATATTTGGTATAACCAAATTTTTGATTACCTTAACCTCAACATTCTCCCTCCCAATATTTAAAAGAATGCCTACAAAGATTTTATCCAGAGTACCTCTCATTACACCATACTAGGATGAATCCTTTACAAGAGAGGCTTCGATGGCCTTCTTCTTTATTGCCTTCATATTCATGAGGCTTTTCAAATCATCAAAGAATCATATGATGACATATTTGGGGGACACTTTAGTGGCTTAGCTATCACCAAATGCATTCTTTTCTTAGGCTATTATTGGCCCACACTTAATTAAGACTGTTGTGACTATGTCAAAAATTACATCAAATGTATATAACATGCTAATCTTCATCACACACCTCCCCATGGTCTTCAGGTATCTCAAATATTATTTTCCCTTCTCATAATGGGGTCTTGACCTTATTGGGTAAATAAACCCCCATTCTTCATAATGACATCCATATATCATCACTGCTACAAAATATTTCACCAAATGGGTGGAAGCCATCCTATTTATATCAACCAAAGCCATAAATATCATTGATTTCATCAACCACCACATCATTTCTCACTTCAGTGTCCCTCACAAAATCATTTCTAATAATGGAAAGTCCTTTAAAAATAATAAAATCTAATAGATCTGTGATGCTTTTGGCATCAACTTAAGCTTCTCCTTACCTTATCATCCACAAGCCAATGAATAGGTAAAAGATTCTAACAAAACCTCATCAAAATAATCACAAAGGTGGTTAGTGCTTATGGTTAGGATTAACACCTCCATATCCTATTCACTTTATGGGCCTATTGTACTAGTATCTAAACTGCTACAAGAGTTACACCTTTCTCCCTCATCTTTGGAGTTGAAGCAGTCTTGCCTCTTGAAGTCCAAGTTTAATCACTTTGCATATCCTTGCATGAGATCCTCTCTAAGAGTGACTATCATCAAGAATGCCTCTAATAGCTATAATTTATTAATGAGCATCACCTTTTTGTGCTCAATCATCTTCATGTTTATCAAGAGCAAATCAAGTGTGCATATAACAAACATTTGAAAAATAAGAATTCAACATCAGAGCCCTTGTCCTCAAATAAAATTAACATGTAACTAACATGGAGAAGACCAAGAAAGGCAAGTTTGATTTTAATTAGCTAGGACCCTACATTATAGCCCATAAGTATGGATTTGGTGCTTATCATTTATCCTCTCTTAGAGACAAACCAAAACCTAAGCCTATCAATGCTTCGCATCTGTATCCTTTCTATTATTAAATAGGATCAAAATCACTTCTATTTATAACATAAGCTCATCCCTTGGTTCATGAGACTTTTACCTCCTCTCCTCTACATTTTACTTTATCCTTTGGGAATAATTGATTACAACATAAAACTATGTGATTCATCAATCATAGATAAAACCTAATTCTAAGTATGGGTACCATGATTCTACCCATAACATGGTTCTCATGAAAAAATTTTGTCTCTCAATAGATGGAATCCCATGGTCATTTGTCTCTCAACCCATCCTTCTATTTACTAGTAACCTTTTGTGCTAAAGTCTTACATCCATATAGGTAAACCTTTTTTCCTAGTAGACCTATTCATGTCTAATTCAAATTCCAAACTCACTCATAACTCTAGAAATCATAGGTTGTTCCCTTGAAGGATAGCTACCCCATAATTCAAAGTTTATTAAAAATAGACTTCTCCCTAGAAGGATAGATATAAAAATCAATTTTTAAACCACTCCTTTGAAGTATGGCTAAGAAATAATCACTTGAAGCTTCCCACATTGATCAAATTTAGCACTTTACTAAAATAGGAAAAAAAAATAAACAAAACTCTATCAAAATCAAAATAAGTAAGCCATAATCGACTCTTAGAAGTGTCATTGGTAAACTTCCTACATCAAGTAGTCTACATAGTATCCCATCATGCTATAATCAACTCTTATAAATGGCATAGGAAAACTTCCTACATTGATCAATCTACATATCATAATAGGGCATGGACTTGTCTATTACAATTCTTTGGTCATCTATAGAAGGGGAAATCTAACTCACATTAGGTTATCATTAAACCCACTTAAAACTCAACCTCCTAGCTATAACCTACCCTTCCTTCCTACTTATTTGAATTCAAGGGACTATGAGCTTAATTGATATAAAGTTATTGAGACACCATCTTTCTCAATCAAAGCATGCTCCTATAAATCATTCGACAATCTTTTGTCCACTAAGTCATTCTAACTATGGTTTGCTATAGATGTGTCCTTACCAACTAGAGCATCATGCCTTTATATTATCCATCAATTAGTTCATATGGACATATGTCTCATTATTTCTTTCTTTGTCCACTTTCAAAACATTAAAGGTCAAAACAATCCTAGACCATATCTTAACATAACATCAAAACCATTATCCAAAACCATAAAATCAAAACACACATCATACCATTACAATATTATATCCTCATCTTACCATCAGTAACAACTCCAAACTTCATCATATCAAATCTTATCTATAGATTACATTATCACATCACATCTTATCCCTAAAACAATATTGTTATAAACAAACACAAGTCATCAAACTACTCTACCATCATCATCATAAACACTATCCTAACTATAATCATAATCATAGTCAACATCATCATCATGTATTTCCCATCATAAAATATACCATCACATCATCTTGCCTAAACTAACAACATCAACATAAACATAATCAACAACATAAACATCATCATAATCATAATATGCATAATCATAAACCACATAATCATCCTAATCCACATGATCAACATGAGAATGAAACATCACAATAAACAAACATTATAATCATAATCATAATCAACATCAACATCACATCAAAATGTTCATAATCTACATAATCATTATGATCATAAACATCATCAAATAGGTAAACCTCATCTAAAAATGAGACATGTCACAATATATGTCTCTCTCATAAATACATCTCACGTCATCAACACATAGGTTGGTATCAAAATATATGTATAAAAAAATACATCATAAAAATATCATCTCTTAGCCACCTGAAACACTAAAACTAGAACCACCTACACTTACCCCACCATCTAGTGGTAGACCCTCTAGTGTACCTACATGTACTACTATCGATGCCCACTATCTTAGAGTAGCTACTATTGGACCCCAACAAGGCTATCCCTATAATCCCCATATCTCATCACATCTAGTAACTAGGTTAGCACCATATCATTATAATATCTAAGCTCCTCAATGGTGAGTAAGTACTATGTCCTTAGAACTAAATCAACCTATTCCCTACCCTTATTATGTCTACCCCTACTCTTTGTCTCAATGAATATCACTCCTACATGACTAACCCAAGTGTGGTTATCCCATGATCATGCTCTCCAATTAGAGTAGTAACCTATCCATGTAAGGTAACTATCTATGCTTGTAATGCAATCACCTATCCCTGTAAACCTATCACCTGGGCCTATGCCACTACAAGGGCTACTACTATCTGATAATCCTACCCTCTAACGTATACCTATGTAGGATCCACATCCATGGGTTACTATCCCCCATCTCCCATCTAATATTTTTGGTTGCATAACTAGCTTGATACCATCCCATGTATCTATCTATTTGTAACCCTGACATCATCTATAGGGGATCTCACTAAAAGCTCCTTATAATCTAAAATAATTACATCTAGTTATGGCTCTGGTAGTGGATACTCTACATCCTCCCTCCTATATTGAGGGATATCTAGTGGAATATCTTGTACTAGTCTAAGCTACCTCTGTACTCGATCTAATAGAATGTGCTTAGTCTCACCATCCCATCTACCATATACCCACTACTAACTTTACAATGATAGAGTGTGGTACCTATAACCTATCTAGAGGGGCCAAATTACATAAAGCCTCCATATAATGTCTACTAACATCAAGTGCTCTAGGACATCTTGAAACCAATCTATATCTCTGGCTCTACCACCATCTCCTACAAGTTTATAATAACCTCACCACCTCATGAAACCAATCCTATAGTTAATCATTACATAGCCATCCCAGGGTAGCCTAAGTGGTTTCAATACCCATATATGCTCATATGCCTAGTATTGGAACATGAATTTGATGTTAATCCCATATTGTATGCATACTCTGAAGGCCCAAAGCTCTTTATATATCTATACTAGTAACACTGGGGCCCATCCAAAACCTATCCTCCCTAGAATCATCTCTACTATCACTCCCAATAGCAAGCATGGAAACTAGATACTACTTGAAATTAACACTATAAAAGTGGATATACCCATCATCATCATGGTCAAAAGTCATCTATCCTATGGGGCCCTTTGATATAATGTCTCATACAGAACTCCACCAGTATGGTATCTATCTTGGAGCTAATCTACACCATACATTAAGTCCATGAAATAATCCCACTCATCACTATTAACATGCTAGATTGGCTCCCCTCAAATTAGAAGTTGAGTGATCTTATGGCATCCTCTAATAGTATCAACATCTCCCTAGTTGTAAATAATAATGTGTTTATGACATGATCCCATCTCTTGATAAGTGTCACAATCATTGTCATGTATCTCAACAGGTGTTGGTAATGCCTTATGACCCCTAGGCCAACTTCCTCCATCTGCCTCCACTTAGCATCTGTCATCCCATCTTGAACCTCCATGAATATCTTAGGAACATGATCCCTCATCTAGATCTACTCATGGTCTTGCAAAATAATAACATTAGTGTTAACATTTCCTATCTTACCTCTACTACTCAATACACACTCTTTACCTTTATTTAAACATATTTTGAACATCTCAAATACTTTTACCCAATTTAAACTACAACTTCTTCCTATTATACTCTCTTTCACCTTTCTAGATACTTTTATACATTTTATAGATGACCCCCAACACCAATCCATCCCCTTCACCTAGAATAACCACCAAAATATTTATAAAAAAATTCCAATTCCTAAATATCTATAAACTTTTAACATATTTTAAACCAACTTAATTACATCAAAACTTACCATTTCAACATCTTTTTCCCATTTTCCTTGTCAACCATTGATGGTTCATGGTACCATTGATGGTCCATAGGCTCTTTTTTCCTCTAGGGTCAACCATTGATGGTTAGGTTAAACTTTTAAGGGTCATTGTGTGTAATTATTGATGGTAAAGCCCTTCCACCTCCATCCCCAAAATACCCAACAAACCTTCACAAAACCAACTTCTAATAAAATAAAACTATCCTACTCCTCCTTCTCAAACTACTCCAACCTTCCAATTTCAAATTTACCAAACATTTTACCCATACTTAAAATTAGGGCATCAAAGCCCAAGCCTTTTATTTTAAATACCTCTATCTACTTCACCCTACCCATAATCTCCTCTATCACTTTCCTATCCCTCAAATACACTATTCTATCAAATTTAAGACAACCCCTACCTCATTCCATGATCGATGGAGTGGTCAGAGCCCTCACACCACTACTTGATCATGTTCTCATCCTCCTTCCATCTATCAAATGCTCAAACACATGCACTAACCCAATCAAAAATATCCACCTCAAAAATATAAACACTCCACACACCAAAAAAATACCCAAATTACCCAATCACTAGAGAATAATCACCATAAATTAAATGGTAGAAAATAATTTCCATTTTACTTTTAATCATTTGAATTTTTAGGGTTTACCCTAACCATCAATGGTCAGGTTAACCATTGATGATTGACCCTCATAGAAACCCTAACCATTGAAAGTTAATTCCCTTACTCTTTTACCCACTTTTACAACATAAATGCTCTTAAACTCTAAACATTAGCTAGAACTACATTTGTCTTGAAGTTCTTCTTGGATATTAATATCCATGGAACTATGTAGGCAACATACACTCACCTTGTGTAGTTAGATTCAACTTAGCCACCTCCCTCCCCAACCACTCCCCCACCCACCAACTATCACACCACATCCACCTCATTGTTGGTTATTTTTGACATGATCTCTTCACATATTTTGCACTGACTTTATGTGGTCCTTTTATCACACTGACCAATTTTTCCAAGTTGACCATTTAAACTTTTTCACAACCTAATGCATGATATCACCACTTATGTTACTTTGTAGGAACACTTCTTAACTTATATACTTGTGCATAACATTGACCCTATCTAGATGGCTTGATAGGCATGACCTAATCAGCTATGACCAACACTATGGACTAGTTACCCTATCTTATCCTTTTATAACCCAACCCTATTTTGACCAATATTAGCAAATTTAGTCTTTTTGTGATATTTAATATGGCTCTTAGTCACATTTAGTACATGGGTTCACATCTCAAATGCCTAACCTTTCTATGTCACCCACCTTGTGACTCACCATTTACCATTTATCAAACCCAGACCTAATTTTGCTTTCACCTCAATCATCTCCTAGTTTAAAGGGGAAAACCTCCACCTACCCTTGGGGCAACTAGACCTATAATTTGACCAAGCCTTCTATTTTTGTTTTGTAGCTTATTTAAAAATACATAACAAAAAGGGGTAAAATGTAGACACCTAAAAACTACACACAATAGTTTTTGATGTCATATTACCTTTAAACCCTCATAGACTACCTATAAAACTAGACTCATTTACAACTTAACCTTATTAAACCCCCTCAAACACATAATTTAATTCACCCTTTTCCCATTAATTCTCCTCTAGCCCCTTGACCACTGATGATCAGGATAAATATTGATGATTGTCCTAATCATCGATGGTGATGCCCCAAAACCTACATTAAACTTTAAATAATTGATAGATTTATATGAGATTAGCATCTCTTAGAATGGTAATTTTCCTTTAAAGCAAGATTTTAAAATGATAAGGATTGGCAACTTCATCCTCCATCAAATTAGTAAATTTACCCATTTCAATTAGCAACTTCTTCTTATAAAAGGAGAAGAAGAAGAATTGAAAAGGGGATCAATCCATAATCCATTATCTTGCACTCAATATTTCTTATAGGTATTACATATCCTTATCAGCAAGTGAGCAATATCATTAGAGACCCAAAACTCTATCAAAATCGCTTTCAAAGGCCCAAAGTATCATCACTTTAGCTGCATTACTTCAAGATTCCTCCACCAAGTTTTAGCTATCTTATGCTTATTTCATTTAATATATCTTTATTATAACTTATATATCTTATCAAAATTACCAGTACCTTATCATCTACCTTTTAACCCCATACCCAACCTCTATTTACCTAAATTTTTAATATGTACTTTCTATTCTGATCACCTCTAGATTTACATAGGTAACCACTGATGGTCACCTAACCACCAATATTCATACTCAACTATTGAAATTTGTCTATCACTGATGGTTTGCCTTAACCATCGATGGTTCTCCTAACCATCAATGGTTCACTATGGCATCATTTTCTAAAAAGTCATTTTTAGCCATTTACCCCAAATCAAACCCAAATTTTTGTTTCTCCCTCTGACCACAAGACCCTTTATAATTTTTGAACAAGACCGTAACCATCCTAACATAAAATTTAATTATTTTTTTTAACAATTAATTTATCTATTCTTTCTTGCATATATTTACTTTCTTATCATTGAATGTAATTATCCACTTTTATCATTTTAGACTTGATTGTCATAAAAGTGGATTAATAGCCTCATCGCAAGTATTGTGCTTCTTGGACCTAACACATGCTAGGCAATCCATTCAAC
The DNA here is from genome assembly GCA_037957365.1 of Torreya grandis. NCBI lineage: Eukaryota > Viridiplantae > Streptophyta > Pinopsida > Cupressales > Taxaceae > Torreya > Torreya grandis. The sequence goes on from JARHVA010000242.1 coordinate 5,642,383, forward strand.
CAACCATGTAACAACCCTATTTCAAGTGTTTATTCTATTTTTAGGTTATTCCTTCCTAGCCAAAGAGGAGTTCCCACCTTTGTCTAGATTCACGTGTGCACTTTACTAGGTATTCTTCTACACACCCTACTACTAGTTTTGTTTTATTTAATTTCAAAGTTAAGAAATGAGGAAAATAAGTTGAAACACATAGGTCTAATGATTTTTTTAAAACCTAGGATAAAATTCCTCACAAAACTTATCTTTCTAAATAAAGACTTATTCTCCTTCTTGTTGTTTAGGAATGCAATATTTGAAATCTATCAAGGTTAATGGTGATTCCTTCTTTGGTGATGATGTGGCATAATAACTTTCCTTTATTAACATAAAATATGCTATTTTTATGGTTTATAAAGATGTTAAACCTTATACATATTTTAAATATTGACTGTAGATGGCGTATGTGATCAATTTTATTCTTTGAGAAAATAATGAGGTCATCCATTTAAAAGATATTGCATTTACCTATCAGCCTTTAAAATTTATGGTCCATGGCTCATTGAAAGGTAGATCCTATATTAATTAGGCCAAAATTTATCTTGTTAGACACATAAGTACCCCACTTTTTGGTAAATGTAGTCTTCATTCTTTACTTATATTTAACCAACACCTAGTTATATCTTGAAAAACTATCCAAAAATAACATCATTTCATAGCCACTTACTATGTAGATCACCTCATCCAAGGAATGTAAAGGGTAGTTTTCCTTCTTAGAATCCTTATTCAAGTTCTTAAATTAACACATAATCTAATTTCCCATTTTTTCCTAACCAAAACCATGTTGAAAACTTAGGTAGAATGTCTAATAGGGAATACTAACTTTGAACTTAACAACTTCTCCTCTTCTTTATGGATGAGAAATTTTAAGATAGGATTTATTGGCCTCTATCTTTATCTAAATGACTTATGATATTGATTCAACAAGATTTTATGGGTGATGAATTTTGGGTTAAAAACCTTCAAGTCTTCATACATTCATGCAATCACATATTTCTACTAGGTGATTAAATCCTTTACCCTTTATCTTTCTTCTGGAGTGCAGCTAAGACTAATATTGACAATCTCCCAAGTTCTCTTTATTAAACTTATAATCATTAACTTTAGGATACTTCAACTACTAACCCTAGGTGTTTGTATCAAATGCTCTCTCCAAAGCACCATCCCTAGATGAAGACAATTTTATTTGAGTTGAATAAATCATTATTCTCTTAGTTCTTCCTGGCATATTTAACTTATTTCTTTATCATCAATGATTTAAGATTAAAAATTTATTAAATTTGTTAAGAATTGGACAATATACTGATCATTATCAAAGACTTAATTTTTTTCCACATTATTAGGAATAGTGGGTAAGGCGTGAGCTCTATGAAAAGTCTTTTCACCTTGGTTTACTATAATGGCACCAAATTGGCAACTAAACTAGCTAGTTAGTGAGTTAACATCTTGATTATATTCCTTATGAATAGTTACTATCTTGAACACCTCAAATGACTCAACCAAATCCCAAGATATATGATTATACCCCTTTAGATATGAAAAATTCCACTGGTATTTGTTTCTAACTTAATTCATTACCAAATCTAAATATCCATATACTAACAACTACTTGACATTATTTTTGAGAGTGAATTATAGTCCCAAAATCAATGCCTCATATTCTATTCTATTATTTGTGCAAGATAATTACAATGTGTAGGATACTAGGTACTTGTTACCTTATGGGTCAAGAAATTCAACACTCACACCTATTCCTTGCTTGCATCTTACATAGTCGAAATGGAGAGTCCACAACTAGGAAGGTCCATAGAGTTTTGGTTCTTACACCTCATATTTTATGGTAAAGGTATAAATTCCAAGATTATGGGATTTATAACTTATCTCTTTATTATTATTATTATTGTAATCCATGATGGTGTTCTTCATTATTATTCTTGATCAACTCAAATCTTGTTTGTTATACCTCTCCATGGAAACCAAATATGTACTAAGTCTATTGATACCCATTCATTCAACATCTTTGACTAGTCTCTACTCAGTAGTAGTTCATATCCCTATTAGATATATACCAAAAGTATATCAATAATAATATACAAACATGGATAAAATTCAACTTGAATGCATACATCATTCAATTTTCTAACCAAATACACTATTATTTTGTCTAGCTTTGAAATCATCCTCTTAGATGGGTTTGGAGTCAATCCAACCATTTGGCAAATATAAGTTGTCATCACATTAGTTGGAGCTCTAGAATAAACTAAACAATTGATATTATTATTTTTAAATGATCTAATAGTTAATAATAAAAGAGGAAATTATAGATTACTCTTATATATGACATTTGTATGGGCAACCTTTGTCTTCTCTAGAACAAATTTTCTTGTGATAGATCTTCATAATAGCTCTTTTTATTTATTGATCTAAGCTAATTAATAAAGAGTGATGTTTTATTTAATATTATTCATGTCTTTAACAATATTATATCCTCCTTTTCTCTGTTTCTCCTTATTTTGGGTCTAATCATTCCTTTTTGGGGGAGGAAGATTATTTTCAACCTTTGGATTAGGTGGAATAGTCATATTATTTGGATGAGTAGACATTGTGAAGGGTTGCCTATTACTCAAATTATAATTTCCTTTGTGATACTACTATAAGGCATGCACCTCATCAAAATTATACTTTATTACATTGTCATCCTTGCTTGTGAAAGGAAACTAATGAGTTTGAAATACTATAGTGGTTCTTGAGAAATTAGACTCATGGGGGAACTTCTATGGGTTTTTCATCAAATATTTCCTCACCATTTCTATTTAAAAGATCTTGAATGCTACACAAAATTCAACACATTAAATTTTACCACATTATTATGTATTGTGAACTCTACATTGATTTAGTATACCGATCTCTATGATATTGATTTTTGGTAATTTATTAGGGTATTAATATTTTGTATTTGTAGACCTATTAAAAGGTCTATTATATCTTTAAAACCTAAAATTATGATTATTATTTTGACCAGTAGCATTACTCATCTTCCTCTACATGCCCAAAAAATAATTTGTCAACTTTTGGACCATTCTTTGTATAACATACAATTCTAATTTAGTATAATCAACTCCCTAGGTAACTACAATATTAAATGGTAATAAATGTTGGTTCTACTAATGACCATTCATTTGTGCAGAGTTATTCAAGAAAATATAATTCTTATTTATTGTGTCATAGGAAGTAATGCATATAATTTATTCTAGATAAATTTTAGAATATTTTGATATACACGAGGCATTGGATTCAAATCTCAAAAACTAGCATTGATGTTAGGAGTACCTAGTATCTATAGATTTAGATACCTATCAATATTTATCGCTTCTTCATAGGCAAGTGATAGAGTGTTATCAGTAACATCTCTTCATAAAAATAATGTGGTAATTAGATCTAGGGTGTTCTTGTACATTTTGAGTGTTAGTACCATTGGTGGTTTATATGAAACACTTACCCAAGTGTAAATATTATAAAGCCTTACATTAAAATATTAGATTGGCTCATTGGGCTCCCTCTTCATACTAGTGAAAATTTTATATATAATAATTGGAATGGTAACTTATCCAAATTGGTTAATAAAAGTGATTTGACATGAGTTCCATGAAGTAATTAAGTTCTCTTTTAAATTGATGAACCAATCATAAGCAATATATTGTAATGTTAATGGGAAAATCTTACATGTAACATCTTCATCAATGACATTAATTAATATTAAAGTGTCTTTTGAAAGAATTAATATTATCTTCTTTTGTTCTTCCTCCTGAAGGGGAAAAAGAAGGTAGATACCTATTTGGATTACTTGGTAAATCATGCACATCTTCCTGGGATTAAAATGGTGGATCTAACTAACCAAGGATGGGCCATAAAAGGATTATTAGGATAAAAGTTTCTCACTAGGGATGATGTCCTAACATAGGATATGGTGGGACAAATAGTGTAAATCTAGGACTTTGATGGATTAACAAAGGTGAAACCAATAGAATAGTTTGGGATCTATACTTGATTACTATCTTGGATGTATCTAGTGTAACTCAAACATAGGAGATAACCTCTAGTAAGGAAGGAACATAAGTGGCCCTCCTTCTAGTGCCATATTTTGTTTTATTTGTGTGGGTTTTATGCACACCCAATATTTAAGGAGGTAACCTCTAATGTTTTAATATCTCAATAGAGGTGATCTCCAATCCAAAACATGAGTTTTACGTATGGGTTGAACAACTAGATGGTAAAATAATAGGTTGAGCATGCAGGTGGTTAAATAGGTGTATGTGTGGATGAATGAAACCTAGAATAAAATTAAAACCAAGTTGATTTAGATGTATGGACCTTATTACAAAGTGGGTAGATATTAATCAAATAAACTATAAAAAGGGGAAAAGGTAGGGTAGAAAAGAAGGCTTTGTGGTACATAAAAGGATTACTTTTTAGCTAGTCTCTTTAAGGACAAGTGTTTTAATACCAATGTTTATAGCGAATAGTTTTTTCACATTCACATGCAAACATAACAAGAGGATATGGGGGGAAAATGAAAGAGGAAACTATGGGATATAAAATGAAGTTTTATACCATTTAGAGTTGTTTAAAACCCTTATTTGATAGATTACAACTCAAATTAGAGAGGAATCAAAGGTATTTATGGTTTACACCTACAATTTTATATCAATAAAACACTTATGCACACTCAGAGAATTGAAATATTATACCTAATTTCATGAGATAAATGATAATAAATTTAAAATATATATTTCAAAAATTTCAATAATCATACATCAATAATAAAAGAAAAAAATATCCATAGCGTTTGCACAATTCGAATTATTGAATCAAATAGACAAGAAAATAAAACATAGCTAATTACATAGAATTAGAATGGAATAACATTGACATATTTGCATGATAATAAAATATACTTCTTCCTATGTTGATAATTTTCCAACCCATTAAATACAAAAGGATTACAAGTATAAAGAGATTTGGGGAGGGATCACCTCATCACTCAAATCCATGCAAACTTCTAAGTTACATGTTAATAATTAAAACATGAGTTCTAATTGATGCAAGGCCTTCATGTAAAATTACAACTGATCAGAACTATGTTTGTAAAAAATATAATTGATTTTACATGGTAATGAAATGTGTGCATGATTTAAAAATTCATTGAATATTACATGTATATGATACATATAAATATACTTCAACTACATCAATTAACTCTATATATAGTATACATACAAAATTAACCTCAAAAGACTAAGGTTTAGTTGAAGTTGATGGTTACATGGTCAAACTAGATGGTATTTCCATAGTAATTTTATTTGCCTTAAACTCTTAGTAGTGTTTGTAATAAATTACATGTTTCAAACGTATGATGTCCATATTTAGAAGACATGACCTATGTAGTCTATTGACTTGCACTAACAATCATGTGTATTTAGACTTGGTGGACTTAAACTCCACCTAAGAAAACTCTACTTCCATAATGTTCTTATTGAAAAAAATAAGTTCTAATTAAATTTATTTTTATGTAAGTCCTTGAATCCTCTACTTCAAATTGGTAGAACCCTATTGAAGAAATTGGTCAAAATGGCTCTACTTATAAACTTTCCTATAGATTCTCTTACTTGAGAGAGTTTTAATTCATCCAAAAAATTTAAGGATAGATTCACATGTTCCAAAAACTTTGGGATAAATGTTTATGCTATTTCAACCTATTCATGAACCTCATGCGTCTAGAGGACCACCAACTTGAGAGCATTAGTTGCCTATAATGGTGTCAACAAATCAAAATGGATATAAGCCTTATTAGTTAAATACAATACAAAAAAATTCAATTTATTTTCATCTTCCTTTAAATAAGTCAATAATTTTATTGTCATAATAAAATGAGGAGCTAGTTCACCTATCATTAAACTAATACCATTAAGGACATTGTATAATTGAAGGGTTGTAATTTTAACATCATTTTCAATTTCCACAGGGACATGAATAATTTGTTGTTGTTACCTTACCTATTCAAGCTCTTTCTATAGCGCTCAACTAGACTATTTAGTCCCCTCATGAGTTTGTATCAAAGATTCTATTTGAGTCCTAAATTAGGAATTGAAATTTTAATTGTAATTGTACTTTACCAACATCCTATTATTTCTCATTAACAAATAAAACATCCTATCTCTCCTCCAAAAATAAACTTCTACTAGTGTCATCATCAATCTTCCTCTTTTTTACCCATTAGATGGTTTGTTTGGATTTATCAAAGACATAACCCATTAAGGGAAGCTATGTTATAATTAAATTAGGCCTTTGGGAAGCTTGGGCCTCCAAATTAGCATCCCACTAAGGAATCACCAACTGGGTAGGATCAACACACTGAGTGTCCTGAGTAGTAGTATTAACTAGAAGGTCCCTTGAAGATTGCATTTAATCCTATGATTTTAAGGGGTTTTGTAATGATGGGTAAATTATATTGGATAAATATTTACCACCAATTGGGTCATTAGATGAATAGTATACACAAGCTTCTTCTTTCCATATTTTTTTATGGAACAATAAAAGTGGACTAGGTGAAACTAGAAGGTATTAGAAATTATAATTGGGTGGAAGAGACATGCAATTAGGTACTTTTCACAGCTCCTTTTATTTTATTTTATTTAACCTTTTTTGTCTTAGGAGTGGTATGTGGAATGGTAACTGAGGTGTCAATCATGAAAGTGAAGATAGAATGGGCTTGAGAAATAATCTGATAGTTAGAACTGTGGCAATGATACTAATAGTAGGAGAAATAGTAACAATAGTATAAATAGAATCCAAATAAATTAAAGTATTAGGAGAAATAGAATAGGCTAAATGGACTATAGAAATGATAGGTATTGAGGTAATTTAAAGAACAACATCCTCATCTAATTTTTCACCCTTGAGCGGTGCCTTTATTTTAAATCCATAAAGGTTTAATACATTGAAATTTTATAGTTCATTATCCTCTTATTAATCCTAAGGTTACATTTTAATGGACATCAATCCATGGTCCATTAGGCCCTATTGTAGTGGAGATTCAATAACTATATTAATAGGAGTTCCAAGAACTCTAGGTTTCCCCTTATAACAGATTTTGGTCTTACCAGGCAAGGGGTAAGTATACTTAGTGGAGGAAGAAGTAAAATATACACTTTTGGAAATTGGAATTAAGGATAAAATAATAAGGCCTTCTTATTTTGTATTAGAATACTTAATACAAATTGGTTTCTCTTGTCCTCATGGACCACTCGTAATATCTAGAATTTATTCTACCTTTTAATCTTGCTTCACAACCCTCATTACAAGTAGTGGTGTTTGAGATGGTCCTTCTGTGATGAAATTAAAACCAATATGGTCTCCTCCACATCCATATCTTGATTGACTATTGTCATCACCATGTGCTGGGGAATGAAGGAGGTCCCTTCATCTTGAGTCTACTACGAATGTTAGGAGGTCCAGTAGTCTTTAGTTGACCATCCTCTAAGAGGAGGGAGCCTAGTGTACACATCAATAATTTTTATAGAAGGATATACCGAAATGATTACTAAAAGTTCCTCATTCAAACAAAATGACTTTTCTCTCTCCAAAACTTCATCATCTTCTTTTCAATTCAAAAATATGAAATCATGGTCATAAGGTTCATGTTGGTATGAGATGCCAAGGCCTTGGATGTGATTTTAGATTAGGACATGAGTGTCCAAATATATATGTGGAAAATAATCCAATGAATAGTACTCTCTATTCTTTCCAACTTTTCCAAAATGTTTCCTAATGGTATAACACATCTATCCAATCATTAAGGAGGAAACATGAAATAGTCCTTTCTTCTTTTTATTCAATTATTCATCCATGCTCCACCATTATTGGTATGCAATCTCTTGCTCATCTAGATTATTGGGGACATAATTAGGAAACTACAATGGAATAACCTTATTCACCATGACCATGATCACCATATAGTCAAGGTAAATCTAGTAATCCCCCTAGCCCTAATGTCTTTCTAATGTTCTTTGATATTTTGAGTAGGGGGTTATTCATGAATTTCCCTCCATATTTGAGGGTAAAAATTCTCGATAATTTTGAATATGTTCTTAATATACACATAGATATAGAGGAGTTTTAAAGTTATTTTTCATTTTATTTTAAATTAAAATATGACTTAATAAAAACTTAAAATAAAATAGGGTTTTATGTGGATACCTATGGATCACAAAACATTATGCATCACTTGAATCTAACAATAGCGAGAAATAATTTTTGGTTGGGAAGGCTAACCTACACACATGTGAATAATTGATAAAAATAGATTAATAAAAGATATGGATGGACTACCTAATCAAAGATTAGTTTCAAGAAGTGGTACACTTCCTTAGATAGATGTTAGTCCATTATTTATGCAATTAAGCAAAATAAAAGAATAAGAAATTACAATAGATAAATGGTTTGATAATAAAGCTAATTTATATTGTCTTGCTTGATTAATTTAGTAATGCAAATGAAATATTATTCCCAATAAGTAGAAGAAAAATCTACATCTTTAATAATAGATATTGATTCTTCATCAGATTCATAAGAGGGTGAATATATGATGGCATAGAGGGCTAGATCATAGGCTATATTACTCTGATATGAAAAAAAAGTTAAGATACTATAGGGAGATCAATGATGTTAGTCACATCATGAACTAAACTGGATAGAGTTATCTACAAGGAAAAGGGCATGATCAAACAATAGTAATCAATAAAAGAATTACAAATAGAGGCTAATGGGAAGGTCTTGGATCTTATTTATTAAACATAGTAAATTGATAATGATCTTGATAGGATCGATGTTGATTGAGATAATAGGTACCAATCTAGAATGAATCAATTTTTATTCTCTATGGCTAAGTTTAGTAAATCAGAGACTAAAATGAGATAGATTTGATAATAGGAATGGATAAATAGATAAAGAAGGATGTTAATAATATTTTACAAATTCAATTGATAGATAAACAAATATTGATCAAAAGTTAATGATAAAATAACATGTGATACTTACCTTTGGTGAATTCCAAATAGAATGTAATTTATCCATAGGCATAGGTAGTAGCTTGGGTTGTATAAAGGATGTTGTTAAATGAAATAAAAATCCAATAGAGTGACATTATGAATGTCATGAAATATCCAAGAATCTAAATATTAATTCAAGGATCTCAAATTTTTGGTCTCAAATACAAAGGAAGGCTGCATATTTATGGATTGATGTTGATCCAGAGAATAGACTCTAATCATGGGAAAATCATCATTGATTCACCCAAAATGGATCCTTTATTTTTACCATAGATAAGAATAGATTATGGATTAGTGGATTTGTTACAAATGACTCCACACAAAGGTAAATTGGTTATACAGGTAGATTCCTAGGTTATAAATTCTTTTAGGAGTTTGGGAGTGGTAAAGGGGTAAAAGTAAAGGCTATTTACTAGGATAGTAAATGGTAAATAATCTAAACCTTAAGATAGGTTTTATTTAGGGGATTTAAATAAATAGGACCTATGATACCTAATTAATCATACCTAGGGGTATGAAATTATAGTGTTTACATTTACCCCTTTATGTGGAGTGGTATGGAATACATGCTATGAGATAAAAACTATGAAGTGTCCATTGCCCAAAGTTTATGTGAGGAAATATCCCCCTCAAACTGAAAGCTAGCAGAGGATAAGGAGTGGGTGATGGGTTTGAAAAATGGATGGGATGGATAAATAATAGATAGGCTCTAATAAACATGGATGCATAACATGAATCATGTGTTTTATACTAGCAAGATGGAGGATAATACAAGCATATCTGACCCAGGGCAAATCCTATAACTAGATGCCATAGCTACAAATAGGTGGGCTTAATGAAGGCTGAATAAGATAATAAGTGATAGGGTTAGCTAAACAAAGAATCCATTATGATAAATGGTGTGTGTATTACCTATAAATAGTTTTTCTCAAGGGAATATGTAATATCAGGACCCACTGAGGGGAGATACCTAAAATACATGCCTTACATAGGTTGTGGGACCATCAAGGAGTCAAAAATTGACAAACTTGAAATGGGATAGGTCAAATAATAAGGTAGATGTGGTAAGGAAATATTAATGGCTAAGGAGAAAGGATGGATGTGCATGGGAATAAAATTAGTGCAAAAATAGGCTAATCAACACTGATCTAAGATTAATTAGTGATGATCCAACTAAATGGTACCAAACTTAAATGGATTGGCACCGATCCAAAGTTGGGTATGTAAGCAAGTCTAATATAGAAAAGGGCTCATTTTCTATTTGAGAGACCCAAATGATGTTTAGGAGCTCAAATGATGAGAGTGATATGAGGTAAGATGGTGGCTACCAGTAGTGGATAATGATGACAATGATGATCCTAAGAATAGGTAGGTCAATTATTTCATAATTTTTTTGAATTTTTTAAGATTTTTAGAGGCTATATTTAGGCTAGGATATGGGGGGATGACACTATAGAATTGGTGTCAACTCCCTAATGAATAAATAATGATTCACAATGAATAGATGTCATTTTAACAAAATAACAATGATCCTATAGAATGACACTAATCTAGTAGAATAGTACCAATTCATAGGGAATGATGTTGATTTGTACCAAATAAGAAAGGCTTAGGAAACTAGCTAGGGTTTTAGGCTAAGTTAGAGGTTTTAAGAGAGTTTTAAGCTTATAGGGGATATTATGGGGGCTAATATGAATATAGGATTGAGTGACACTATGAATGAAGGGATTATAAGTAAAACTAAATGATGATGATTGGGCCTATCTAGAGACCATAGGCTTGGGAAGGGTATGTCTTTACCAATGCATCCATCGAGACACAAGAATACTAGTGACATTGATAGAGTGGTGGGATGTTACTACTATGATGTTTTGGATACTAAATAGTGAGATGACCATTGTATACACATAATATTTTCAAAATTTTATCAAATACTGATACTTTACATCTTAAAATTACCCATCAAGACTCAATCTCTTTAAACACACATCCTAAGGGGTACATAGAGAAATGGGTGGGTAGACCATTATTGCTTCATAGGATTATTATCCATTTTTCACTTATTATCTACATGTTTTTATCCTAAAAATTTTATCCCTAAGATATTACTCCTTTGTTTCATACTCTTCTAATATTTTTTCCACTTTACATCATTTTTTTCCTCACCTTATGCCACTTTTGATAGTTGGATATACTAGGTCTACTGGTTTAAAATTGTATAGATTTTAGCCTATATTTAATGTACTAGGTCAACTAAGTCAACCCTATATATTTTTGGGTGAAATTAATTTAGGGTCTAGGTCAGCTCTTGTGTAACCTATCTCATGACCTAGTGAATTATTATCCAAAATTGTGCTAGGTCAACTGAGTTGAACCTCTCAGATGAGACTTTTGAAATGGATTAGGGTTAAATTTTCCTATATATAAAATATCATTTCATCATTATTTGACATGTGATCAAGATTTATTATTCACTTGTACTTATTTATAATCTTCTCTTCCACCATTCTACTTGATGAGTCTTAGATTAGGTTTTCTACTTCAAAAATCTAGTCTTGTGGAGAAGTCTTGGATGATTTGGCCTTTCTTAGTGATACTTAAAAACTAAAACAACCTATTATGAAGCCCCTTTTACCAAGGGAGAGATTTAGTCTTGATGGGTTCATCATTCAGGTAAGTATTCTCTAACTTTGTTCCTCTCTTTAGTATATAGAAACATCATAAGTATTGGGTATAAATAATACTACTCTTCTTATTCCATGTATTAGTGTATTTCTCATACATAGATTAATAGAGATTCTCCTATACATGTTTTTATTGTTTACTAACCCCTCTCATATTGTTTCATAATCTTTGGTGAGCACTAGATTAGATCTACTTTTTTTGTTATCAATTTTGTGAGATATAAAAAACATGACTCCCTTAGGGTTAATGCATGATTGTGCTTGACTAGAGGCTTTATAACCCTCTCTAACATAGTGTATTGTGGTAAGAGATACCCTAATTGGGTTTGTAAAACCCCCATATTGTTCATGTTCCTGCTTAAAAAATGTGTCCCTAATCGAAAGTGTATGGTATGATCTATCTTCTCTGAGTGAGGATTTATTTATAAACATGATGCATTTTTGATTGCATACATTGTAGTGAACCCGACGTGAATCTAAAACTTATAGGTTTTGTTTCATATTTTTCATTATTTTATCATTTTATTTCTAAATATTTATGATACTAGGTCGATAATGTTGACATAGTTCTAACTTTTGTGCATAAGTTTAACACAGTCACATCAATAGACTCTGTTCTATTTTTTTATGGTTTTCAAACTTCTAATTTAGGATACTAGGTCAACCTAGTTGACCATATACATTTTTATAGTTCCAATTCAACATACTAGGTTGACCCACTCGACCATGTACATTTTTAATCATCTAGTTCAGCAAATTACATATTACATTTTTTAGGTTTTTAGAAAATAGGAAATACAAAGTTAGGTTGACACAGTCGACACATTTGGTATAATTTTCAAGTAAAATTTAGGGTACTTCAATAACAATCTTATTTTTATTTACATCTTCCAACCCACCAAGGTTCCTTTCTCTCCTCTTTTATTTTTGTTATTTATTACAATTCTATTTTTCATAGTTTCAATCTTTAAAATTACCCTTATATAGTCAACAAGGTTGACCCTATCAATGTAGTTTTGTATTTTGTATTCTATCTAGAAAAATAGGTTGATAACTGTCAATGTAGTTCATTTTTAGACCCTTTATTTCATAGTATAGAAGTGACATTGTCAACTCTATTCTATAATATGTGCATACACTATCATCAAAATTGACACTGTATTATGTTTCAAAGTTAGAATTAACATTTATATGCTAGTAATTAGCTCATGCATTCATTTATTTTTGCTTGCATGATTAGAATATATCACATAATCTAATTAGGTGGTTTTCAATATATACCATTTAGTTACACTATTTTCTCTTTTATGCACACACTACCAAATCATAAAATCTTAAAAAGCATTTTAACAATTTTCTACCCAAGGCCTACCTACTTAGATTTCATCACCAAGGGAGAAGTTGACTTGGTTTTCTATCTAAGTATAAATATGTGGTTAATAGTATATTTTGGCTAAGCACCCAATACTCTTATCATTTGTGGTGTGTGAAGTGAGTGGGTAGGCCCTAATACTAAGCCAGTACCATTACCAATACATATCCCTTTCAACCCAAACATCCTGAAACTATCCTTATATTAATTTATAGTTCCTTTCTTACAACCAACTTCCTATCACATCTAAAATCATATTATAATAATCTAACAACATTCAAGATGACCACTTAGTTAGCTTTTAATTTCCAAATTGATTGTTTACTCTTTGTTTAATTGTATGTTGTATTGTAAAAACTTACATTAACCAATAATAGTTCAAGGTTTTATGATGTGTGATTCAATTATATCAACCTAATTGACCCAGTTAATTGTGTGTTTCCTTTCATTTATTTCTTTCAAAAGTACTTGTAAAATTTTCTTGTTCAGTACACAGTCATTCTTGTCAACATAGTATCTTACAAATTATTTTGGTTTTCCCCTACCTACTACACTAGGTTGACCCTACCAAATCTATATAATTTTCAATTATTATCTTTTTTACTAGGTCAACCCTATCAACTTTGTACAATTTCCAAACCTTGTTTTCTATATTAAGTTGACCTAGTTGATTCTATACCATTTTTTGCTTTCCCTATCTACCAAACCATTTATATATTTCTCTGTCTCAGCATTTTGTTCATTTTTATCACATCATAATGAAGTCCCCTATTAGAATATTTTTGGAAAAATTGAATCCATTCAGACACTATATGGGGTTCTCTTTTATTCTTATATTTTCCTATCTTTTCTTCCTCTTTTTAGCTATTGGGGCATCTTGTGATTCCCATAGATGTATCTAATTACCCTTTGGGGAATATTTTGATGCCCACTCTTATTCTACTTGGCATGATACCAAACTAATTCAACTCTAAGAAACCTTTCAAAACATAAGCTTGTCTCTCACATAATCATATTTTATATAGACATTAGTGTAAGATCCTTCCCTTCTTTTCATGATTTCTATCCACATCTATCTAACACTTTTTGTAGGTTACTTACATGGGTCTCTCCCTCTGTAGTAGTTTTACCTATTCACAAACCTTTAGTCCTTCCTTTTTGGTCTTTTGGTTCCCCCTTTATCTCATGATTTTCATTGTAAAACCATGGATAAGACCTGGTATTACTCATGATGTACCATAGTATTATTTATTTTCATACTCTTTTTACACACTTTTTGGCATCCCTTGGATTTCTCTTTTGTGAATTACATTGTAAAACTACAGATCGGACCCAATCTTCCTCATAAAATACCATCTTCTTCTCATTCATTTTTCATTCTCCTTTATGAGTTATAGTGTAAGACTATGGATACGACCTAATCTGAAGGATTTTTCAAGTCACCATTTTCATCAGTCCTATTAAAAAGGCTAGATATGAAGATCATAGCTAGTGAATCCCACATTTATGATGGAGGGGGACTCTATCACTATGTATGGTAATGATGTTTTAATTCCATAATTATACTATTTTTCTACCATATAATTATTTTAGTAATTTTGGTTATGACACATGGTAGAATGGGGAGTAATTGGAGAATCCCACATGATAGGTCCTCAACCCACCATGTGACCTAACACCACATCCTCTATTTGTGAAGCTTGTAACCCAACTCATCATGCAACCCAAATTACCATACAACCCAACTTTCCATTTAATCTAACTTGCCATGAAACTCAACTCACCATGCAATCTAACTCACCATGTAACCAAACTTGTTATGTAACCCAACTCTATAGACAACTCAAGATTCAAACTGAGTTCTAACTAATGTTCCACATTTGATGTTGGTGATGAATCATGTAAAAGGCCATTTAATACATGGTTAAATCCATGGGTCTAAGTTACATTAAAATCCCTTTTAAAAGCCTCTTAACCCACGTATCCTAAAAGAGTGGGTTTTTATTTTATTCCAAAGGAGCTTGTTAAGATTTGGGAGATTCAACTCCCATAAATAATCTTTACCAAGATTGGAGGATTGAACCACGACCTCTTTAGAAAATAGTTGGTCCATTTTATATCCATTAAAAGATCCATCCTAAAGGTAAGGAGGTAGAGGAGTTTCTACTATGAAAGGAAACTCAGATTAAGAGCCAAGAAGTGTAGAACTTGGGGACCATGCCTATTTAGCAAGGTATTTAAGCCTGGGTAGAATGGAAGCTAAATAGAGGTAATGAGTATGTAACTTGATGAAGGATTTTTTAGCCTGGACATCATCATTAGATATGGCATGACATGGTAGGCATGTTTTCATTTATTATATTGAGAATGTGAACCATGATGGAGATATAACATCAAACCATGTAAACAAGTAGAGGAATATGTATATGGGAAGTGGTAAATTGAGTATTGGTAATTCTATTATATTGGTAAAAAAATTACATAACGATGATTAATTTACATGATATACATTTGCATATTATACTATCCACATTGGAAGAGTATGAATACATACTCTTCTATTTATAATGGTTGTTGATAGTAAAGGTAGTTGCATTAATATGATATAAAATCATGATTACTTCTTTTGTCGAGCCAATGAAATATTAATACTAGGTTTCCATTCTCATCCGAGTCCATTAGATAGATGAAATATTCATTTTAAATGGAATGAATCCATAAAAAATAGAATTATTTAGATATCATCGAAGAAGCTTTATTATAGGATGAGTTGGGAAGATTTTTCTTATTAAGACCAACCATTTGGTGAAAACCATGAGCCATGTTAAATGGGGTCATAATGTATGACAGACTGAGAAGCAAGTCTTTGGTAAAGAGACTGAGCTGAATCGAGTCGAGAAAAGATGGAGGATGCATCCATTATTTTTATTTTAGTAAGAATATTGTTATATATTAATGAGTTTGTTGAAAATCAAAATTGAAATCTATTGGCTCCTTTTTCTATTTTGAAAAGGCCAACAATGGCATATTGTGTAAGAACACCTTCAGTCTTGGAATAAGGATATGCATCCCAAATATATCATAGATGACTTTTCATCTAATTTGAAATACATTTAGTCTATAAATGGAGGTTAGTTTATATAGGAATTTATAGGTACAAATTTTATCTATCTTTTAAGCACATGAGACAGGCACAGTCTTGAGGGGTAAAATGTCTATGTTATGATGTTGCCTAGTATGTATTTCCTTACAAACTAAGCTTATGTTGTTTATTATATTTTGTATAGTCTGTGGCTATGGAAGGAATATTTTAGTAACTGATGTAAGGAGGTAATATGCTTATTTTACAAGAACTTATGGCTAGGGGTAGATTTAATTTGGTCCTTATAGGTTATTTTAAACATAAAGATCTATGATAAAAAAGGAAGTTATGTATTGTGTGCCTCTGTATTGACATACAGAGAGATAGAGAGACCTATAAAAAATTTATTATATTTCCTCTATTTGTTTAAGGCTTGTGGTCTTGGAGGGATGTATACAGTTTTAGGATTATTACTAGAGTTCTAGATCTATGGGAAGACATAACACTCCTTGAGATCGTTTGCCTATTTATTAGAGTTTAACAGATACTTTGAATGGAGAATATATTTACTAGATAGGAAAATGTTTTTGATGAAAGATGATTACTTTAGAGCCTCAGGGACTTCACTATTAGGTTTAACATTAAATATAGGGTTCTTAAATCCATTCTGATGTAAGTTTTAAAAGGGTATTTACATATTTTAAATGGATTAGATTGTAGTTAATCAATCCTAAATATGTAGCCCATTTTATGGGTGAGATCCATTATCACTTATGGTGTCAATTTTCTTTTTAGTTTATTCTAAATTTTGTTTTAATTTAATTTCAAATGGATTGATAAAATATTAGCAACAAATATGGAAAGTTATGAATGATACAAAATCAAGAAGTTTAAAATGTGGGAAATGAATATACATAGGTTTTTGATTATTTAACTCATTACTAGATTTTGCATCTAATTCTATTATGTTTAGGGAATTGATAATTTAGTATTCATTTTAAAAATTATTTACCTAGTTTATGGATCAAATTTGGTATTATTAAGTGATTGCAGGACCTTATTTTAGTTATGATGTACTTTAGTTTAGAGTTTTTATCATATTATTGATTTATGATTCTTTTCTTTGAGTTGACCATGTAAGGAGGCTAGTGTGAAGGGACATTAGAAGGTGTTCCATATTTTTATAAGAAGACAAGCTTCTGACAACCAAGGTTCTGGAACTACTAGCCATGTAGGATCAACATAGATGAAGAACACAACACATGGTCACTTGAGGTATGATATGGTGTTGATAAAGGAACAATATTTTTTCCTTAAGAAGCATTCAAATAAAATGGAAGGAATTTTTAGAAATTAATCTCCAAGAGGAATCAGTTTCATTTTGATTACCAATCTTACATAGAGGGTAGATGATGTAGAGCTTATATTAAGAAACCACTTAACCTTATATAACACTATCCCTTGACAATGAGTTCTAAGCTCAGTATTCTTACTATGATTATAAGTTTCATATTGTTTCTTATTCAATTTGAAATTATTTGATCCTACTTATAAAGGGTTTCATTACCCTCTCTTACCATTTATCAACTCTATCCACACTTCTCAGTCTCACTTTCTTCCTTTACACAACACTGCACACATTCACATTAATCCTTCTAGCCCTTTCATAGTCATTAATGACTGGTATGGAAAAAATTACATTCATTTAGTAAAATCCAATTCTTAAATCTTGTTCACCTTCCAAATTACACTAGTTTATAAATTTTGAAGCCCCAACTCTTCTCTTAAGTACCCTTTCCTTCTTTAAACCTACTCTATTAGGTCTCCTCTTAGGCTTAATCCATGTTAGCTTATTAAAACCATAATTACCTAGTCCATACAAAATTAAAACTATGAAAATTAGTTAAATCATATCAACATTACCTATTATACAAATTTTTGTGGGATTTTAATAGTTAAAATGTGTGATTTTGCTCAAACCCTAGTTTAGGGTTTCTAATGGCTCTATCTTAGTTAAGAGTCTATAAAAATCAATTGATAATGTTTGAATGGATTTAAAACTTACAAAACAAGTCTAAAAAGTTTTTATTGAATTTTTTAATGTTTTTAATCATCAAATAGTGCTATCTAATCCACTGTTATAGCTTCCCAGCTCAAAATTCATTCAACTGATTACATAGACTATTTAGTTTCAAAATTGTATCCCTGTAAGGGATGATTTTTTTTTTAAGTAAAAAAATATTCAAGGTAATAATTAAACACATTCCAATTATTTACCTCAATGTAATCAAGCACTTGATCTTTAATACAAAGACACTTCTTTTTATGAACACACATAGTACTCATAGTCCTATCAACACTAACTACTACATGAACAGGGTTTAGTTTATGTAGTATTATAATAATGAATGTTCTCTTAATACCTCTACATATTAACCATAAAAACACCAAAATAAATTGAAAAATATATATCCTTTTCATCCCCAATGACCTTTGAACTTTTAATAACTAATATAATCTATAAGCAAAAGACCATTCTTATTAGAAACCTATTTATGAACGTATCTGATCACCAGATGTCCTTCATACTATTTATTTTAAAATTTTAATAAAAAATAGGGGAAAATAATTATATATTTTATTTAAAACATTCTAATATTAATTACACATTCATTATTTTTTGACAAAACACATACAATTTATTAAATACCATTTTCCTCAGCCCAATAGTGGCCTATATGGGAAATCTACAAGCATGGATTTTCCTTTCTTAATACTTCAAAGACTCTTATTCAAAAAAAAAAAAAAAACCTAAAAACTCATTGGAAGCAGCTTCAAATATCATTACTTCATTAACAAACACAATGCAGACAAGAATCTTTTCAAAGACCTTCAATAGAGGCTTATCTTCATATTTCTTTTGAAATAGGGGATTACCCATCATTCAAACTCCCCTTTATTATAGTATTGTTCCATACATTAATTTTACCATTTATATATTTTAATGAAATCATTAAAACTCCATAAACTAACTCCTAATATCCCTATAAATGTGCATAAATATTTCTTGCCACCTTTTCAATGTACAAGTTACTTGATACATAACATAATTCTTGACTTTACATAATGTGACATGTCTAAGACTATGACAAATAGACCAAAGGAAATTTCATAAACCTCTAACTATTCCAAAACCTCTAGACAAGTTTAACACAATTTTTTTCACCTTCACTAATGCATGAAAGTCCTTATACAAGGCTTACAAATTCAAATTTGCTCAAAGAATGTTTTGGCAAAAAATATTCATATTCAAATTCTATGCACCTATAAACTACCAAGACTCCACAAATGGACTATTGATAACCTATATAACCTATTTGACACCTAATAAACCAACTAAAAACAAAAATGGATCATTTTTAGGGACCTCATGAGATGTCCTTGCATCAGTAGATTGAGGTATGGTTATGATCTGATTTCATATTGGTATTGACACAATATATTGGTACTTGATAACCAGTTGTGTAGCCTTTATATTTTATATTATTACTTATTTTATGAATGCTAATGTCCTTCATAATATGAACAAGTGAAAAGACCAGTTCCATGGTAAGATATGGAAATGGTAATAAGGCATTATTCAGTATTGGATAGGTTTTTCACTTTGAGTTTTATGTTTTTAACTAATTATAGATTGGTATGTTCACAACTTTGTTAAGATTTGTATGAGAATCTATTTAAGACACCAACATTTGCTAGCTAGTACTCAACAGGTGCATTCCATATTTCTCAAAGAGGTATGATTTATTTTTAGTATAACTATGTAGAACAAGTTTTGGTTTGAATCCTTGACATCCGGATAACCATTGTGTGGGTTACTTTGGATATAAAATATACCTTTATGTAGACTTGTTTAAAAATCTTTTTGAAACTATAACATGGATCATCTAAATCTTATCAAGATAAAGTTTTTATAAAATATGAAACCACTTACTATCTAGTTATGAAAACCATTAAGAGGGAACAACCCTTATGGTTAAATGGCTATTTGAATAGTTTTGATAAGCATGACTATATCATTGGATAGTATGTTCAGTTACTATTCAAACACTATTTCAGATATTTAGTAAGTACTTTGAAAAGGAATGTGATAATCTTAGTATTATGGAGGGATTTTATTGTTATCTTCTATTTGAGTTTTCCATTGTGATAAGATTTTGGAAATTAACTCAGTTGGATGGGTTGTGGAGGTATGAATTAGGGAGAAGTCATATGGTGAAGGAAACCTTGAGACATGTTTAAAATATTTGGTTTCTTCTCACTTTTAAATGATATTTTCTTATAGTTACTTTCATATTTGTGAGTTTGTAAATAATATCTTATTGTGTAAACTCTCAAATATAACATTGGAGTTTAATAGGTATAGGATTTGAGAGACACAACATTTAATTTTGTTGTTTATAGATCTCTTGATTATCCTCAAGTACGATGTGTATTGTGCATTAGTAACCTTAGGATAGACAAAAGTTATTGCACATTTTTATAATTGATATTATATGCATCTAAGTCCCATAGTAATATGGGTAATGTTTGTATTATAAACTTTATGTACACACATGCATGTTTCTTACTCATGTCATGTAGGTGTAATTTCAAAAGACCCATAGATGGATAATGTTTGTAAAATGTAAGTATAGATGTGTGCAAGTTGTTTGTAAATCCTATAAGTGTATGAAGCACAATGTGATTTCCCTTGTGTGATAACAAGGATAATACCTTAACCTTCATGTAGTGCAAGGTTGAGATAATCCACTGTAGTTTAGGACTATTTTGGGTAATAGGTCATTTTGTAGAATGGATACATAGTTTATTTTTAATCTATATACATGTTATAATTATAATTGGATAGTTGAGTGTTTATAAATTTCTATTTATTGGTATGATGTAAAAATATATATAATATATTCTATTATATTCTTGGAATTCTGAGGATAAAAGCCTTTTTTTGGGGAGGTTTGATCTAGAGTATTTTCTGAGTCACCATTTTTTTCAATTATAATTAAAATGGTTGGCTACAAGGACTATATCTAGTGGAGCCTAATTTTATGATGGAGGGGGACTCTACCACCATATATGGTAATGGCGTTTTAATTATATAATTACTTTAAATTTATACCATACAATTATTTTAGTGATTCTATTTGTGACACATGGTAGGATGGGGATCAATTGGAGAAGCCCACATGGTAGGTCCTCAACCCACCATGTGGCCTACCACCATATCCTCTATTTGCAAAGCTAGCAACCCAACTCACCATAAAACCCAACTCACCATACAACCTAACTCATCATGTAATATAAATAGTTTTGCAACCCAAATTACCATCAAATACAAATCACCATACAACCCAACCTACATGGCAACCCAACTTCTTGTGCAACCCAAGTTTATAGTCAACTTGAATTTCAAACTAAGTTTTAACTAATGTTCCACATTTGATATTGGTGATGACTCATAAAAAATACCATTTAATACATGGCCAAATCAATGGGTTTAAGTTACATTGAAATCCTATTTAAAATCCTCTTAACCCACTTATCCCTAAAGTGTGGGATTTTATTCTATTCTAAAGGAGCTTGCCTATATTTGGGAGATTCAACTTTCGTAAAGGATATTTACCATGACTGGAGGATTAAACCATGACCTCTTTAGAAAATAGTTAGTCCATTTTATTATGAAGGATTCAATTTTATTTTTTGGGTAGAAGTGGTTTGAATTTGTAGAAAGGAATATGAATCTTTTAATTTTGACCTATTTCTTATTAGAGCCATAGACTAAAGGGCCACAGTTGAATATGCTAGTATTTTCATTTTACATCCATTAAAAGATCCATATTTAAGGTAAGGAGGTAGAGGGGTTGATAATATGAAATGACACTTAGATTGAGAGCCAAGTAGTGGAGAACCTAGGGACCACACCCATTTAGCAATGCATTTAAGCCTAGGTAAAATGGAAGTTGAATAGATGTGATGAGTATGTGACTTGATGAAGGACATTTTCTAGCCTAGACATCATCATTAGATATGGCACGATATGGTAGGAATGTTTTCATTTATTAAGTCAAGAATGTGGACTAAAATGGAGATATAATGTAAAACCATGTAAACTGGTAGAGGACTACATATAGAGGAAATGATAAACTGAGTGTTGGTAATTTTATTCTATTGTTAAAAATATTACATAACGATGACTAATTTACATGATATACATTTTTATATTATACTATCAATAGTGGAAGAGTATGAATATGTACTCTTCTATTTATAATGGTTATTGAAAATAAAGGCAATTGAATCAATAAGGTGATGCAGCATGGTTACTTCTTTTACCAAGCCTGTGAAAGATTAAGACTGGTTTTCCATTCTCAACAGAGTCCATAAGATGGATGAAATATTCATTTTGGATGGAATGAAGCCATCAAAAATATAATTATTGGGATAACAACAAAGAAGCTTCATCATAAGATGAGTTAGGTAGATTCAACTTGTTAAGACCATCCATTTGGTGAAAAGCATGAGCAATGATGAATGGGGTCATAATGTATGGCAAACTAAGAAGCAAGTCTTTGGTAAAGAGACTGAGCTGAACCAAGTCAAGAAAATATGGAGGATGTGTCCATTAATTTTATTAGGGTAAAAACATTATTATTTATTAATGAGTTTGTTGAAAATTGAACTTGAAATTTGTTATCTCTTTCTTTTATTTTGAAAAGTCTATCAAGGGCATATAGTGTAATAACACCTTTGGTATTGGAAGAAGGATATGCATCCCAAATATAACATAAAAGACTTCACATCTAATCTAGAAGATCTTTGATCCATAAACAGAGGTTAGTTACTACAAGAATTTATAGGTACAAAGTTTATCTATCTTATAATCACATGAGATAAGCATAGTCTCGATGGGTAATACATCTATGTTATGATGTTGCTTGGTATGTGTTTCCTTATAGACCAAGCTTATGTTGTTTCTTATATTTTGTATAGTCTATGGATATGGAAGGAATATTTGAGTAATTGATGTATGGAGGTAACATGCTTATTTTATAAGAACCTATGGCTAGGAAAAGATGTAATTTGTTATTTATGGGTTATTTTACACACCGAGACCAATGATAGAAAAGGAAGTTATGTATTGTGTGACTTTGTATTGACATACAAAGAGATAGAGGGATGCATATAATTCTAGGATTATTAGTGGAGTTATAGATCTATGGGAATACATAAGACTCCTTGAGATAATTTTTCCCATTTTTTAGAGTTAAGCAAATACTTTGAATGGAGAATATATTGCTCAAAGAGGAATATGTTGTTGATGAAGGATGATTGCTTCAGAGCCTCAGGGCCTTCACTATCAAGTTCAATACTAAATACAATATTTTTAAATCCATTCTGATGTAAGTTTTAAATGGGTATTTACATAATTTAAATGGATTAGATTGTAATTAATCAATCCCAGAGATGTAGCCCATATTATGGGTGAAATCCATTATCACTTTTGGTGTTAATTTTGTTTTTGGTTTGTTCTATATTTTGTTTTAATTTAGTTGCAAATGGATTGATATAATACTATATATAAATACAAAAAGTTTTGAATGATAAAAATATCAATAAGTTTAAAATGCAAGAAATGAATATATAAAGGTTTCTAATTATTTAATTCATTCCTAGATTCCACAACCAATTCTAGTATATTCAAGGATTTGAGAATTCAATATCCATTTTAGAAACTATTTACATAGTATATGCATTAGGACCTATCCTTCCTTATAAAATTACCATCCTATCATTCCTTTTATAGAAGGTGTTTTAAAATAGTTACATGTTTTTTATCTTTGTTCTCAACTTTATCTTCTACTTCTTTTGATAGATGGAATTTGCACAACAATGTATGTTAGCATGTTTTCCCCCATTTCCCTTATTCTTATGATAAGGAATCACACTTTAATGTCATTGTACCCCTCTCTTGCCTTTTTTTATATATATTTTTGAAATTTGAAGTAATTCAAATTGTTCCATGTGTCATTCCTCTTGATTTCCTTTCTTTCCACTCTTTATTGGATAAAACAAGGTTGAAGTTAAGATAATAGTTTTATTTCACCTAGATTTATGAGACTCTTAGACCCCATGCTATTTAAAGTTATCTCTCTTAGAAACCAAGTCCAAAGTATTCAAATTTAAGTCATTTTTAGCACCCATGTTTATTTTTCCAAATCCATATGGAGGAGGAATAGAAAAATCCATCAAAAAGTTAAAATCCAAATCATTTGACACAAAAGGCAATGATATAAAAAATGCAAGATACAAATCTCAAAATTCAAAATCACACCAAAATATGTGATTAAAAGCACATCTCCTATCTCTAATTGAAGATTAAACTCCATAATTGGCTTCACAAAGATTGTCGTCCATTGGGGTTATGGTAAGCCAATAAATTGGAATAATAGAATTCAAAAAATTCTATGGTGCTACTTACGTTCTCATGAAAGTCCCCAATATTCATAGTAGAATAATGGATCTATAAGGGGTCTTGAAGAATGGGGAATATATTATGAGAATGTAGGTCCATTTTACTTTTCATACATATAACCTTCATGGGATGATCTATAGACTACATTTGTTGACTTAAGACTTGTGTTCTTACGAGAAGTTCTTCATAGTCTTTAAGGTTGATTGTCCTCTTATTTTGAAAAACTTTATTTGAGTGTCTTTACTTTGATAAATAGTTCATCTACCTTATTTCTTTATTCATTCTCCCCTCCACCCATTTCATTTATCCCCTTGACAAACCTATGTGATTCCAAATCTATTTTCCCTTATTCTCTACTTCTTTCTCCTTTACATCTTAGAAACATGATAGCATTAATTTGTTTTAATTTTATCTATGCTTAGAGAGAAACCACATGCTTGAATAACTATGAATTACTTTCTTTGGACCATATATTTAAATTCTTAGAATTTTTTTTCTTTGCTTTTACCATCTATCATTATTGTCCCACCCTTTTTTGTGAACACTTGAGTCCATTTATACTTTTTATATATTTATTCCATTGTTGAGTGAGGTTGGATTGTTACTTATTACTCACCAATGTCATTTTACCTTTTATGCACCTTCTTCCATTATTGATTAAGGATTGTTATTTCTCACTCATCAATGTTGTTTTATCATTTTTGCTTTCCCATATTTTTTAAAGTAAGGATTGTTACTAATTTTACATCAATGTTTGATTACATATTTTTGACATGTATCCTTGGTTTGAATTGGTGAGTTTATCTTTCTTACTTGAGGTTTACTTGTTTGAGTTTTTTGGTCTTTAGTTGCCTTGAATTTTTTATTACCTAATTTACTACTATTTTGAATTGGTTATTTGGTCTAACATAGAACTTGTCACCCTAGCTCGATAAATTTGTAAGTATGTCCCAAGAACATAGCACCAATTATCTTGACTTTCCTACATTTGTTTATTTTTAATCTTTAGTTTTGTATTATTGGGGTTGTTGAAAGTAAACTCTACACCCTACATAATCAAAACTAACAACACAATATAAAATCATTTAATGATAAAGGTAAGTCAAGGTACACATCACTTTTACTTTTCAATTATTTCTCTTTTAGTCATTTACTTTCCATTATTTTTTCTTTAAAATACTGTAACTTTTTTTTAGCATCAACATTATGTTTTCTTATATTATTTCTCAAAGCACCATCACTTATTGCACCTTAGTGACACATGATGAGATTATAGTAGGTAATATGTATATACCTAATATTTTCAATATTTTATCAAATAATGACACTTTACATCTTATAGGAACCCATAGAGACTCAATCTCTCTAAGTGCATTCCCTAAGGGGTGCACCAGGAAAGGGGTGGGTAGACCATTAGTGCTTTGTAGGATTATTGTCCTTTTTACCACTTGTTATCTACACACTTGTCTCTTTAAAAACTTATCCCTAACCTATTACTCTATCACATACTCCAATATTTTTTCCACTTTACATCCTTCTTTTCCTCACCTTATGCCCCTTTTGATAGTTAGATATACTAGGTTGACTGGGTTAACCCTATATAGTTTTCAACGTCTATTTACTGTACTAGGTCAACTAAGTTGACCCTATATAGTTTTGGGTGAAATTAATTTAGGGTCTAGGTCAGCTCTTAGCCAACCTATCTCATGACCTAGTGAATTATTATCCAAAATTATGCTAGGTCAACTAAGTCAACCATATCAAATAATTTTTTTTAAAGGGCTTAGGGTTAAATCTACCTATATATATAGGATCAATCCAACATTATTTGATATGCAATCAATATTTATTATTCTCTTACACTTCTTTAAAATTTTCTCTTCCACCATTTTACTTGAATATTCTTAGCTTAGAGTTTTTACTTGGAGAATCTAGTCTTGTGGATAATTCTTGGATGATTTAGCCTTTCTTAGTGACCCTTAAAAACCATAAAAACCTCTTTTGAATCCCCTTTGGATAAGGGAGAGATTGATTCTTGATAGGTTCATCATTTAGGTAATTATTTTCTAACTTTGCTCCTCTCTTTAATAGATAGAAGTAGCATAAATATTGACTTTAAATAATATTACTCTTCTTATTCTATGTATTAGGGTCTTGCTCATACATAACTTAATTGAGATTATCATATACATGTTTTGACTATTTTCTAACCCCTCATATTGTGCCACAAGCTTTGGTGATAACCAGATTCGATTTACCTTTCTTGTTACCAATTTTGTGAGATATCAAACATAAGAATTCCTTAAGGTTATTACATGATTATGCTTGACTAGAGGATTTGGAACCCTCCCTAACATAGTGTATTATGGTAAGAGATTCCATAATCAGATCCAGATCTCCATATTGGTCATGTTCCTACTTAAAAAATGTGTCCCTGATTAGAAGTGTATGGTATGATCTACTTTCTCTAAGTTAGGAGTGATTGATAGACATGATGCATTTTTGACTAAATACAACCATCACCAAGGAGGATATTTATCATATCTTAAAACCTCCATTATAGGGAGTGATAATATTACCCATTGATGAGTAGGTTTGTTGAGTATCTTTGAGGTGCCTATATGATGATGATGTAAAGGGGATCAAGTTTATTACTAGAGGTTTCACCTTCATGTATTTTTATAGTGCTAACATAGTAGGGGAAGGCATGCTGCTGATGATGATGATGATACTAGCGATCTCATGTTATGAACTCCTAAATTTAGGGGGTAGGATATTTCCATGGAGCTTTATAGGAGTGGTTACGAACATGCTAGACTACCACACCATCTTTACATGGGCATCCACCATATTGTCACATATATATAAGGAGCTATAGGGTTACAAGACCTAAAGATGATATGGAATATATTTTATAGTTATAATAAATTTATGGGTGTATGATCACATTCAGATAGTGTGGTCTAAAGGTACCTCATAGATATGGTGGTATGAGACCGATTACAGTGTGGCCTTCCTATAGTGGAAGGTTGATCTAGCATGCATCTTTATAAATGTAATTTTCAAAGAATTAGAGTATTAAAAGGGTGTTATAGATGGGATGAGGGATATGGAAATTATCTATAGGAATTATCTATGATTTCTTGAGTGGTTTGGGATGGAGGTAGAGCTAGGAGGGACATAGAGGGAGCAGTGAGTTATAGGGAGGAAGAGAGATTAATGGGAGTATCTCCATTTTAGCTAAGTGTGGTGATAGTTTTGTTTAGTTCATGAAATACCATGGGCACTACATGTATATAAGAAGGATGAGATAGAGAAGGAGTAACTAGGACTTATGACTAAAGACATCTTAGTGGAAGATGAGTAGGTGCCAATAGGAGAGGACATTGAGGATGCATGGTGCACTCCTTTATATATAAATTTGTGGGTGGATTAGTGGGTGACATGGTAGCATAGGGTGTTTTGGCCACACTAGGGAGGAGAGGATGAGGAGATGGAGGAGGTGGAGGAGGAGTCTAATTTTGAGGAGACACAGGAGGAGATATGGGATGAGATGGGAGATAAAGAAGTTGTGGGAGAGGTAGGGGGAGATGAGGAGGAGATATAAGAGAAAGAGATAGATGTATTTGAGATGATTATAGAGAGGGATACTCTATGGGTGCACTTTTAATTTCTATAGGGACAACTGACTACAATATAAGGGGTATTGATTATAATGCAATCAGAGCATAATATAGTGCAAACTCAACTAAGGACTTTATAGGTAGGATTTGAATAATTATAGATGAGTCATAACATGGTGGTAGAGGAGTGGGATAAATATAAGGTGGATTTGGAGACCTTAAGGAAGAGGGAGGAGTGGGAATTCTTGGTATAGGTGATTAGGGAGATGGTGGGGATTAGCACAAGGATAGTAGGGATAGTGAGCATGGATAAATATAGGGAGGTAGTGATGGAGCTGAGATACTATGAGAGGATTATTCTAGAGTAGCTTCTAGAGACTCCCCTCTATGTTACCTACATGGACAAATAGGGCATGTCCCCTAGGCACACACACATATAGACTCCATCAGTATGGTGAGTATTATGTGCAAGAAAGACATGGATGGAGATGGAGGTGGAGATGGGAGTAGAGATATACCAAGTATTCATCTAAGAAAATTTGAGTTTACTTAGTATATTTATGTATATGTATACATGTGTACTATACAAAGAGCCATCAACATGTATACAGACACTTTGATGTACATAGATTTTTGATATATATATATATATATATATATATATATATATATATATATATATCATGTTTATGGATTATGTGATTATTGATGGATATATGGATTATTATGTTTGTGGATGCCATGGATTTAGTTGTTTATGGATTATCTTATGGATTATATGATGTGATGGATTTGTATATTTAGAGTTATGGATTGGTATGGATTATGGATGGATTATTATTTTAGAATTATGGATTGAATATTATGGATTATGGATTTGTTTGTAATTAGATTATGGGATTTTACATTTGATGTTTTTAATGTTATGGATTGGATTAGATTACTATGATTATGAATTTTTATGTGATTTAATTATTATGAATTTTTTTATGGATCATGCTTATATTATTGATTATTCATGGATTATGGATTATGGATATGGATGTGATAGATTAATGTTTAAAATGCATATGATTAAAATGCATATGATTATGATTATATGATTATGAGTTAATTAGATTATGGATTATGGATTTTTTTATGGATTTATAGATGGTAATTTTATTATGGATTTGTAGATTTTATGAAATGTGTTTATGAATTTAAAATTTGGATATTTGGTCATGGACTATAGATCATCATTAATGGTTATGGATTATGATTTTAATGATTTATGTATTATTGATTATATTATGCTAATTTTTCATATATTTGTGAATTATTGGGTTTGAACATTTATTTAATATGGATGGAAGTTTTACAAAAGGATTATTGTTCATTTAGTGGCTTGTAACATGAACCAAGAAAAACCATTTAAAAGTGATACACATGCATCCTTAACTCATTGATAATAAAATTCCTAACAACTTTAGGTCAACTAAGTTCAAGATATAATTGATTTAATCTTAGGATGTGATAAAATAATAGGTCTTAAGAATAAGATGTTTCCATATTACATACCCAAAGCTAAGGGTTAACCTAGAATCCTTGTGTGCCAATCCATATAGATTGATCAATAAAGGAAGTCTACTAAATTAAATAAAGTTGATTGATGTAGGAAGTTTTCTAGGGATACGTTATGCATGATAGCCATCCTTTGAATGAGTGGTCTATATTTTGAGATATGCTTTTTGAAATAGTTGTCCTTTGAGGGAGCAGTCTATGATTTTGATATTTTATATAGCTTTATAAATTTTGTGGATTTATAGAGTTGTCTTTCAAGGGAGTAGACTATTAATATTACTTTTTCTTTTAATTTTATAGATGATTTACTTTTGATTTTTGATCCCAATGCAATTTTTTTTGGATTGGCCTTAGGTATCCGAGGATAATTTCTAAATCATTGGTACGCAAGATAAAACATTTATTCTCAAAATGAATTCTAGTGATAAGGAGGGATTTTAGGGAATAATGATTTGGAGCTTCTACCCATTATAGGTGAAGCTTATCCAAGTAAAACATGATATGAATATATCTATGGTATTAATATTTAAGGTTAATAATAGGAAATTCTATCGAATAACCAAGTCTCTAGATATCATTATTTGGTATAAGAGTAATAATGATATGAAACCTAGAAACTAAACTAGGTTGACTAAAGGGATTAAGATTGATTAGTAGTAGAAAGGTTGTAGATACAAGGCATTAATAGGTTATCACTCTAATTTTCCATGAAGAGGGGCTAAGCGATATGCCCCAAGTTTGTATTTATGGGTGATGATATATGGTCTGAGCCAATTTGGAGAAAATTTCCCCCTTCTGATTTTTTCCATATTAGTTACATGCTGATTTTATTTTAAGACAAGTCAACCAATGTTAAACTCACATTGATTTAAATGTTTTATATAGTCATATTTAATTCATTCTTGATACACATGTAGATATTCAAGGGTATCTAAATGATGTTCATCTAAGAGTTCAATTTGGGTTAATCTTTCTTGATGGAAGTCATCCTCAAAAATGATATCCTTTAGGAAGATGTGAAGGGATGGAATCTAAAATTTGAGAGGAAGCACAAATTTAGTACCCATAGACTAGGGAGAATGGGGTATCACCTATAAGGGTTCTAATACTAGTTCGATAAGCCCATAAGGCATAAGGAGTGTGCAAGTGCTAGTCCTTACCTACTTCATTAATGACTTTGGTTAGGATTTTGACTAGAGTCTTATTGGATGCTTCAACCTGACTATTAGCTTAGGCATAATAAGGTGAGTATAAGCTAAGATTAATGATAAAATAATCATATATCTCTTGAAACTTTTTATTCTTAAAATATTATCTATTATATATGATGATATTATGAGGGATACCAAAGTCATAAATGATATTTTGAGAAATGAATTTGATAATTTTATCTACTTTGGTTGAGATAAGGGTGATATCCTCCACTCACTTAGTAAATTACATAGTGTTGGTAATAATATAACCATGATATTAGGATGATTTAGGATTGATTTATCCTATAAGATCAAGCCTGCACTGAGAGAAGGGCTAAAATTCTTGAGTAACTTAAAATGCTTATATGGGGATATGGGATAAGTTGGCATGAAACTAACATTTGACACACTTCTTAGCATACTTATAGTAATTTTGATTTAATTTGAAACAATAAAATCTAAAACATAGGATTCTTTTAGTGATAGTGTGACCATTAAAGTGTCCTCCACATGATCCATCATGAGATTATTTTATAGCAAGTGTAGCTTCATGATTTTGAAGATAACAAAGAAGAATTTCATCAAAACCTTGCTTATAAATGACACCCTCAAGTATGAAAAAATGGGTGACCCAATTATAAAAGGCTCATTTAGCATTTATAGATAGGTCTGAAGGAATAATCCCCCTAGATAAATAATCAAATATCTAGGAATACCATAGATCTGATGAATTCTCATACACATTATAGATGGATGGGAGGTCAATTTTGGTAAAAGAGGGTTGATTAATCCTATGAATAAGGATAAACAACCTAGACTCCTATGATGAGGATGGGATAAAAGAGGCCAAAGAGGCCATATTATTTGAATATTTGTTAGTTGATCAAGGGGTGGCTTGGATGGTGTAATGCTCAAAGGTGGCTAGTAACTAATTAGCTAATGTCTGATACTTATAAATAGTATCATTTTTAAAATAATATATGCCTTTGATTTTATTAACCATGAGCTAAGAATAACCATATATATTGAGGGTTTTAATACCCAAGGCTAATTTAGTTTGGAGACCTATGATTAAAGCCTCATACTCTACCATGTTATTAGTGTAGTTAAAATAAAGTTTAAAAGATAGAGGCATAGGTGTCCCCCCAGGAGGAGTGAGGATAATTCTATCTCCCCTACTATGTTCACATTTGTATATATCAAAGAAAATAGTCATTTGATATTATGGATTAGGTTGAGATGTGGAGGATATATCTATAAATTTGTAGTTAACAAGTTAAATATCAGAAAGGGGTGCCTTAGTAAGTTGATCAATAATAATTTTAATTTTAATGGAATTTTTATGGATAACATCCATATCAAATTCCACCAAAAGAATAATTAATTTTTCCATTCACTAATTTTTATAAGTCTTATAGTACATCAATTTTAGGGGATCAGTGTTCATAAAAATGTAAGCTTTATGATCAAGGAGATAATTTCATAGATTAGTAGTGATAAAGATAAAATATAGGCATAAATTTTTAGTATAAGAATAATTTGTCTCATATTTTATAAGTGTATGATTGATATAATACAAAACCTTCTCTTTGTGTTTCTCATCACAATGGGCCAACATAGCTCAAAGGGCATGGCCAGTAGTAGAAATATACAAGAAGAATGGTAATCCTTCTTTTGGAGGAATGAGAACTAGTGGTGAGAGAAGGTAACTCTTAAGAGCTTTGAAAGATTCTTGAAAACTAGAATCCCACATAAATCATATATCCTTCCTTAAAAGTTGATGGAAAGGTTGACAAAAATCAAATAACTAGGAGATAAAATGATAGATAGATTGTAATTTACCTTACATACTATGGAGCTATTTTAGGTTGGATGGAGGTGGAATTTCTATGATGGATTTGATTTTGGAAAGGTCAAATTTTATCCCATGGATAGAGAAAATAAATCCTAGGAGTTTACCCATCAATATTTCAAAAATGCATTTCTTGGAGTTTAGACAGACATGAAATTGGTTTTGGTAGTAAAAAAAACCTTTAAAATGAAAAGGTGATCTTTTCATAACTTTAATTTATTGAGGAGGTCATCTACATAATCCTCCATAATATTATGGATAATATCTTGGAAAATGTAGGTCATGGATCTATGATAGGTGTCTCCTATGTTTGTTAGGCTAAAAGGCATAATGAAATAGTATAAAGTTCCTGAGGGATTAATAAATGAGGTCTTATGTTGGTCTTCTAATGCAATAAGGATCTGATTATATCTATAAAAACCATCCATTAATGACAACATTTCATGGCCAATAGTTAAATCAACTAATTGATCAATATTGGGGAAAGGGAAGTCATCCTTTAGATAAGCAAGATTGAGGTCTCAAAAGTCAATACAAAGGTGAAGTCCCCTTGTAGGCTTCATTACAAGGATGATGTTAGAAAGCATTTTAAGGTAATCAATAGGTTAGATGAAATTAATGGATATGAGGCACTTTAGTTCTTCTTTGACCAAGATTATAATGCATGGATGCAATTTTTGGAGCTTTTACTTGATATGCTTAGCCTCAATAGATGTAAAAATATTATGGATGATAATGGTAGAAATGATACCAAGAATATCACTATTGGACCAAATGAATGCCTCACTATGATCAGTTATAAACATAGTTAAATATTTTTACTCCCAGGTATTTAAGGATTTACTAACTTTAACGATGTGTCAAGTCTTTGAGGATATTATGTTAACATCAATAGTGGCCTCATTTAGAAGACTGGAGGTTTTTGATGGGAGTAATTTATGCAAATGGGAGTTCTTGGTGCCTAAATGAGTTAATATGGAATCATCATCCTAGAATTAGAGAAAAGGGATGATGGGAGAATCCTACCCTATCAGGTTAGGGGAGGATAGAGGAATGGTTTGGATCTTACTATCCTTTTGATAGATGAGAGGCTCTACTGAAATGTGATTGACTAAAAAAAATGTTAGGGATAATGGATATAACATTTTTAGTCAAGGAAGGGGTGTCATATGGTTAGGATGGTGTATATTTTTCAAGGATGGGGGGAAGAGTAAACTTTAGGGAGGATTTAGGATTTTTGCTAAAGCCAAGGTTGTGTTTCTCATGGGGTTTTCTAAACTCCCCCAATATAACCTCATGTAATACCTATTTATAATTTCCCATACTAAAACCCTTCTAAAGGAATAATTATAGTTATGTTTCTACAAAATAGGGTTTATCAACAAATTAAAAGTTTGATGCAATTGGTTTAGCCTAGGTTTGTTTAGAAGGGCCCATAGAAGGCTAGTCAATTCCCCCATAAATTAGATGGGTATGATGGAATGGTGAACCAAAATGAATAGTTTTCCCTAGATTTAGATAACTAACTAATTTATTATTAGGGCATCCATATTATTATAGTGTAGGGAGGGCATTAAGTGTTAGTAATTGGTACTCTCCAATTAAAATCTATTAAAAGGTGGAATCAATGGATTCCTTACCTAGTCCTAATATAGGTATGGTTATGTTAGTGGATGCTTAATTGGATGGGGTGAAGTATCAATTTGTAATGGAATTAAGACCCCATTGGGTCCAAAGGTAAGTTTATACATTTTGAAGGGATGAGGGTCAGCCAGGACATTGTGGATTTTGTCCTCCTATTCAAATTTAATGCACTAATACAATAATTAATGTATGAAGCACATAACATGTATCCATGGATGTCTTAGGGTAATATTGTATTGATATTATCCTTTAATAACATAAAATAATTTAGGTAGGACTCGTGCACCTACCTGAATGTGAAGCATTACCATTCCTAATGTAGGGGTAATGGTATCATTGAAGGCTTGTATAATGATAGGAAATTAGGCTACCACTATCTCAAGCAAATGTAGTTGTTTAAATTCATGGGAAGAGATAATGTTTATGTTAGTTCCATTATCTATCATGACTCTTTTATTCTAATTTTGATGTATCTAGGTAGTGATAAACAAAGTAGGTTCTTGGTCATCTAGTTGTAAAGGTGGTATCTTCAAATCATGTAAAGTTATGGACAAGGGTTTCTAGAGTGACGTAATGAAGGATGAAAAGGATTAGGAATTATCTACTTGTATTTTTATAAACCAAAAGCATCTATCATGGCTTCACAGTGTTGTGGAGAGTTTTAGACAAGCTCATATAAGGACATATTGACTGGTAGTTGATGCAGTTACTTTAAGACAAATATTTATATGATTTCTAAAGCATTATTATTTTGCACCTTTCTTAAAATGGAAACTTTAGTTTTAGGGTTAGGTGTTGTCAAATTATTTCAAGAGGAGTTGGTGATCTAGTAATATATACTTTGGGTTTTTCATGATTATGGGTCTTATGACCTTGTGCTTGGGATTGTGAGGCTATATGAACCACATATATCTAGAACAGAGGATGATTATTTATGTTTTTAGAGTCATCCTTAGCTAGAGGGAGAGAGTGATATTGAACCAAATAAATAGTTCTATCCTCTTTTACAACTTGTTTTGACATGTTATTTATGTTATATATGTAAATGTAGCGGGATGGGTATGATATGATTATTCTATTAAAAGATTATCTTCATCTAATCGATTATGACTATGACCTTTAACACATTATAGATTTCTATGTCATGCCTTACTATTCAATGGTATGTGCATAATATATTTTCTCTATACCATGATAGGTTTTTAGCATGAGGGTTGATAATATTTACAAGTGGTAATGTAATTAAGGAGGTCTAGATAAGTTGATCAAGGATCTTAGAGTAAGATCTCTTCAATGGGTCCTAACTCATCTTTTCCATCCTATAGGGTGATAGTGGAGGAGAGGTACGTGACCTAAAACCTTGGGGTCTTAAGCCAACTACTTGAATAATCCTTACTATAGGTATTTTATGTTTATGGTAAGTCTTTACTCCTAAACTAGGTGGGTAATAGGGGTTTAATAGATTATGGATCGGCATGACCCCTGTGGGGATATTTTATTATGATGGTACATGTGTTTTAGTGGTATATTATATAATAATAACTTTAAATTCAGGTGAGAGATAAGGACCTAGTATATATTCTCTCATTCAAATAGGGGTAATGGTGATTTCACTTTTCACATTTATTTATGGGTTGTGAGGATGTCCTATTTAGGTAGTTCAATCCTAATAGGAGGATATTGCAAATATTTTCCCTTTGGGGATCCAAGATTTTTATTTATGGTATTTACAACTTTCCCCTTATTTTCTCTATGATTTAGCGCCTCCTTAACAATGAGGGAAACTAATCTAGATATAGTTTGAGATAACTCAATAGTTTCCTTAGGGAGTAATATACTAGTGGGAATAGGTATACCAAATGCTAGTATTGAAAGGGTATAAGGAATGAGATCTTGTAGAATGTTCGCACAAACCTTATCTTTAATACCTTTTTCCTCTTTTATTTATTGAGTGATTTTAGATAGGGAGTCTTCCAATGGATCCCAAACAATGAGATCTGTCATATTAAAGGAAGTTCTTGGGATGTATTCACCTAGTTTAGATGGTTCAAAAGTTTCTCCCATAATGAGATTAGGGATAGGGGAATAAATAACCTCTTTAGGTATAATTTGGTCATGTATGGTGTTAATTACATGAGTCTCATATTATGATGTGGATCCTAATTTATCTTATATAGAATTTGATGTGGAAGTATGATTTGGGAATGGTTGCCTAAATATAACTATAGATTGGTTTATAGGTACATTAGGATTATCTAATTATAATTCCCCTTGATCTATAATATTTTTTACTAAGCCTTTGAAATAAAAACATTTGTTGGCATCATGGCCTATTACATAGTGAAAATTATAGAAGCCATTTTCCATAAACTAACTAGGTTTAGGATAAGACTCGTCTAGAGGTTTGACATGAGGGAATATGATTAGAGAAGACTTTAGAATTTTATCTAAAATATATGCACAATATTCTCTTAGATTTGGTATATTATCATGGGGGAAAGTGTATTAATGGATTTTGAGATTGTGTTTATGAAATGGAGGGCTTAGATTAGTTGTTGGCTTGAGGTGGTGTTAAATTTATGACTATGGCATTGGTAATGCCTTTGGTTTTATTTTTTTTATTATTAGGGGTCCCTTTGGATTTGTTTCATATATTAACCTTCCCTTCTTGAAGGGATCTAATTTAAATCTTATGGGCCATTGAGAAGGCCTCATAAAAAGTTTTAAAGGACTATACCTATAGTGTTGATGATATGTGTTTTGCACATACTCTCACAAATAATTTGATTAACTGAGGTTGTGGTAAAGAGAAGGTGATTTGATTGATTAGACTTATACATCTAGATATAAAATCAATAATAGACTCATCATTGAATTTTTGGATGGTGTAAAGGTTTGTAATGATAAATCTTCTTACTATATTGATTGAAAAGTGTTTTAAGAATATTTGAGCTAGATGCCCAACTGAAAAGAGGGAATGTTGGGGGATTGAGTTGTACCAATCTAGGGATAGTCCATCCAAAAACATAGGTAATTTCATAAAAAGGAGTGAATCATCATGTGTTATAAGTTAATAAGCATGTCTAAACACTCATTGATACTATTATAGATCCTCCTTATTTTGGAACTTTGTAAACTTAGGGATTTCCCACTAAGAAGGATAATGTCTAATAGGAACTATCAGGTTAATGGTCTAATTATAAATATATTTGTATGTGAGCATTTTATTCTACTCAAATTTATATTCATCCAAGTTAACCATTATATTCATAAGGATGTTCATGATATCAAGCTAGATGTTATGTTGAGAAATTCCTCCCAAAACACTCCATTGTGGGAATTGGTATGTAGGTGATGCTATGGAAAAATCCTGAGATAAGGGATAACCAACCGAGGTGGTTATAATGGGTTGAGAAGCCACCATGTAATATAGATCTTGTAAAGGTATATGTGTAGACCTGATATCCTATGTAGGTGTTATATACTAGGTGGTCATAGGTACATACTATTGAGGTGATTTACTTATAAGGGACAATTATGATGGTTGCATTTGGGTATTTAAGGACATACTAGTTTGAATTGATGGAAGCATTGTTATAACTGATATGACTAGGCTCTGAAGTGATGTAGTAATTGGTTGGGTATCTATAGGTTGAGGAGTTGGAATGTTATTATAGCTCCAACAAGTTGAATAGAACCATCGGTGTTTGGTAGGGTGCTAAAGCAAACCACTAAGAGGCTAGAAGAATCAAGGGTTTTATGGGCTACAATAGGTCTATAGTGGTTATTTGGTTTATTGGCTTGCACTAGGCTATAGATAAACTTGTAAAATAGGTTAGGGCTAGTACAAAAAAGTGCACAAAATACATAGGAACCTCTAGTAGATCCAACTATAGTAAAGAAAATGGATAAAAATATATTATAAGTTTTATATACAATATGAAAGCAACAATACTAGATGAAATGAGATAACCAATAAAATGTAAACCTAGCAATTAAGGCATTTAGAGGCTAAATAAAAGACATTTTCAATCAAGAGTTTAAGAATATTCCTAGTTTATATTTAAGATACCTTTCCAAAGTAATACCATTGCTTTATATCAATGGTATTACACAAGTTTACACAAGTTTTCAAGTTTATTTTGACCATATAGAATGCTACTATATAATGAGATATATTTCCAATGCAATTATAACATATAATGATAAATATTTCAATCAATGAAGATATATTTTCATCAAATGTAAATTCATAAACTTTAAAAACTATTCTAAATCATGCACAAAATAACTAAATTACTAAAACAAAACAAACCCTATAATGTATACTATTACAAATAAATAAAGGGTTTCACTTTGTAAAACAAAGTGCCCTCATATCAAGCTCAATAAAGATGTGCATAATTTATACCAATTGATTATCTAATTTAGGAGGAAAGAGAGGAAGAAGATTAGGCTATGTATAGGTTGAGTCCAAACCAAGATCCAAAAGTTGTGGAAGAGATGAAGGAGAAACCACAAATCTATGAGAGCTAATGTAAGGAGAAAAAACTATAGGTGCAATGGAGTCTTGAGGAGTTAACAGGTAGTTTAAAAGCTTCAAGAACACTATCAATAGAAAATAGAATCATGAAAGGAAGCAATAGCTAAGTAGGGCATCCCCTTTCACAAAAAAGTAATTATGCCAAGCAAGAATCAACAGATATTCAAGGAGGCAACCAAGATTTTAGTATGAATGATAAATGGAGATGATCAGAGTAGAGATGCAGTAAAGTGAAGTGGGAGTGACTAGATAGTGTGAATGAATGAGGAAAAGCAAATATAACTCAGACCTCAGTAGCCAAACTATAAGAAACTAGGTATTTTTATTTGTTTGGGTTCATTCAAGATAGTTTTTCATGTGATATGTCTAGGCCACAATACAGACCACATAATTAATGAAGGAAACATGTGGCCTAGGCTATATTTTTCCTCCTTAAGCTATGGTATAAGTCAAATAGGGGCCCGAGAAAGTTAATAGTCTTGTAAATGGGTCTTAGGGGGTCCTTAAAGAGTTTGTTTGGCATGAGAAAGGGTTGAGATGGGTTGAGGGTGTATGGGGGATGATAATATCATTTGAGAGAGGTCTAAGTGAGTGGAATATGAATTTGAGTAGGATAACTAGGGTTAGAAGTTTACACATGAGATGATGTGTAATCATAGGGAGGAATAGATTTATGGGAAGTATTATTTTATATGCACTTGAGGTATGAGTAATTAGTGTTCAAATTAAAAAAGAGTGTTGTGAAGTACCTAGAAGCCACACCAAATCAAAGGAAATAAAGTACTAAAAAAATAACATTAAATGTTACCTACACTTACCAGATAAGGATGATAATGGAAGAATGTTGATGACATGATCCATAAGTGAAAGTACAAATGATAAATAATCCAACATCCAACTCCAACTCTATATCTAACTCCTATAAATAGGGAACACAAGTGATATCAAATCAAATCATACCATCCATAATTACATTCACTAAGGCATCATCCCTAATGTTTTCCCTGTAAAGGATATGGGTGAACTAGACATCCTCAAAGAAAAAGAGTAAATCACATGCTACATTGAAGAGGAGGAGAAACTTAGAAATGATGATGGCCTAGACATCGATGAGTTGAGACACAACTATGAGTGAGTAAGAAAACAACTATGCATAGCATACACATAACTCATAAGTATCGATCAAGGTGATAATGATTATGTGATACTCAATAGCATTATTTGTCTCATTGATCAATAAATGACCAAATCCAACAAGCTCATGGCATAAATAATCATCAATAACCCAAGCTTTAGTTATAGGTCCTAGGTTGCCTCAACTGCCACCATCAATGTGAATTACCATAAAGAGGTGTACCATGATGGGGGTTGAGGATGTAAGACTAAAAATTATATAAATATTATCTCAATGTAGAGAAAAGTAAGTGAGTTTCACAAAGGAGTCAAAAAATATAAACCAAGCCATAGCCCAAGTGGTTGACCAATGCTAGTTACAAGAAGAGGCAACCAAGTAAAGTTGGGGGAAATTTAGGGAAGATGAAGACTAGTCAAAAAGACTAGAGTAAACCTTGAATCACCATAGCTAGATAATGCCATCGACCTAAAACCATGATGAAAAAAGAGAGAGGGAGTTATAATAGATCTACTGCATGAAATTAGAAAAATGAATAACTAAAAGTATAAAAAGTAACCTCTATCCTTGGGTGCCCACAAATGGGACATGGGCCCAAGAGGTCAACAAATACCTAGAAGGGGTTCAAGGGACCAAAAAATGCTAGATCAAGCCAAAGGAAACCTTAGATGAAAAAATGGATGTCACCAATGTGCTTAGAACATGATAAAACCTCTAAGACGGAGGTCTTGTGGTATACAATGCAAAAATGGGAAAAATCCTAAAAGGGCCCATAAAAAGGCTAAAAAAAAGAGAAAAGAGGTCATTTTCACTCTGAGAGAGATAAAGGATATCCCACGAGAAAACCAAAGCCCAAGTGGAGTGAATGATGACATAGGAGCACGTTAGAGATGCCTAAGATGGTCCAGGTATGCCTGTTGAATAAATATTTTTAAATTCATTCAGATTTTTGGGGTTTGGGAGGCCATAACATCATTTTCACTAATTTCATATGACTTTATAAATGAATAGGATGAAAAAAGAGTGAAAATGATAGGCAAGAGAATACCAAGAGAATAAGGTGAATGGGAGGTCAAATTGTTTCCCATGGAGGGAGAAATGGGGAACACAAGGGCTCCCCAAGATATCCCAAATAGGCCATAGCCTGGCTAGTCTATGCCATGGCCTTGTAGTGGGGTAGGCCATAAAATTTTTAGCTTACCCCATTACAAGGCCATGGATTTGCCTAAAAATTTTTTCCCTTGGGTAGTGAAGGCCCAAGCTGAGCCTCAGGGAGCCCAAAAAGGCCCAAAAGCTCCCAAAAGGGGATGGAAGTAAAGAGAAGAGGGGGAAATAGATAAAAGTAGATAAAAAACATGTTTTTTAGTCCATCTTATCTATTTCATAGCTATTGTGTTGACTTGGTTACATTATTATTGCTTGTGTAGGCA
Organism: Torreya grandis; assembly: GCA_037957365.1. NCBI lineage: Eukaryota > Viridiplantae > Streptophyta > Pinopsida > Cupressales > Taxaceae > Torreya > Torreya grandis. The sequence goes on from JARHVA010000242.1 coordinate 5,684,174, forward strand.
CACAAATGAATGAGCATATCAAAGGAGGGAGAGCCTTCACAAGTGAGAGAATAGTAGGCCTAGATGGATAGGCCATGCGAGGTATCCAATCAAGAAAAAATACCAACATAGCTAGCTAAGGATGTAGATGCTCTATGTATAGAGGATAAATCATGCCTATGGAGTGAAAGGATTTAGAGGTTAGCACATGTACCTTCAATACATTATTATATTGACCTAGTTAATACATCAGCCATCACATGGGTACTAGAGGGGCACATGTCTAGCTAGGTCCTGAGCTAGAGGCCATCCTCAACATAGAAGATGTCTACCAACTCCATGGGGTAGAGCCTATGGGTAGAGAGATAGAATATCATTAGTATAAGATTTAATGGTATCATAGGTCTACCTAGTGGGACCCCACTCTTAGTGATATAACTAGGGGGCTAAGTTTACACAATAGTCATGGGGGGTTCCACCACTCAGGATAGTGATAACAAGTACTTTGGTTAGGAGGATCTATGTTAGCCAAAGTATAGGATTAATAACACTATCATACATAGGAGTTATCAAATGTGAAAAGAGAGGCTAGAGATATGCCTAGGGATAGTATATCCTAGGCAAACTATACCAGAAACTAGATCACATCTGACATATAGGTGTAGGTGGTTTAATGTAACCTAGCTTATTCATGGCTTGGGCCTATGACAGTCTTCCACTGATGAAGCCAAGGATACCATATGGTAGTGATGCATAACCAACACTAGATATAGGCACAAAATGGGTTACATTATTTATAGATAGGGCTAGGCCCATGTGAACCACCCTAAATTAGATATAGTAGTGAGTTATGTCTGTGATCCATATAGGTATATGTTATGGCTAGAAGATGTAGTAGTAGAGACTTATGTGGTCCAAGAGGAGGTCTAAGGTCCATAAGTGTTGTACCTTCATTTTGGGAGGTAGGATTTGGTAGTGAGAGAGATACATGCCTAGCCTAGGCTAGCTGAAGATGAGTATAGATGGTATCTAAGACAAAATGAGGGGGAAGTTGTAGAGAGAGACTAGCATAGTAAATAACACCACCACTAAGAGGAAAATAAATTTTAAGGGTGCCATAGAGGCCATTCACACTATTAGGTAAAACATGTGTATTTTCTAGATAGTACTTTATCTTAATTCTCATCCTTAGTGAGAGCCTACATGTAGCTAACACATATGCTCTATGTGTGTGTTAGAGACCAACCTAGTTGGACTAGACCCCAAGTAGACCTACTACTGAGGGATCTATTCTCTAATGTGGTGGTAACACCATTGATAGAGTAGGTGCCACATCTACTAATGGGGGTAGAACCACACACTTAGTTCTAGTGGGTGGGTACATGAGCGTCACTTGAGCTAGAGTGGGCCTTACATAAGATTCCATAGTTAGAGGCCAAGTTAGCATGACACAAGGCAACCATGACATGACTAGAGATGGTTACATCATAACACTAGGTGGTAATGACATAACACTAAGTGGTAGTAGCATGAGCCAAGACAAAAATAGATAGAGCAAAGGCCAAGATAGATCAACTACAGGCTGAGCTAACTTAAAAGTAGACCAGAGGAGTTGAGGCACTTAGAGAGAGGGTAGATAGGTTGGCTACCCTAGAGGATATTATGGCTCAACTAGTTACTAGGTAGAGATCAAGATCTCCACCAGAGGCATGACTACCATAGATAGACTCCTAGTCATAGGCTAACAGGTAAATATGTATAGCCATGTACATGGTAATTTTGGGGATTGTGAGCCTAGGCTTAGAGAAGCCAAGTGATGTACCTAGAGAATATATCACTTTCTCATTATTAACATATGTGTGTATATAATTTTACAAGTGATATGTATGCTTCATTTGATTTAGACTACTATATATAATGTGATTAGATATTAGACACTACTAACTAAGAACCCATGTGCACATACATATACTAATGGCAAAAATGTAGTGGTGATAGAAGAGAGGCAAGGTTCACCTTCCCACCATAGGTGACTTTATAAAGGGCAAAGTAGGCCCTAGACATGAAATGTTTTGAAGTAGAACCCATTTATTTGGTACCATAGGGGCTCATCTTTGAGGGTGGAGAGACAATATGCCCCATTCTCTAGAGAGTCAGTTATAATAAAAGGGCCAAACCATTTGTGAACAAGTTTTCCCTTCTTATGATGCTCCTTGTTTAAAATGAGGAATTTATCAACTACCTTGAAAGTATGAGGGTGTATCAGCTTCTATAATTGGTTGAACTAATGGTGATGGTAAGCATGGTTATGATCAAGAGTATCCAAACAATTCTCATCTAACTACTCAAGGTTGATAAGGTGAGTGGTGTGTTCTTCCTCATCAGAAAGAGATTTGAATGTCTTAACCCATAATGAAGGTATTAGGACCTCTAAGGGAATAACCACCTTATAACCATACATGAGAGAGTATGAGGTTACCCTCATGGCTATTTGAAAGCTAGTAGGATGGCCTAGAAGGCAAGATAGATCATGAGATGCTAGTCCCTCTTGGACTAGGCTATGGTGTAGAGAAGCATTTTCTTCAAAGTTTTATTTGATTATTTTTGTTACCCATTTCTTTGGGGTTAATTGGTAGAGGATAAAATGAGCTTGAATCTAAAGCATTTAGTGAGATAACTCATCTCAAGGATTTGGAATCCCAGACCATTATCAGCCATGATCACTTTGGGAACCCCAAACCTATAAATAAACTAGTTTATGACAACCTTGGAAATTGTCTTCCAACACATGTCATTAAGAGGCATGGACTCAGCCCACTTTGTGAAATAGTTAGTGGTGGTTATGAACTAATGATGACCATTAAAAGAGGCTAGTTTAAACTATCCAATAAATTTGAGAGCCCACATGGAAAAAGGACAAGGAGTGGAGATAGGTGTAAGAGGCATGTTGGGACATTGATGGCATCCCTAGTGACTTGACACATATTACACTTCTTTTCATCCTATATTTCATCCTTAACAAGAGTGGGTCAGTAGTAGCCTATCTTGATAATATGTTGAGAAGTGGCCTACCCTCTTGGGTAACCACTACAAATTCTCCCATGAGATTCCTCAAGCATGGGAGGAACATCATTGAGGGTGAGGCACTACATCAACACACCATCAAGACCCCTCTTGAATAAGATGTTGCTAATAATGATATAACAAACAAGTTTATGGATTTGATAGCATTATTAAGGAGTATTGATGGGATAATACTGGTCTTCAAAGTAATGAACAATGTCCTAATATCAATCAAACTCTGAAACCTTAACATGGTTGACTGAGTAGACCAACCCATCTAGAAATTCATCATCAACCAACTCCATACTAGGATTAGGTAATGGGCAATCAACAAGCTAATAAACCATGGCCAAGCCCTTAGTGGACTTTTGGTGGATGATTTAGAGGTCAAAATCCTAAAGAAACATGATCCACCTCACCATCCTACTATCAAGGTGTGTGTTGTTGAGAAAGTAGAAGAGTAGATGAGATTGAACAATCAAATTGGTAGTTTGACCCAACATTTAATATCTCAAATTCTTTATGATGAAGATAAGAGATAGGAGCTTCCACTCAACTAGAGATTAGTTGAGCTCAAGGCTAGATAGCATATGAGAGATGTAGTAAACAACTCTCTCTTTGTGAGTATTTCCATTTTGACATAGCATGCCCCTAATATAAATATCAGTGATAGAAGTGTACAAGATAAAATCATAACCCTCAATAGGTGCCATCAAGATAGGAGGATTATGAAACATACACTTCAATTCTTCAAAATCCACTTGGACTTTAGTGGACCAAAATAATAGCATGTTCTTATGGAGGAGATGTGCGAGGGGTATGGATTTGTGAGCATACTCCTCAAGAAAGCATCCAAAGAAGTTAAGTTCCAAAGAAAAGACTCAATTGAAAAAGAATGCATGGGGGACACATCTCAAGGATCGCCTTGATTTTTCTCAAGATTTAATTCAATGCCCCTATGTGAAATGAGGAAGCTGAGAAGATTTCTATCATAAATGCCAAAAAGTCACTTCTTAGGGTTGAGACTGATGTGATATTATTAGAGACACTCAAATATGATCTTGAGGTCTTGCACATGCTCATCTTGCTTACAATATTTTCTAAGGAGATCATCGACATAACACTCAATAATTTTATGGATGAGGTCATGAAAAATGTGGATCATGGCACATTGGTATGTAGCCCTAGAATTATTTAGACTAAAATGCATTATGGCATAGTATAAGTTACCCTATAGGGTAGTGAATGTCATCTTGTGATGATATTCTAGTATAATCTAGATCTAATTGTACCTAGAGAACCCATCCATGAGGGACATGATCTCAAAACTAGTAGTGGAATCAATAATCTAGTCGATCAAAGGAGTCAAAAATTTATCATTTAGGTAAGCCATATTGAGATCCTAAAAATTGATGCAAATATAAATTTCTCCATTCTTATTGAGAATGGTAACAATGTTAGAAACCCATCAAGGGTAGTCAATAACTTAAATGAAACTAGCTTGAATGAGTTTTTTAGTCTCAAATTTGACTAACTAGGAAAATTTTACTACCATTAGTCATTATTTCTAGTGAATAGGGTGGGCTCCATCATTCATAACCAAGTTATGGACAATGATGTTGGATTCTATGCCCTTGATAACTATGTATTTCCAAGCAAATACATCCAAAAAATCATGCAAGAAGGCAACCAAAACATCTTGATCTTATATAGCAAGGTTGGCACTAATATTAATGATATTTAACATTGATAAGGTGTTAAATTTGACATCTATGGATCCTTCAACATCCATATAATTTCCTTCCTTAAAACACTCAAGAAATGGAGAGAGTGGTTAGCCTAAAACTTTAGGTTTAACAGCAAGGACATTCACTAAGGGAATGCCTAGTGTTGGACCTTTAGTGAGAGAGATATATAAACCAAGGTGATCAAGGTGATAAGGGTACTTACATCAATCTTGCATGAGCTTGGTGTAAGACTTTCTCTCATCGAATAGGTTGTGAGCCATAACACAAATGAAATAACACTTGATATCAAATTTAGTTACTCTAACAACCTCAATGAGAGACACATTAAGAGAGCCTATACTCCAATGGGAAAAGTGAGACATAAGGGGGAGCTCAAAATCTATAGAGACATCCTAAAAGAGGTCTCCAAAAATATATGGGTTGGCCTAACATAATATAGTAGAAGAGGGAGTCAGCCGATGTGTGACAAACTTTGAAGGGATAAATGTGGACCGGTATTCAATCAGATCACATCACTCATCCTTGAGAAAATTAGATTCATGAGTAGGAGGTGTGTGGACACCAATATAACCCCATGAAGAGATAACTAAATCCTTGATTAAGGTATTTTTTATTTTCATAGAGTAACACCAAGGGATCTAGGTTAGCCTCTAAAGTGTGAACCTCACCTTCATGAATAAACTACACCATGCAAAATGTGGCCAATGTGATGGCTTTCATGGTAATGGTTTAGAGATAGATAAGAAACATGTTGTATGAAAGATTGAGTTCTAACACATAAAACTTGATGTGGACTATCTTAGGACTAAACTTGATGCAAAGCTTCATGTTTCCAATTAGCATAATTATGTCATTGTTAAAACCCACACATCTATGGCAAGAATAAAAAATATTCTTATAAATAATCTAAAGCTTATTGAGTACATGTATAAGCATGATATTAAATGTAACTCCTTCATTGATAGTGCACTACTTGACACAGAAATCATTAATAGAAGTCTCAATATAGAGAGAGAATCAAGCCCTCTTTAGGGTAAAACTAAGGCATCTAACAAGGAGGTTGGGTTAAAAGATATAATAGGTAGATGAGGGTGCTCAGGTGTATCAAAGTTATCATCTTTTAGTGGATCCTCATGAGATATACCAAGCTCATCAAATATGAGGCCTCTTTGCTCAGGTTAAAGGTAGAGCAGGTCCTAGATGGAGATTCTAGTTGAGAGGCCCTATAACTCCTTTATGATGGATTAAGGATGTTGTCTAGCTTAGGGAGGGATGTTACGCTAAAATTCAAATATGGATTTAATATTCCCTCCCCCTATGGGTTGAATAGGATTCCCAACACCAGTAGTCTCTCTAACAAGGTCAGTGGCCCAACCCAAGCACATGTTGACAAATCACTCATAACCAATAAGAGCAATGTCAATAGTAGATATGACCTTAACACTCTTGCTCTTGGATTTACATCATGGATCAACCTAAGACGAGTAATTAGAATATTTATAAGAGTAAGAAGGAGAATGTGGGGCCTTAGCCTTTGATTTCTTATTTTTATTCCTCTTCTTTTCCTTTTTATGGTCTAGAAAATGCTCCTTGAACACATACAACTTGTAGTTGGGCTCTATAAGAAAAAAATCTAAGACCAAGGTGAGGTTATCCCACCAGAATTTTGAGTAACACAACTAGCATCATCGTGCCCCTTCGTCTAATGGTAATTTTAAAACTTGGTAATGTCATAAGGAAATATTATCTATTATTTTGCTAGAATAGATTTTGAAACCTTCTTTTCATTTGGATTCTTACTCATAGCATTAAAATTGCAGATTTCCTTCTTGTCCTTCTTAGGATGATAATTAGTAACACCATCATTGGTCACATTATGGTTGCGATCATGTGATGAGGATGAATTTTGGGAAGGTATGGGCTGCATGCTTACATGAACCTCAAATAACTTGATCTTCATACACTCATTAACATCTTGTTCATAAGATGTGGGCTCATACTTGAGGACCTTAAGGTGAACCTCTTGCCTTAATGCTTGCATGAAAATATCATAAAGTTGGTCATTCGAGAACCTGGTTCTACATGTATGAATAACTAAATTCCATCTATGCATAAAATCAAAGTTTAACTCACCCTTAGCCTACACCATGGAGGTGAGTGATTGGATGATAAGGTTAAACAATCTAAAAATATTTAAATATTGGAGGAAATCATCTAGAAGGAGATGGAAACTAGAAAAAGAATCTGGAGGTAGATTCTAAAACTAGGCAAGAACTTCAGCTCATAGAGAATGAGTGAAGAGATTCAACAACATGCCTTCATCCTATTCTAATCCATAAAATCCATCGTAAATATTTAAATATGATCCATAGGACTGGAGTCATAAGTCCCATTAAGCTTTGGTAATTTGGGGATAGGACTGTGAAGGGGAATAACACGCATCCAAAGGGGTAGAGGATTTTTATGGAGATCTTCATAAGCATAGTTTATTTTAGGTTGGAAATGAGCTCCAAGATGGGGATCATGATGGTAAAGATATTGCATATGCCTATAGACATCATCATAACCGTGGATGTGGAGAGCATGATGTTGATGTGGCTCTTGATAAGGAATTTTATCATAATGGAAATCATCTCTACAATGAGGTGGGGAACAACTAGGGGAAGTGGGATGGTCCCCATGGGGCTGATGATAATATGTGGCATACTCATGAAAATGGTCATTATTATTGAAATATCCATGATTTTGGTCATGTACCAGTCATGTGCCATCAAAATAGGATCAACTGATGGCCACTAAGACTCCCAATATGCATCCCAAATATCTCTAGTTTGAAAATGGTGATCAAAATCAGCATGTTCATCAAAAATTATAAAATAAGGGCTAAGAAGATAGGAAGAACCCTCATGATGAAGATATCTTCTCTAGTGGGAATACCTATGATCCATAGTATGGGCATGTAAATGTTCTTGTAGAAGAGTTTCCTATCGAGAAAGAGGTGGGGATCTCATGTGAGAACTAGTCGAGGCACTCAATATTACATGGGTATGACCTCTATCTCTAAAAGATGCATGCCATTTATTCCTAGAGGGTGAAAGATACACTTAATTCACATGAAGACATATAAAACAATCATCAATTATTGTGCATAGCTCATTTGGTCCTAACTAGGCAAGAGGATCCTCATTACCTAGTGAGTGAGATGTAGCATTAGGATGAGTAGAAACATCCTTAGATGAATGAAGCTTATATTGGTGAAAATAAGACCAAGTTCATTTGTTTTAGTCCTATCAATTATGTTCCTTATTCAATGTGAGAGGGCGTAGACTACCATGTTAGGTTAAGGGAGGCCCCTAAGTCCTATAGTGTCTATGGCATTGTATTGCATCCATGGCTTGCTCATGAGTGAGCTCAGGGATGAGACCCTAAATCTTATGGGAGTGACATCATAAGGGTGGGAGGCTAAACATGGATGTAATGAAATAAGATCAACATAGAAGAGAACATAAAAGGCAAATCAAAAGAGAACCAATATGTATAATAACACAAAACTAAAGAAAAATAAAAAAACTAAGGTAGGAGTTGAAACACAACTAAAAGAAAAGCCTAATAGTTAACAGAGGAGAGTTAGCTAAGATAACTCTAAATGGGGTATAACTAGCATGAGACCATATGTGAGGTCCCATCAAGTGTGTCAAAATGTAGCTCCAAGAATATAAATGGAACCACCAGTGTTTGGGAGGGTTATAAATCAAACCAATAATAGGATAAAAGGCTCAGGGGTTTTATGGGATATAGGAAGTCTATAGTGGCTATTTGATTTGGCATATTCCACTAGGTTATAGACAGACTTGTAAACCAGGTTGGGACTAGTACAACCAAGTGCATAAATTATGTAGGAACCTATAGTGGATCCAACCATAGTAAATCAAGTGGATAAAACTATATTATAGGCTAAATAAACACTATAAAAGCAATAATAGTGAATGAAATGAGATAACCAATGAAATGTAAATCTAACAATTAAGGCACTATGAGGCCAAATAAAATATGTTTTGAGAAAAAAGACATTTTTAAGCAAGGGTTCAATAGAATTCCTATTTTATATTTGAGCTAAATTTCCAAAGCAATACCACTATTTTCTATCAATGCAATATTTATAGTTTTAACAAGAGAGAGAGAAAGAGTTTACATAAGTTTTCTAGTTTGTTTTGAGCATATAGAATCCTAATATGTAATGAGAGATGTTTCTAATGCAAGAATAACATATAATGATAAATATTTCAAGCAATGAAGATATATTTAAATAATATTCAAATGCATAAACTTCAAAAACTATTCTAAATAATGCACAAAACAACTAATTTACTAAAATAAAACAAACCCTAACATGTATACTAGTATAAATAAATAAATAAAGAGTTTCAATATCCAAAGAAAATCACCATCATATCAAGCTCAATAGAGATGTGTATACTTTCTACCAATTGATTATCCAAGCTAGGAGGAAAGAGAGGAAGAAGATCAGGCTATGTATGGTTGAGTCTAAACCAAGAGCCAAAAGTTGTGGAAGAGATGAAGGAGAAACCACCAATCTATGAGATCTAATGCAAAGAGCACAAATGACAGGTGTAATGGAGTCTTGAGGAAGAAAGTATCAATACACAAGCTTTATTAACAATATTAATGGCAAAGATAATCACTAATGGAAGTAATAATAGAATAGGGAATCCCTTTTCACAAAGAAACCAATTGTGCCAAGCAAGAACCAAGAGAGATTTGAGGAGGCAGCCAAGATTTTAAAATGAGTGAGAAATGGAGATGGTAAAAGTAGAGAAGTAGCAAAAGTGAAGTGAGAGTGAATAGAGAGTGTGAATGAATGGGTAAAATCAAATATAACTCAACTGTAATCTGCCAAACCATAAAAAACTAACCATTTTTAGTCATTTGGATCCGTTCAAGACACTTTTTCATGCATTTTACCTAGGCTGTGGCCTAGGCCACAAATTTAATGAAGGAAATGTGTGGCCTAGGATTAAATTTTCCTCTGTAATCCATGTATTAGGTTAAATAGGCGCCCAAGCAAGTCAACAGTCTCCCCAATAGGTCTCAAGGGGTCCCTAGAGAGTCTGTTTGGCATGATAAAGGGTTGAGATAGGCTAAAGATGTATGGGGGATGACAATATCATGTAATAAAGGTATAAACAAATGGCCTATGATTCTAAGTGGGATAACTAGGGTTGGTAGTTAACACATGAGATGATGTGTAATCATATGGAGGAGTAAGGTCATAGGAAGTACAATTATAGTTATGAGTTTGAGTAGTGGTTGGTGATGGAACATTAGACATCACCAAAGGTAGATTGCATAAGGGTTGTGTCATAGTGGTGTCAGAGCTAGTAGGATGAGGATTATTGTGGGAAGTTACCATAGCATTATTAAATCCTTTATCCTCTTTAAAGGGCATGCCATATGGATGTTGAGAGAACTACATATGTGGAGATACTAGGATACATATGAATCAAGAGGTGAGATAATGGTTAAGATCATGGGATTTCTATCTAGTATGGTAGCAAACTCAGGATCACCTTGGGTGTAATACTAAGGTATGTCTTCCCCTATAGACTCAAGGGAAGTAGGGAGCTAGGAGACTTCTCCATAGATGAAGAAGAATATGGGGGTTTGGTTTTATTTTGTGACTATTTTCATGCCAAAACCATGTAGTGATAAAAACAATAAATACCAAAAAAAACATAATAGATTCTTTTTGATTATCTCATTTTAAGTGAGGATTAAAATATGCACACATTAAAATTTATTCCCAAAAAGTTTTTGCATTTTTTACTTTAAAGTGTGGAAAAAAGAAAAAAGAAAAAATAAGGATACCAAGGTTCCTAAAAAGTGGTGATCTAAGGATGTTCTCATATTTTTATTTTGGCACTCAAAAATTCTATATTGGTACTTATACTTGGCTTGTTATTGGGGACTACTCCCTCACTTCAAACACCATAGTGTAAGGGTATTAGGTACTTAGCCATAATATACTAATAAAATAGAGTTTATACTCAGTTAGATAATTGAGTTGATCCTCCCCTTGGTGGTGAAATCTAAGTGGGATCACCAAAAAGAATGTTTCCATGAGGTGATGAAATCCCCATTAGTTTTCTTATATTATATGTTTTGATGAGTTTATTATGAATGTGATTTGTCTTGTGTGTGATAAAATTGATGAATATGATAAATTCAACTCCTAGATTATTCTATGTGAGTAAACCAAATAGGCAAAATGGATGTAGATTTTTTAACCTTTAAAAAGGAAAAATGCAATTTTGATTTTCTTTGGATGAATTGAACAAATAGAAGAAAGGGAAAAAGATAAATAAATTTATAAATGAATTTTCACAAAAAGAGTGAGACCTTAGGGGTCCCACCAGGTGTGCCAAAATGTTAAAGTAGTTTTTCATTTTCTTTTAAATTAAAATATGACTTACTAAAAACTCAAAATAAAATAGGGTTTTATGTGGATACCTATGGATTGAAATACATTTCACATTGTTGGAATCCAATAATAGTGAGAAATCATTTTTGGTTGGGAAGGCTAACCTGCACACATGTGAATACTTGAAGAAAATATATTAATAAAAGAGATGAGTGGACTACCTAATCAATGATCATCTCTAAGAAGTGGTACACTTCCTTAGATGGATATCAATCCACTATTTATGTAATTAAGAAAAATAAAATCATAAGAAATTATAATAGATAAATGATGAGATAATAAAACTAATTCAAATTTTCTTCCTTAATTAATTAAGCAATGTAAATGAAATATTATTACTAATAAGCAAAATCAAAATATACATCATCTTAAATAAAAACTAATGATTCTTCATAGGCTTCATGAGAGAGTGAATATACAATGGCATAGAGGGCTAGCCACTCTAATATACAAATAAATGTTGAGATACTATAAGGAGATCAATGATGATCTTGACAAGATTGATGTTGATTAGTAGAATCAGTACCAATTTAGAATGAATCATCATTGATTATATGTGGCTAATTTTAATAAGTCAGAGACTAAAATGAGGTAGATTTGTTAACAAGAATTGATAAATGGATAAAGAAAGATTTTGTTAATATTTTACTAATTAAATTTATAGATAAATAAATATTAATAAAAATTTAATGATAAAATAACATGCGATACTTACCTTTAAATGACTTGTAAACATAATGTAATTTCTCCATAGGCATAGGAAACAACTTAGGTTACATAAAGGATGTGGTTGAATGTAATGAAAATTCAATAAATTGTCATTAAAATTGTCATAAAATCTCTAGGATTCCAAATAGCAATTCGAGGCCCTTAATTTTTTGGTCTTGAATGCAAAGGTAGGCAACATATTTATAGATCGATGTTGATTCAAAGAATCAACATCGATCATGGGATAATCATCATTGATTCACCCAAAATGGAGCCTTTATTATAAATGTGGATGAGAATAGCTTAGGGACAGGTGAAGTTATTACAAATGATTCCACACTGAGTTAAATTGGTTATATGAGTAGATTCCTAGGTTATAAATGGTTTTATGAGGTTGGGAGTGGTAAAGGGGTAAAAGTAAAGGCTATTTATTAGGCTAGTAAATGGAAAATAATCTAAAATTTAGGACAGGGTTTATTTAGGGGATTTAAATAAATATGACCTCTGATACCTAATTAATCATCTTGAGGGGTACAAAATTAATGTGTCTACAAGGAAATAAAAAGAATTACATACCTAATTTTTGATACAGTCTGAGGCTAGGCTCTAGAGTGATATCACCATTGTGTATATAAATTATACCCATAATTACATACAAAAAGGATATCATATAAAAATAGCCACTTGTGGGTATCTTATCCTTCTCAAACATCTTATCTTTAATCCTTGCATTGAATATCTCCCCTAGTGCAAAGCTCAGCTCATAATTCATCATCAAATTGAGTAAGAGTACCCATTCCAAATGGAGATGTGGATATTAGGGTAACCATATAATTTTTTCAACCATGTCATTACAATGTATATACCCATAAAAAACTTTTTAATATGCACTGAATCCTTAAATTTGAGGGTGACCACCTCTCCATGAGTGACCCATTTCCTCAGAGTATTTTCAATCTTGTTTGGCTTCTTCCATAATTCCATATAGTTTCTATAAAAAATAACATATATAATTGGTAGCTATATATACCTCAATAAAGCATCCCTTGAAATGAAATTAATGTTTATCTTATGGATTAGGTGGTTATAAATCTACCACTAGTCACCTTCTTATAAAAAAATAGGTCTTTTAGAAGATCTATTAAGATAATTACCTTAGGCTTAGCTACTAAAAAATGTAGCTATTGATGTTTCAATGGTAGTAAGTCTACTACTAGTTATTGTTGTGGAGCTGTCAAGACCTATTCATGTGAATGGGTGTCTACGTCCTTGACTACATCCCAAAGAGCTAAATAATTGGCATACTATTTTTTAAACATATTAAAATCTAAAATAGTGTCAGTATACTCTGTACAATCTTTGATAGAGATTTTGGAAGGTGAAAACATAACCTAAACACCTTAGATGAATATACCATTAATACCTATTTCAATTATATGATTTTAATGATAATTAAATTATTCATTGACTTACTATGATAAATTCACTGGAACACAAATAGTTATGGCTTTAATTTCTCTTTGGAGTGCAAGTTCTTTCAAGTTTATTAGCAATCAATAGGCACAATGTATCTTTACAATTTAATGATATAGATTTGAGTATAATAATTTAATTCCATTTCATGCACCATTAATTTCCAACATCTCCAAGATTTATTTACTCATTTAATTCTAATTTTGTCACTTCACTTTGGAAGGTAGGCCACATAGGCTTTCTATACATTCAAATAAATACAATGTTGTAGCCTTAGACAAGTGTCATCTCATCCTTACTTTCATGCAATACCAACTATGCAATGTAGTCTATCTTTGGATGTCAAGTGTTAGGTATTGCATTGAAACATAGCTCAAAAATAGAAGTTCCAAAAAAAAATCTCTGAAGACCAATTCATGAGAACATAACCATTGAAGAAAACCTGCAAAGCATAAATCCTAAGCACAAATTCCAAATAAAACCTAAAAATGCAAAGTTTACAAAGTGAGGAAATTCTAAAAAAAAGTTGTGAAGTGTATAATATGTGAAGGAAAGTCACAATAAAATATGTGAACAAATATTTTGAAGAAACATAGGTTAGAAACAAAATTTGTGAGTAATAATTCTATGAACAAAAGTTTTGATGATTTGTGTGAAGGAAAAAAGGTTTGAAGGATCAAAATTCTGAAAGGTAAATTCATAAACAAAAAGTTCCAATGATTCATAATATGTAAAAGACACAACTTTCAAAAGGCAATATACGTGAAGTCCAAAATTTTTTAATCATTGTGCATACTCTAAAAAATATGTACACATATAAAAATACTAAGGAATATTAATAGGTTATAATAAATAAACAAAATGAATGAAAAATTCTCTTGGAATTTATACCAAATAATGAAGTTAGGTGCACATATAAAGACCCATGAAAAATATTTTAAAAATAGACCTATGCCTTTTAGAATATAGTGGGTCCTCATTCAAAATAAAACAAAGAATGTAGGTGTGTTGAGTACAACATGTACCTTAATTCATATAAAAATAGGTTAATATCAATAGATAAATCATCTAATTATAAGGAAGACATCTTATAGCACATATATTCAATTATTTATATAATTGTTATTGTATTTTGTACCAAAAAAAAAACACATGTGAGTGATACTATAAAAATTCCCTCATTTCATTACATACTATATCATACAAATAAGGTATGAGATCATCATATACCTTCATATAATTTTTCACAAGCATGAGTTTTGATTTCCAACCTTTCATAAAGTAGGGATTAATTGAGGCATGACCCTAAAAATAAAACCCCAATTTATATGTCCTTTCTAGGTCTTCTAAGTATAGATTAGGGTTTGGGCATATGAGAAGACATTAACGATGAATTTTAATATTTAAACCTAATTTATATAAGGATATTATTTAGTATTTATTTTTAAGGATATATAAATGATAGGGTAAAATGTTGAATATCATATCTATAACAAGCCAATTAATGTGCTAGCTTAGATGTACCATATACTAAATTTATAAAATTGAGATAGGATATTAATTGAAAGTAAATATATAATATATATAAATAATTAAATAAAAAAAATTAATTATCTAATTCTAATTCTAATACAATGTTAAATCCTATAAAATCAAGAAGTAGGGAGAAAGATAGTTCTAGATAAATTGTTAGATTCTAGATCTAGTACCTCTAGCTCTCTAGACACTTCAATCATTCGAGGAAAATTGCATCAATTATAGTGTATATGATTAATTATAGTGTCATATACATAACATACACTCAAATAAGATGCAACCAAATATATGATTCTAGTTTATATTCACCTTCACTTTGGTGCATTCAGATCTAGGTCATTGACTATCACTATTAGTGAAATGGTAAAATCCTAGCTTTACTTCTTCAATGTGATCCTAGATAAAAATGGTTTAGTGGTAACATGGTGTAAATATGACCTAAAATTAACCTAATATCAAATGGTATTTCTTAAATATCTAATACTATATAAGAGGGCCTTAGACTCATGTCATTCTCCCCTATTTGTTGGTTTGTATGTGAATCATAAAATGTCTAAATAAAGTACAATAGTAACCTAACTTGTAAATTTTAAATATGACCTTATGACTTCTAATTTAGTGCTTCAGATATTTATTTAGTTTTTTCCTTTGATTTATATAAAAAAAGGTTAGAATAATTAAAAAAAATTAAAATTTGAGTGCTTATTGAGTGTTCTTGAGTGTTATTTTGGTTTGATTACTAGGTTAGAAATGAATGAAGGTTGATATTATATTTATACCAACATTATAAGTAGATAAATCAAATTAAATAACTTAGGTTAATCATTGTGATATGTTTCATTTGTAAATTATATGACTTATTTAACTAGACACTTTCATTATACCAAGACAATAATGTTATCTCTAGTATCTGACCTAGATGTTACTATCTAGGGAGAAGGAGAGTAGGCATAGGATCATAACTTTTAAAGGTGTAATATAAGTAAGTTTTAATCATTATGGGTAATATGTGATGTTTTTTTCATCAATATAAGACTATTAAAATTAAGATATAGGCTAAAGGGAACAATATAAAGTATATGCAAGGCTTGTGAAATCAAGGCATGTGTAGAACTAAGAGGAATAAATAGGGTTATGATTTTCCCAAGTGTATAAGGCTGAGGTGATACATAATCACCAAATATCATCTATATTTTCACCCCCTTTAATTTGGTAATTAAATTACTAGTTTAAAGGAAAGGAATAAGCAATTGGGTATGTATACGCACCTTATCTTTGTTTGAGTTGAATTTGAGTACTTTGTTGATGACTGACTTACAATCAAGAACATGATAAAATGTATATTAACACATTTAATTTTGGTCAAAAGTAATTAAAATATATTTAAATTGAAAGATAAAGGTTTAGGAGTACACACATGCATCAATGTAACTATGTTGTCTATTGGTAAGTTATTTTTTCAAAATATGTATCATTATAAGGCTCTAAAATTGAGATTAGGATAAATATATATAATTATTTAAAGTGCATATATCTAAGGAGAGAGAGAGAGAGAGAGATAGTGAGAGAGAGAGAGAGAGAGAGAGAGAGAGAGAGAGAGAGAGAGAGAGAGAGAGAGAGAGAGAGAGAGAGAGAGAGAGAGAGAGAGAGAGAGAGAGAGAGAGAGAGAGAGAGAGAATACACATGCACCCAAATTTGGAGTAAAAGTGTGTTTCCACATGGTATTTGAGATTATCTCAATAGTGTAACCTAATGATACTCATAACCTAATAATTTTGGATTATCAAGTACAAAATTAAAACTTGGCATGATAGATTGATTTAATCACCCTAGCCATATTAAAAGGTGAACTAATTACTGCATTATATTATCTCACTTATGTCATTAAAAGTTCATTAGTTATTAGTAAATTAAATATTTTAAGGGTGTAAATTTTATTTGTATTTTGAAATATTATGCACATATTTCATAACATATGTATCTTAGATTTGTCTCATGCTGAAACTATGTGTAATAATGGTACCATGTATAGAATTCTACCACAAATGTGTATCGAAATTATATAACTATGTGGTTTGGCCAATTTGGAAAACTATTTAATTGTGTATGAAATGATTCCAAAGTATTCCCCAACTATAAATGGATAAATATGAAACTAATATAAGCACCAAGTGGAGGACATGTTTCTAAAACATCCCCCATTATAAAACTGCAGATGATAAAAACTAAGTAGGTGTGGAGAATATGATTCCAAAGTATGTAATAATGAATATATGAATTGTAAGTACCATATTAAATGAATTTAGATAACATGATTCCAAAGCATGCACCCACTATAACCTAAAAACTATGAATGTGTGGAAGCCATGTCATCATGACATACCCCCACTAAATTTGTAAACTAGTGTGCGTACCATTTACTATGTGAGTGTGGATAACATGATTCCAAATAATGAGCCCAATATAATTTAGAAAATTTGAAAATGTGTGAAATACATGCCATCATTACATGAACCCACTAATATTCCCCCTTTTAAGGTGAGAGAAAATAAATAACTACTAGTTAGTTCACCTCAAAACGGTAAGACAGATGTAAATTTGCTAATGTAACCATGTAGAAACTAGAAGGAAACATGTATAGGTAAGTGTAACATTAAATCACATAGGACAAATGTGATCACATGTAGGCCTGATATACATGATAAATATCATGGCAATGTCTATATTGTAACAGTACAATATCACCAAGTAAATAACCACACACACAAGATCACTCAAAAGAAAGTCAAAATATGATGGTCCAAGTGGATTGTAAATAAGAGGCATGTTTAAATATCATGAAATTAAATGGATATGACTTAGTCAAATGTCCATAAAATCAAGGAATGACATATTCAAATGTCTATAGAATGCAATGACATATTAGAATGTCCAAGAAATAAAACATATGCATAGGTGCCACATATAATATAACATATGTAAATTCTTAAAAAAATAAGGCTATAACGATATAAAAAATCAAAGAAGTGTGTAAAGGAAAAGCATAAGAAATCAGTATAAACATGTCATAGTGGCCCATGATTCAAGTGTCTTAGAAAAATATTTTGAGTACATAATATATAAAGTATCATGTGTAATGTATAATCATGGATAATAGGCATGTATAAGTACATGTGTAAGATCAAATGTGATAGTGTAGAGTGATCATTGAATCATATAATATGTGTGTATCTAGATTTTAAAATATGGATTCCCCCAACACCCTGATGACATGAGTAGAGGGAAGGCCAAACACCCATAATTGTATCATATATCTATGTATTCCTATGTATGTGTATGTAGGTGTAAATTATATGTTGTTCCTCAACATGGAACTAACACATAGATGCAAATAATCCAATAGAATATGCAGGTGCCGAAAGTATTTCTAGATTTTTTAATTTATTTTTGGAAAATTGAAAAACCATCACATTTCCCCAATTTGAATGTAAATAACTAGCCATTTTCCCAATATGAATGTAAAGGACTATCTGGTAAATTGATTTGGTTATTCATATGACACCATGTATTATGACTTATCATGACACTTATTGTGATGCATTTTGGTTAATGTATTCCATATGTTATTATCACAAATGTATCATTGTGCCCATAAAGTGGCATATGTATTTTTATATCTTAGAAATAAAATATAATACACTTATTTTTCATATCTAGATTTACTTTCATATCAACCAACCAATACCAACCTAGAAGCAAGGTGAAATTTGGATTTGGATTTGTTACTCATATCATATAATATACAATATTTGGTATGAATGTTATAGGTAAAAATATTTATCCAAGGGAGTTTATATTTAATAGAGATTTAATTAGTTCATCCTTATGACATCCCATTGTTCAAAAACTATTCTACTATAAAGGGAGTCTCACTCTGTGTCAATTAGAATATGGGTACAATATAACCCATCAATATTTGTAGAAATAGTTATATGTCTTCTTGTATGTCTATTTGAAATTTGGTATTCTTTGGGAAGATGTGAAATATTTGACTTGCTTTATTGTGGGGATAAAAATTTCCTTTGTCTTGTACTCTTGTATTCTTGAATTTAGTCCTTCAAATCCCCACATTGACTTGCATTATGAACTATGATTTAATGGTAATTATCATATGTAAATCCTTATTGAGGAAGAAGGAAACTTCATGATCTATGTAGAGTAGAAGGTAAATAAATCATGTTATACTCAAGTAACATGGACAAAATAGTATCAGTGTTACCCCTGTTGTGTTTTGATTTGTAAAATTTATTGTGGAGCATTTTAATAAGATTATGTAGAATGGATATGAATTAATGGAACTAGGTTTTCATATAATTGGTCTAATGTGTTTAATGAATAGGAAGGTATAGAAGGATGAACATATATATGTTCATCAATTTTAGTTATTGTACCTTTTTCTTTCTCTAATTTTATATCCAATTTTTTCATGCCATGTGGATGGATCACCAAAGGGAGGTTGATTGCTTTATTCTCTTGGAATTTTTATAATGTCTATTCCCCTTGTGATGGTTCCTAATTTTTATGTGCATCTACATGTACCTCATTGTTTAATTTATGAATAGGTTATTGGTTATCCATGATTGTCTTTGGATAACCCAAGCCTTCTCAGTTTATATTTTAATTGAGAGTTATAGAATGGGTTATACCTTTTTCATGTTTTCATAATACTTTTCCTTGATACTCATATTTGAGCAAATATTTAAGGCCAAAATTATGTAATATTTTACTTCAAAATTTTGAAGTATTTGAAGAATGTGATGCATCCACCATTATCATATTGGAAAGTTTTGGTATCTTATGTTTTAATGTTCTATATGTGTATGATGGTTATTATTTATTGATGGATTAATATTAATTGGTAATATTCCATATTTTATTGGTTAACCTTTTGAAAATTTTCAAGATCAAATGAAAGCCAATAAGAACTTCGATAATTTGGCCTTACATGCCAAATTTTAGCCACTATAGTCCAAAATTTTCTCATCAGACACCCCCAAGCTTATA
The DNA here is from genome assembly GCA_037957365.1 of Torreya grandis. Lineage (NCBI taxonomy): Eukaryota > Viridiplantae > Streptophyta > Pinopsida > Cupressales > Taxaceae > Torreya > Torreya grandis. The sequence goes on from JARHVA010000242.1 coordinate 5,704,244, forward strand.
CATGCTAGTTTACATGCATTTTGATGTCCTATTTTGGTTTAATTTTTATCCTTTTAGCATTTTTTAAGGTGTCATTGTATGTGTTAGACATTGCTTGAGGGATAATCATTTCATAGCTTATTTTGAATCGTTTGATGATATGTTGGGGTATAAATGAATTGTCCTTGGGTGAGTAAAGGGGTGTAAAGTAAATTTTCAATCCTAGATAATGGTTTAAACCCTTTTTTAAAAATTTAATATTGTTTGGAAAAAATTGAGGTATTTGGGGAAGTTAAGGTTTTTAGTTCTCATAGTATTTGTGCATGTTTTAGCCATTTCTTATGGGAGAGGTCTTGTAATCAAGATGTGAAGGGTTCACAAGAATTTTTTAAGTCATAACATGAGGCATAAATATTTATCCAATGTTTTATCCTATTCTCTACTTATTAAAACCTATTTCAAGCTTTAATTAGCCCTCTAAGTCATCAAATTCCCCTTCAAACTTATCATACAAGTCAAAATCCACACTATAAACATTTGAAAAGAATATTTATAGGTGTAATATTCAAATTAGGGTCTTAAAAATTCTTCATAATCATAATAATTTCATTTTAAAATGGTTTCATATGCAAAAGGTCTCTTTTTTTAAAAATCAAACAGTTTCCATCAATCAAAAGGAGGTCCCACACATTGAAAATGACTTTCCAACTTCCCAACATCTATAACACATATTTTAAACTTGTATTTATATCTTAATTTTCCTCCTTATACTCTCTAATGTATTATAAAAAATTTATACCTAAAATAATGCAAAAAATAAAGGTTTTACAGGTGTTTCTAGCTCTTGTATGGATCTATATGATCATGTTAGAGTTAAAGAGGTTAAGCACTTTATGGAATGCCTCTTAAAGGTGTAACAAGGAATTTTCAAGTCAAAAATATTCAAATGATGGAATAAAACGTATTTAAATACCCATTTATCTCTTGGTAAGCTCATAAGGTCCATTTGGAGATGAATAGTATGGTCCATACAAAGAGATTCAAAGCCCAAGATCTTAGCCAGAGGTGGGGCCCCTAGTGAGATTGAAATTAGTGGAATTAGTTCTAATATATATCCCTTGAGATTTATGAATTATTTATAGGATCCAAATATGGTCTTAATCCCTTTGCAAACACTACAAGCCCAACTATAATAAAATTCATGAAAATTTTGAGCTTATTATGGTGGTTTAAACATGGAGGAAGAAATACAAGGGTCTACTAAATGTTTTAGAATATTTTGATCATGTTATTATATTAAATACAAGGTAAAATAAACCTAAATACCCCCCTTGGTTTTTATATTTCAAGTCAAATGAGAGAGTTTTTTTGTTTCATGAAGGAATAGAACATGAAACCGATCAATACATAATTCTATGTTTTCTCTATGTTTATCACACACTTCATCATAATCACCATTTGATAAGATCAGGTATCCTTCAAGTTCATAAATTATTACCATGTGAATTAAGGAGACAAGCTTCAAACATGACTTAACTTGTTCTCATGACAATCAAATTTTAGAGTGAAAGTGTATGGATCTATGTCTTCTTTAGGTGGAAAGAGTGATTAAAGTATGTGGAGGAGTACATCTCTCAAATAAATAAGATTACTTATATCCCTCAAGACCAAAACACATAAAATAGATCCAAATTACATTCAAAAAATTAGTATAATAATTTAAGGTTTAAAAGCATGGTTTAAGTTTTTTGGAACTCCTAGGTTTCACTTTTCTCTAACAAGATGCCTGATTCACTAGCTCCAAATGCTTTAACTTATTGAGTGTCCATATAGGGAATACTTAGGTATTATTATGTGGTCCTAAATAGAGAGTAAAAATATAAATTAATTATACCAAAATAATCTATGATATAATAATTTCATTATTGCCATTTTCACCTCATAATGGGCTTTGGTTTCTAGACTGCAAACTTTAAAAGGACTGTGTAAAAAACACACATAGGTAGATATGAAGTTTTGAATCACTTGAGGTATAAAATAGTATAAATAATACCCAATGATTCATATAAAAGACCTAAAAAATAAGGAATATATATTTATTTATATCCAAACTTCATGTTTAACTTATATGGTGATCATACACATTGAAGAGGTGAGCTCAAACTAGCACTTACCAGTCCAATCTCTGAAATGAGGAAAGTACACATGTGGAAACTTGAGAATGAGGTAAATTTTAATGTGAAAATAATATAATGAGGTAGACCCAATTATTTTTATTTAAATATAATAATTCTCTCATGAAGTGATCAATACATTAGAGGGGTTGGATTAACTAAGTCTATGGGATCAAATGCTAATATACATAGGACTATACCTACAATGTTGAAGAAAACACTAAAAAAGTGATGAGATTAATAATGTATAGAGGGTTTATAAGTAATAATTAAGGGTCATAATCATGGTTATGGCACTCAAGGAAACAAAAAAAAAATCAAATCACCTCTCAAATGGGTTTCACATAGGTCAAGAGCGTGGAATTGAGCACCTATAAGCCTAACTATAGATGGAGAGAAAAGTTGAGAAAGAAATCTTGTTTTAAGGTGAGAAAAGGTGTAAAAAAAGAAAAAAATAAACATGGTAACATGATTAAACAATCTAAATTGGGAATTTTAAGACTCATTTCAAGAAGAAACCTCACCTTTCACTCATAATCAAATAAGCTCAAAGTTGCATCTATAGGCCTGATTGTAAAAGATGGGGAATTTGGGTAAAAAGAGTCCATTTTAGGGTGTATTGAAGTGTATGAAGTGAAAAAAATATTAAAAATATATATAAAATATTATGAACATTTTAAAATTAAGTAGAATATATTAATTAAAGAAAATCTCACTCTCTCACATAGGTAGGAAACTAGGACTATATCTTATAGGCAATCATGGAATATCAAAGGTGATGGAGTTGAGAGTGTTTTTAAAATTTTGTAGAGGTATATGAAGATTATAAAACTATTAAAATGTACTTATAATGTCAATATGACCTCAATATATTAGAAAATTAATAAATTCATCTTTCACACTCAGTCAAGATCACAAGCTACCATACACACGCCTAGACATAGAATCTAAGGACATTTTCATGTTTTAGGGAGTGTTTGAGGTTGGATAACACCATAATATGGTGATATAAATGTCACTATGTTAGTTATTAGGGTTTTAAACTCATAAAATATGGAAAAGATGCACTTATAAGCCATTAGGGCTACATAGGTGATAAAGCTTACAAACCCTAAGCAAGAGTATGATTGGTATGTAGAGAGTTTGAAGGATTGGAAGAGAAGATAAAGCATGAAAAATTGTTCATGTGGGGTGGTATAGATACCCATTAGGTGTTAAAACAAAAATGAAAAAATATTACACCTCTTCAAGCAAAGATACCCTGATCAAGCTCTCAAATTAGCATAACAATAAAGTTTAGTTATCTTCCTATGCTCAGAACTATATAAAGGTGTTACATGGGGATCTAGGATCATCAAGAAAGGTGGATAGGGTTGTAAAATTAATGTTCCTATCATTTTTTCTCTCACTAACCCTCAAAATTTATGAATCATTATTAAGAACCCAACCAACCTAGAAATGTTATTTTACACTATTTTTAGGCTAAAAAAAGACATTATTTTACTTGGTACTTGAATGAGAAATTATATGGGACTAAATGGCATTTGGAGATGGTATAAGGGGTTATCTACGTATTGTTCTTGGATTTGGGTTTGTGGTTTAGGCTTCCTAACTCTATGAATCATCATTGAGACTAGTGGAGCCCCTAAATCCTGCATAAACCTAAATAAGAACTTGATGGAGGAAAAATGGAAGGAAATGCATAAAAATGCATTGAATTGGTCTTAAAAACATGATAATAACATTGGGAAATTTGAAATGGTCATAGTTAGGTGATTGGTTTTATATACACCTATATAGATTCATCATAAACTATAGTTTTATAGGATTTTAGGTAAAAAATAGGGTTTTGAGTATGATGAACTGATGAAGATCATTGGAGAAGTTGGTGTGGAGGTCCCAAAATATTATTAAACCTCAAAATAAAATTAATTAATGATGAGATTTTCTTATAGGTCTACATGAAGGAGGAAGTTTTAGATGTGATTATGATGAAGAAATAAGGTCACGTTGAAATATCACCAATAGTATAAATGACCTACTTTTATAGCATCAGACATTCCTCAAGCCCTAAACATGCCTATCATAGCTGTAATTAGGTCCTATGGAAGTATTATGATCACCCAAGAGAGCTACCATCAAAAAAATTAAGCCTAATTTTTTAGTAGGTTTATTTAGCTAGCTAAAGATGTTTTTTGGCATGGGAGGATGCTAAGTGAGTGAATGGAGGGCCATAAACACCCTTGTAACTGATACATTGAATAAATAATGCACACTTCATGGCCATTATGGAGGATTAAGTAGTTTTAGGCCTAGTCAACATGCACAAGGGGAAGGTGGGCTACTTAATGATCCATGGAGGTCTAATTTGACCATATTTCTACCTTTGTAACTAAAAAAAGAGGGAGTGGTTGACTAGGTTGGGGTGCACATGATATTATTGGGGTCAATAAAAACTAAATTAGCCTCTACCACTCCATCTCTATATCATAGTCTCATTTGAAGACCATTATGTAGCCAAGGCAATATAATAAAGGAGTCATGGGCCTAGTCGTAACTACTCATTGAGTGAATAATGGTCATTCATGACCTATCCATGTCTTCTAAAATGCCACATTCTCTTCTCTCTTACTCATGTTCTATAAATTAAGGCTCTAAAGCCATTCTATTGATACCTCTATTGGGTATGAATAAATTCTACCCAATTTTTTACTTTATAGCCTCTTAAACTAATGAAGGGACTATTTCAGCTTCTCTATATTGGTGTAATGTGTTTTATGATAGTTTAATTTGCATAAGTGATAGGTTTATCTCAATTTTTAGGTCCTTACCTCACCTAGATACTAGTACATTATTCTATATAGGTCACATAGTGTGTGATGGTGTTAGTGGTTGAGCTTGGAATGAAATTTGATTGGTAATTATCTTCAATCAGACCTATTCATAACCCTCAAATTCTAATCATCTAGAGTAGCCTTTATTTCAAACATTTATGCTTAGAAGCCTTTGGAGAGAGTGGCTTAATTACTAGTCCTTTATCTTATTCACTAGTATTGTTAACATGTTAAATAGAGTAGACACTTCATATTGGTGCATCACTTCCAATAGCATAGGTTTCATTTCAAATGTTTTCCTTCTATATTTTTCATCCCCAAGTTAGTATTTTTAGGAATTTATGTATAATTGATGAACCATAATAGCTAACCCCATAAACTAGAGGTTCACTGCATCAACTAGGCCACCCACACCTAGAGGTGATCCCATTATATTAACTTGATGAGGTAGGGTTGAAACACCACTACCTCAAGGGGTGCAATCTAGACTAATAATAGTTTATGGAACCCTGAATGGGACTAAGATTCAAGTGAGTTGGAGCATATACTTATAGTTTTGGATGATATCTAGAAGCTTCAATCATTCTATTAGTAGATTTTCAATTAAATTTAATGCTAAAGGGTGTCATAATGTATTCACTTAAGGGTAAGAATAGTTTAGTGTTGATGGTTTATTTTGTTCTTTGTTGACTCATGATGCTTAATGGTTGGATATGGAGGAGATATTTGTCCTACACTTTGTTATCAACCCTATAATGAGCTTGTTAGCTATCCAGATAATACCCAATAAAAGTCAACTTTATTCAAGTTTGATCTATACCTAGACTAACATGGGAATGGTCTAAGGTTTTGGGATGCCTATATCTAGACTAGACCTCTAGGGTTTTTAATGAGGCTAGTTCCTTAGATATTATAGTTTTGACTTCTCTTTTTAAGACCTAAACAAGTTGGGGTGAAAAGAGTTAAGATATTACATAAGGTAAAACCTATTATAAAATGTGGTGATGCACTAAATGTTTAAATATCCACTCTCAAGATTGAAACATTAACACACTAATGGACTATGAATAAAAATAGTGTAGTGCATACGATGGTTTCTAAGAAATAGTGTTTCACCTAGAGGTTGATTTGATGGACTTACGCTAGAGGGAAATGAGGGTAAGTCTTTATTGAAATCACTTAGAGTCAATAGACCATTTTATACTTGAGACATCACATTAAAACATGATAGCTATTCTATAAGTAAAGTTATTTAACACTTAGGTTAAACATTCACCTACAAAGGGAAGATGATAACCACTTTTACATATCAAACAAACATAAAACACTAAGCACATATAATTAAACAACTATAAAAACTCTCTATTCACTACTCCAAGAGGTGTAGAATACAATTTTTAGTAGAGTATATTCATACCAGCTTGAGGGATGTTCAAAAATAGCTCAAAGGCCATATTTATAGAAGAAAGGAGAGAAATAGATAGTTATTTTAGTGATAAAAATGGAATTGAAATGAGCATAACTCCATTTTAAATTAAATTACAAATACCTCTACATCTATTCTCATTTAATATTCCTGATTGATCTAGGTCACTTCAATCAATTAAACCATTACATTATTCCTTCATTGATCTTCCTTATAGTTACAACTATGGGATCAAGTTGTTTTGAACTGGGTTTTAGAATCAATGTTGTTACAACAATAAAATAGATATGTTAGAGTTTTATCATGGTGTTAACTACTCTTTACTAGTTTGTCATGGCATGCAAGAGTGGAGAGAAGGGTCAATTTCATCCAAGTAGCTCTGGTGATGAATCCATTGACATCTACATGTTTGCCTTTATTTTCCATGTCATATACCAATTGTTACTCATAATGAGGACTAGATCCTCATATCTCAAAATTAACATATCCACACCATATATACTTGGAGTAGTGGTTTGTGGAGATATGACTGTGTTGAAATATGAGAAGTCCCCACCATATCTCATTTATCCACCCCCACATGGGAATCTAAATTAAGGTATAAACCAATCCAAACTATTGGTGTTCCTATAATTTTAATCAATAAAATAAGTTCACCAGGTGCATGTTCTTGATTTGATAATAAGATACCACCCCTTTGGTCTATATTAGGTCTAAAAGACCTATTATATCTCTATAGAACTTTGCTAGCAATGTTTGGTCTTATGTCCCCACTTTTGTTTAACCTTGATCCTATCTGGACCTAGCTCCTTTATATTTTCCTTTCCAAAGTCAAAAATCTACCCCTTCAACCTCTATCACAAGTCCTAAGCTTGCCTTTACTTGATTATTTATTAAAATTGACTCAAATTAATGACCCATTAACTCATCTTGCACCATCATTGTTGATTTACATGATAAGATGTGGTTCATTAATCTTCTACCAGCTTGAACATGCTCATACCACTTATCAAACACACATCCATTCTTATGATCCATTGAATATTTGACTTACTTGTGTGTTATTGATCTTGAATCCATGATTGAATGTGAGCCATTTATCTACCATGAGACCATTAACTTGTTAGTCATCACTCACTATTGGATCCTCTATATGATTAAACATTGATCATTGATCTTACTTTTTTGAATCCAAATAGATATTCTATGGGATTAAAATTGATGTTTACATGCCTATATTTGATGTCTATGAAAATGTATTTGACATCCAAATAACTATCACTAAGATATTTAAACTTCAATGGTTATTTTCCATGGCTTGAATTTGATGTTTTCATGCTTTCTATTTTATGTCTATGGGAATGTCAATGATGTTTGTGCAACTATCAATATTTGGAATCCAATGGTTGACTGTTGAGATTTTTTTGATGTTTTTGAACCTTTCACCACCCTATTAGATCAATTTTGTCAAAACAATTTAGCTGATGTAATTATGTCTTCTATGAAATTATTGTAAAATGATTTCCTAAAAAGAATTATGCTTTGTAATTTTTTATTTTGGTCACTTTATCTTTAGGATTTTTCAAAGTCATTTCCTTTAAGATTTTGATTAGCCACTTTACTTGAAAGAATTAAGTCTATGCCCTTTTTGTTTTAAATGAAATGTTTGAAATAATTTATACTTAACTTTTTTCCTTTGGGATAATTTTCTTGAAAGAAATACATTTTTGGGAAGAATGTTGCATAACTTTTTCTCCAAAAAAAATACTATCTTTGGGAGTTTTGCTATGGAAAAAATGTCTAAGAGAATTCAAAACACTTAAACAGATAAAAAAGGTCTAATTGAATTAAACTTATAAAAATAAGAGCTTGAAACAATGTGCCAAGTAAGTACTTATCCAAATACAAGGTTTTTCACTTAGCCTTTTTGGCCTAGAGGCTCTTCCAGACTTGTTCATGAAACTGCTCAAACACCATGAAAACCTACTTAGATCCCTCCACTCAAAATGTTGAGCTTGATTCTAAGACATTTGATCTTTATTTAATAGGAAATATACTCATTTATTCAAATATTTATATGGCTTCTTATACCATAGACCTACTCAGGCAAAGTTTTGTATGTGGCACAGAATGGCCAACATTTTTGGTGACTCAGTTGGCTTGACCAACCTGCTAGTCATGGAGCCTAATTATTGATCAAGCTTGCTCATGATGACTGAATAAAAAAGGTAATTCTTGAAAAAAATGACTTTGATTGATTTTTGAAATTTTTTGAGCAATGGGGAACACATAAATAATAAGATAACAACAAAATGGACCAAAACTAACTAAATAACTAAATATAGCAATGTGCAAAAGCACTTAGAAGAAAAGATAGATATATCTACTAATGTACAAAGAGTATGAGTTCAAATAATAGCATAACTAAAGACAACTCCTATTGATAGGGATGGGAAGTCTCTCTCCATGAAATATATCAAGATCAAAGGCATTACTTTCCTTGTAAATTGTGATGACATAAGGTCCACTCCAAAGGCTATCAAACTTGGAGTGTTTTCCTAGTTTTGTATGGTCCTCATCCCATTTAAGGACTATGTCACCTTGATGGAATTTACTCAATGAATATATTTTGTCAAAATTATTCTTAACTTGTTCTTTAGACTACATAATATGTATGGCCTCATCTCTTATCTCTTCTAATTTTTCTAGTTCATTCATCCTAACCTCCATTGCATCACTTAATTATAATTTCAATATGACCTCAAGATATTAGTGGAGGAATAAATTGATATTTCACACTCAGTCATGATCACAAGCTACTATACATAGGCCTAAACCTAGAATTTGAAGACATTTGCATGTTTTGGGAGTGTTTGAGGTTGGATAATAAAAAAATATGGTGATATAAATGACACAAGGTAAGGTAGTAGGTTTTAAACTTAGAAAATATGGAAAAATATGCACTTATAAGCCATTAGGGTTACATAGGCCATGAAGCTTACAAATCCTAAGAAAGAGTATGAGTGGTATGCAGAGAGTTTGAAGGGTTGGAAGAGAAGATAAACCATGGGAATTGGTAAGGTGGGGTGGTGTAGACTTGAAAGAGGTTTTAAAACAAAAATCAAACACTCTCACACCTCTTCAAGTAATGATACCCTTCTTGAGCTCTTAGATTGGGGTAACGATCAACTTTAGTCATCTTCCTATGCTCATAAATGTGTGAAGGTGTTGTATGGGGATCTAAGATAATTAGTAAATGTGGATAGGGTTTTAAAATTCATGTTCCTATAATTTGTTCTCTCACTAACCCCCCAGCTCTAAGAATCATTGTTAAGAACCCAACAACCCTAAAAACACAAGTTTACACCATTTTGGAGCTTGAAGAGGACATTATTTTACTTGGTACTTATAGGAGTAATTACATGGGAATGAATGGTGTTTTTATATGGTGGAAGGGGTTTTATAGTTAATTTTCTTGGTATTGGTTTATGGGTTAGGCATCTTAACTCTATGAATCATCATTAAAATTACTAAATCTTGAAAACCCTGTATAAACCTAGATAAGAACCCCACAAAGGAAAAATGGAAGGAAATTAATCCAAATGAATTTATTTAGTCTTTAAGACATATGAATCACATTTTTGACTATGAAAGGATCATAGTTAGGCTATTGGTTATATAAACACCTATATGGATTCATTATAAACTATATTTTTATAGGGTTTTAGGTAGACAATAGGGTTATAAGTATGTTGAGCTGATGAAGACCATTAGATAATTTAGTGTGGAGGGAACTACATCTTATTAGATCTTAAAATCCACTTAATTTATTTTAGATTGATCTTATAGGTCTTTATGAAAGAGGTAGTTTTAGGTGTGATTATGATGAAAAAATAATATCACCTTGAGAGATGAAAAATAATATAAATGACCCAAGTTTATAGAATAAAACATTCCTCACATCCGAAACATGCCTATCATATCTATAATTATGTCCTATGGAGTCCTTCTGATCACCCAAGAGAGCTACCATCAAAAAATTAGGCCTAGTTGCCTAGTAAGCCTATTTGGCCAACCAAGGAAGATGTTTTTTTGGCATGGTAGGTTGTTAAGTGAATGAATGGAGGGCCATAAACACCCTTGTAACTGATACATTGAATAAATTAGGCATACTTCATGGACATTATGGAGGATTACGTAGTTTTAGGCCTAGTTAACATGCACAAGGGTAAGGTGGTCTACTTAATGATCCATGGAGGTCTAATTGGATCACACTTATACCTTTCTAATTGCCAAATGAGGGAATGGTTAACTATTTTTTGGTGCACATGATATTCATGGTGTTAAACAAGACTTAATTATCCTCTACCACTCTATCTCCATGCCATACCATCATTTGAAGATCATTATACAACCAAGGTAACACAAGAAGGGTGTTATGCAGCTGGTTACAACTACTCATTGAGTGAATTATGGCCATTAATGACCTATACATTCCTTATCCATGACACATTATATTCTCTTTCTTAATATGTTCTATAAATCAAGTATTTAATGCCATTATACTATTCCATCTACTGGGTATGAATAAATTATATGCAAAGGTTTACTTTACAACCTCTTAAACTAATGAAGGGACTATTTTAGATTTTCTATAATAGTGTAGTGTGTTTTATGCTAGTTTTATTTGCATAAGTGGAAATTTTCTCTCCCTTTGTAGGTCCTTAACTCACCTAGATACTATTACATTATTTTATGTAGGTCACATAATATGTGATGGCATTATTGGTTTAGCTTGGAGTGAAATTTGATTGGTAAGTATATTAAATCAGAACTTTTATTCATAACCCTAAACTTATGACCATATATCACAACTTATATGTGAAACATTGATGCTTAAAATACTTTAGAGAGAGTAGATCAATTACTAGTCCTTTATCTTAATTAGTGTTGTTGAAAGGTCAAATAGAGTGTACACATCATATTGGTGTATTACCTCTAGTAGCAAAGGTTTGATTTCATGTTTCCCTTCTATTTCTTTTCATACCCAAGTTAGTATTTTTATAAATTAAGATACATTTGATGTACTAGGGGATATATCCCCATAAACTAAAGGTTCACCTCATCAACTAAGTTTGCCATTCTTAGAGGTGATCCCATTATATCAGTTTGATGAGGTAGAGATGAAATGTCACTACCTCAAGAGATTCAATATAGACTGATAACATAACTATGAACCTTAATAATGGGAATATTAATCAAAATTATAGGAATATGAGGGTTTTTATCAATGAACTTAAAGGAACATTCAATTTATTAATGATTTACAAATCCTCCATGATTTCCTTATGGAGTTGACATAAATTATCATGGTCAAATGAAATTACCTTATCTCTATGGGGGATCAATTTTGGTATAGAAGGCAAGTGCATATGCTTTGGATCCTCCTTCGTATGGATCACATCATGTTTTGAAAGGATGGGATCATGGACCTGATTAGAGGGATAGTATATACCACCATTCAAGGATTTTATATTGTTTGACATATCACCTAGATGATGAAAGAGTAATGGATTTGGATCCCTATTTGGAGAGATTATTTAATGGTTTCATGTTTATAATAGTAAAATAAATTAATGTCATGCATAATAAAAGAGAGAAAGAACACAAAGATCAAGATAAGGCATGAGATAACCATCTAAAATATAATTCTTATATAATAATAATGTTCAAAGACTAGTTTCACCAAATGTTTAACCCTAATTTTTATAAAGAACATATTTAGTGGTTAGGGTTAAGTATATATAAATTATAGGGAACAAGGTTAAATATTAGATATATAAAAGGATAATTAATGGTCTAAACTATGATTTACTATATGTTGAATTTATAAAAATGATATATGTTATTAATGGAAAGTAAAAGTATGCTAGATATATAAACGAAATAAAATAAACAAATTAGTTTTTTATGATGTCAATAAAGTGTTGAATATGGTACAAGAGGGAAACAGGTAGGAAGATAATTATGAATCATTCGCTAGATTCTAGATCTAATGCCTCTAGATCTATATACACTTTTACCATCTTGGGATAGTATATACACTCAAATTAGATGTGAGCACCTATATGATTTTGGGTTTGGTTTAACCATAAATCTTGTGAATTTATATCTAGTTCATGAACTATCACTCTTGGTGAAATGGTAAAACCCTATATTTACATATTCAATGTGACCTTAGATAAAAATGGGTTAGTGTGCATATGGTGTTTAAATGACCCATAATGACCTCAATATCAAAGGGTGTTTATTGTATAGATAATAATATATAAGAGGGCCTTATACTCATGTATTTCTCCCCTATATGTTGGATTGTGTTTGAATCATACAATGTGTAAAGCTTGTATAATAGTAACCTAGCTTGTAACTTGGAAAATATGACCTTATGACTATTCCTCTAGTACTTCAAACCTATAGTTGGGTTGTTCCTTTACCTAAAATAGAAATAGGGTAGTTTATAAAAGATTTTGGTAACTTGAGTGCTTCTTGATCTCCCTTGAGTTCTCTTTTGGTATAATTGCTAGGCTAGGAATGAATGAGGGTTACTATTATATTTATACCAATCCCATTAGGAGATAAATCACATTATATCACTTAGGCCAACCATTATGATACATTTCATTTGAAAATTGGATGACTTTAGGGTATTAAACACTTATGTCGAGATAATATAGTAACGTTGATTCTATTTTATAACCCAAATGTTATTGTCCAAGGAGAGGGAGAGCATGCATAGGCTCAAAACATGTAGATATGTAAGATAAGTACATTTTAAGCATTCTGGGAAAGATGGGATGTTTTCATCATCAATATAAGGTTTTTTAGACTAAGAGATAGGCCAAAAGGCATAATATAGAGTATATGCAAGGCTTTTAGAAGCAATGAATGTGTAAAACCAAGAGGAATATCCTAGGTCATGAGTTTTCCAAGTGTACAATACTAATGTGATAAATAATCACAAAATATAATCTACATGTACATTTATTTTCCAATGTGGAAGAGGATTATGAAAAAAATGTATTGAAAAATAAGCTCATAATGTATTTAAATATTTATCCTTTGACATTTCATAAACCTATATTTACTATTTATTTTTTAAAGTTATAACTTCCCCATGTCATTATATCTTTACTTAGTATACATTTTTTTAATAATTAAGTCCACTTTATCCTAAACAAATTTAATGCATATGCCCCTCTAATTTCATTTATCATCATAATAGTGGAAAGTGTGATTGTGTTTGTGAAAATTTAAATAATTGGAATGAAATATTTAAAAATATGATAAATGAAAAATGTGTACATCCACTTACCTTAATGTTGAAATGAATGTATGCATATAACTTAATATTTATCATGACATGCACAAAAAATGTATTATGTTCACACTAATATTACAAGAATAAGTTTACTAATGGAATTAAAGTGTACACATATGAGTTTAATAAATATTTAATATGATATATCTGAAGTATGGTGCTATTAGGATAGGCCAAAATATCACTAAATGAAAGGATAAATTGGTTTGTATGAACTAAATGATAACAATGTTCTAAGATGGGTCTAGATAGTAAAAATTTAAATTTTATATTAGATTTATAAGATCCAAATGTAATAATATGTCAGGATAGGCTTAAATAGATAAGTAAGGGTAGGATTAGGTTTAAAATATCCAACGGATAATAATAAGTTAGGATGGTATCTCAAAAATAACTAAGATAGATTTTATAAAATCAATGCAATGGTTAAGATAATATCTTGAAAACCCAAGGGTGTAGTTAATATTTAAGTATGGATGGTTCATTATTACAATATTAAACCCTTGAACCATTGTGTTTTTACAATTATAACATCAATAAAAGAGATCAATAAAAGGATGTAGAAAAGAAAAAGGAGAATTTAGAATATGCATTTCCACAAATGGGAAATAATAAAAGGAAAATATGGTGTCACTAAGGTGACACCATGTTCTTTATCAAAGACATGATAATTTAATCAATTTTTCAAAACTATAAGTTTTTGACATTAAACTATTTAAAAAACCCCTTTTTTAGTTTATGGCTTAGGAAAACTAGTGAAGTATAAAATATGTCACATAAAGTTATTCATAAAATTTAAAGGTTCCTAACTTCCCATTTGTTTTCCCCCATTCTTTAGTACCCCATATAATCCATAAATGGTTAAATAAAAGCATTGTGTAATTTTTAAAAAGGGTAGATGCCACAAATTCTATATATGAGGCATCTTATCCTAGTCTACAAACCTACTACACACTAATAGACTTTCAACTCTATTGTGATATAAGATATAGATTTTAATATTTCATATATGATAACATTCATGGAAATGGTTTTTTATCATATATGTTTATGTTATGCTTGACTTTTGAAAAATAATTGACTTCTAGATTTCAATTTTGATCTTTATGATTTGACTTTTGAATATATATATATATATATATATATATATATATATATATATATATATATATATATATATATATATATATATACATATATATATATATATATATACATATATATATATATATATATATATATATATATATATACATATATATATATATATATATATACATATATATATATATATACATATATATATATATATATATATATATATACATATATATATATATATATATATATATATCATTCTTATTGAATTATAAGTAAAATAAATATATATTCAAGATAAAAACACTTATAGAGCTTAAACCTAGCCATAATAAAGGAGAAATTAAGAAAAAATATGCTTAGATACTCTTAAAATTACCAATTATAAAAGAGTATGATAATGAATCTATCCTTGGTGTGTCAAATAAATATTATGAGATAATATGGATATAAATATGAGATTTATTAGTTTTCCCTAGTTAAAATTATGTAAAGGACTAGTACCATGAGAGAAAGACTTGAGACATTTGTCATAAGAAAGTGTAAATTCAAATGAGACACATGTAGATAGACGATAATACTTTTTTACAATGAATATAACTGAATTCATAAAATAAAATGACACCCTAAACCATTTCTCTAAAGTTATATAAAACATTTAACTATGAATAGAAGTGGAAGTAAAGTGGGAAATTATGAGGAAGGACTACTTGATTCCCCAAGAGGTGATTTAAGATGAATAAAAGGCCAAGAGGTATACAATGTATAAATAAGAATTAGGATAAAAAATCATACATAATATATTAATAAAAGGTAAGAGACATGAGCCATGATAAAGTGTTAAATAGGTTCAAGAGCTAAGATGCACTTGTATATTAGGAAGGATCCAATATGAATGAAAATTAGGTAGGATTAAAGAGGCAATATGAAGTAGGAAGGAGATAATAGGTATTTGAAAGTAGGAATTAAATAAATGAACCAAAAGGCATGATAAAGTAATAATAAGAGTTAAGAACCAATATGCACATACTATAGTAATTATATATAGGATATAATAGGTATAAAGTGTATTTATAATAGGTATTAACCAATATTTACATGATATAATAATAATATATTGGATATAATAGGTACACATTCTAGTAATAAGAGGTAGTATCTAAGAGATGAGGTATAATAAGATAATTATAAGAGGTGAATTTTAATTTAATATATCGAAGAGGTGAGATAAATTAAGGTAAATACAAAAGGAAATGTGAATTGGGATATATCCAAGAAGTGTGATAAGATAAGAGAGAGAGATAAAAAGTGTAGGAAAGTAATGCATAGCCAATATGAATAAGGAAATAATTCTAGTGTCATTAATATGATGTTATCACAATAATGAAGATAGTTATAACATGAAAGGTATATTATGACACATGTATAAATAAATATTATAAATTAAATAAATGAAATAATAAAGTAAAAACATAAATCAAACATAATATTTGAGTTATTGATCACCCTTTGACTTTTTAACAAAAAAAATTGTAGTTCTATTTTTTTCCTTGGATGGCTAAAAAAATATCAATTATTACATATTTTTGGTGTGATAAGTTGTGTAAGGGTGTGAAACATAATATTCCCATATGCTTAATTAAAAATAAATTTTATAATCATAATATATCCCAAATTTTGAGTGGGTAAATTATGGACTTCACGAGATACCCCTAAATGTGAGGAAAGGTGAGAGTGCACATTGTATGATTACCCAAAGTGTAAGGTGACATAAGGGTGGGCATTGTAATTTTCTCAAAAGTTTGAGTGAGATGAGGGTGGAAATAAAAATATTCCCTAAAGTGTGAGGTCTCATGAGGTTTGTCATAATAATATAAATAAAGTTCAAGCTAAGGTAAGGATTGACATTCTAAGATGTCACTAAGTGTGAGGTAATGTTTCATTGTATTTTTTTTTTTGTAATTTTATTTTATTTATTTATTTTAACTTAATATTTTCTTTTACTAGTCTATTTTATGTTTATGGCAATGGCATTAAATAGTGTTTTATTATTTTTTAAAGGAGCATAATTTATATTATATGTTATTAGACCAAATGATAACATTTATTTTTTCAGTTTTTTAAAATTTCATCAACATAAGAAATGATTTTGGGTTGTTTTGATTCTACTTGGACAACATTACCATGGCTGATGGTGTTGGTTTTTAACAAATAATCTAGAATTTAATTAGCCTAGATAATAATCATTTTCATTGACATAGCCAATGATATTGGATATTTTTTATGTTTATGAAATGTCATTATTATGACCAATATCATGGTGAGTTAAAAATATTCTATAATGACATTAGCTTAGACAATGTAATTGATTATTTTTGGATATTTATAAATGTCATTGATGGGTTGATGAAAATTTATTTTTCTATTATTTTAGTATTTTAGAGATTAATATTTGTTGAAGATTTTAGAAAAAATATAAAATTGGAGTGATTCATCTTATGTCTTCTAATGTATTTTACCCTAATGTGGATTATAAACCCTAAAAGAATATAAATTTTTAGATTAATGACTTAATTATGATTTTCACAATACATAAAAGTATACAAGATAAATATAATAATGAATGTTCAACAATGTGTAATAATATTCTTATCTTATTTGATGCATAGATATGAGTCTAGTTATATATACTATATGTCTCAAGTCTATGAAAGTTTTCTAAATTTGATCCATTCTGACTTATTTATTTATGGTCAGTTCCACTTGATGTTGTTAGTATCAACAATTGATACTAACTTTAGTGGTCAAAATTTACCATGCATATAATGAACAACTATTTTATTTTGAGGTGATGTGAATATACATTTAACGTATTTTATTATCTTTATCCACTTATAGAATTGTGTGGGTGAACCTATATGTTTAAACCCTATTTATATAAAAATAACATGATATCAAATGGAAAAGTGTCTAGATAAAGGGTTGATTTAGATTGACCTTGGTCAATGCCTATTGATAAACCAATAACTCTTGTACATTTTATATAATCCAAATATGAATCAATATTGAATGTATTTTTATAATTAATGTATATGTATGTAATTATGTATGAAATAATAAATTTTCTTTCTCTTATCTCTCCCTTGGATTAAGCATGCATATATGATTTGACAATTTTAAAATTTAGATGCAACTCAAATAAATATATAAGTGTAATATATTATCTTGAATAACTCTTGATAATGTAATGTGATTGTCAAAAAATACCTTATAGTAGTTTGTGTGTGTGTGCATGTGCATGTGTGTGTGTGTGTGTGTGTGTGTGTGTGTGTGTGTGTGTGTGTGTGTGTGTGTGTGTGTGTGTGTGTGTGTGTGTGTGTGTGTGTGTGTGTGTGTGTGTGTGTGTGTGTGTGTGTGTGTGTGTGTGTGTGTGTGTGTGTGTGTGTGTGTGTGTGTGTGTGTGTGTGTGTTGTGTGTGTGTGTGTGTGTGTGTGTGTGTGTGTGTGTGTGTGTGTGTGTGTTTGTGTGTGTGTGTGTGTGTGTGTTTGTGTGTGTGTGTGTGTTTGTT
Organism: Torreya grandis; assembly: GCA_037957365.1. NCBI lineage: Eukaryota > Viridiplantae > Streptophyta > Pinopsida > Cupressales > Taxaceae > Torreya > Torreya grandis. Next base: position 5,722,701 of record JARHVA010000242.1, read on the forward strand.
TGTGTGTGTGTGTGTGTGTGTGTGTGTGTGTGTGTGTGTGTGTGTGTGTGTGTGTGTGTGTGTGTGTGTGTGTGTGTGTGTGTGTGTGTGTGTGTGTGTGTGTGTGTGTGTGTGTGTGTGTGTGTGTGTGTGTGTGTGTGTGTGTGTGTGTGTGTGTGTGTGTGTATTTCTAAGTTTGAATTAAAGACCTAGTGGTGTATAAATTTTAACAAAATAAGTTTAAACGTGCCCAAAAATGTTCATAAAATTAAATTAACCCCAAAAAATTTAAAAATGGACCTAGGTAAATTCATCTATCTTTGATTAGTATGGATAATTGATACTGACTATAAATGGTAGAACTTTCATGTAGCCTAAAAAGGCTCCAAGATGATAGGGAGGGCCATAGATCTCTATAATATGAAATTTGATGTTGATCATGTTAGGATAAAGGTATCACATAAAAAATATAATTATTAATACAATCAACTGATCCAAAAAAATGTGCCACTAATTACTTAGTTCATGGTTTGATATCTACACATGCAAAGTTTCCTAAAAGTATAATGAATCAAGGCTTGTACCAATATGGGTATCTACATCCCCCCCCTCCCCCCCGCTCATCCAAACTTTTAATATATAATTTTAGTAGAACTATAAATACTAGATAAATGGAAAATAGAATGTAATCCTATGTTGGTGATTGTGGATCTAGAATTTTTGTTTGTTACAACGATGCTTGAGTGTTCCTATAAGATATGATGTATGGGATTATATATATATATATATATTTATGATAAAATATAGTTTTAATGAATAAACTCAAATAACAACTACACTTGTAAGCATTACATATGGTTTAGATCATGGAGTGTAATCTTGTTGTGAAGAGTTGATATGTCAAGGATCAATAATTAACTTAGAAATTTTGGATAAAAAGAGGGTACTTTTAGTCTTTTTCACTTCATGGATAGGGAAATTGACAAGAATAAAAGTATTTTTTTGAAGAAAATATCCAAAATTAAAAATGATAACTTTATGATAGGTTAACGAGTGATGTGTTAAGCCTCAATAGACTTAACATGTTACTAAAAATGAATTAACCATTGTATATGGCTTATAGAATCAATTGTATAATTTTTCTCAAGTTAGCTCAAGTTTTCCCCATGTAAACAAAAATAATGATTGAGAGGGAATGAAAAATGTTCATTCCCCCATCATGAAATTAATTTTTATTATGTATTTTTAATAATTTTAGAATATAATTTATGATTGAAATATAATGAATGATTTCCATGCCCCCATCATGACTATAAATCTAATAAATGTGAATTAGAATGACAACCAATTTCCATCCAACTATAAAATAAATTATTGTGTATGATAAATGCATGATATATATACAATGGATAAGGTCAATTCCCCCATCATGACAATGGATCTAATAAGTGTGAATTGGAATGATAACCATTTTCGATTTGACTATAATTATATTATAATCTATGAACATGAACCACTATAATGTCCCATAATTATGAAAGTGTGTATATGCGTATGAATTTTTATCATGCATAAATAATATGTAATTTTTAATGAATCAATATCATTCCTCCTTAATATATACCATTTTATATATAATGATATATATCTATATGTTGAATATAAGAACTTATATATCAAAACTACATTTATAAAGAAATTTTCAATTCATATTCCTTTAAATGTGTGTGCATATTCCTATGCATATTCACAAAATAATGTAAGAATTCATTCTCAATAATATGTGAATTAATTTCATATGCATGACATATGACCCAAATTTTATACCTATGTGCCAATATGTAACTGAACTATTTGATATTTTAACCACTGTAAATCATATATAATCTATCAAATCCAAATCATGTGCACTATGTAAACTTTGATAATTTGAATCATGTGTAATGTGACAAATTTTGATAATATGAATCATGTGTAATATTTAAAAATATCATATCATGAAAAATCCCAATGTATACCCCCATTTTAATGATAATTATGTAATTGTTGAATTAATCATATCAAAATTTATATGTAATTAGACAAGCTTAATGATTTTTAGAACTTTAAAAACAAGTTTGAGTTCATTATTTTATAAGTTATTTGTATGGATTTATACAATTTTATTTTATAAGTAGCACGACCTCATTTATAGGAATGTGTAGAAAGATAAAATTTATTGATAAATTTGGTCATTGGATAATATATAATAATTTCCAAAGAAAATAACATATATTAATAGTCAAAAGTTCCCCCCTTTTTATAAATTAAGGAAATGTTTTTATAAGAGAATATTTGAAAAACATTGGTGTTCCATAGATTATCATTAATATTCTTGTAAATGTTACCTTGAAAGAGCACATATTATGTGTTTTCCAATACAACTTATAGGGAGTGATTTAAATTCACAGTGTTTAATATACTAGATTAACTATTTTCATAAGTATTAATATAGAAATAATATTTGTATAGTGATAATTAAAAAGTTAACCATAGAAATAGGTTGAGTTTTTATAAATTTTAAAATTATTTGCACATTATTGATTATGATTTTTAGCTATGATCTATTATGATTCCTAGTTGTCATGATGTGATTCCTAACCATTTCAAGTGTTTATAGACTACCTTACATATGCAACAACATGAAAACCTAGTATATATCAAAAAAATCTTTTATAATCCAATTTTTCAATTTTGAAAAAACAATCTATTTTTGTAGTTTATGTGTTTGTATGAAATTTTATCTATTTATAGAAATATCAATGCTAACCCTCAAAGGTTAGTACCATAATATCTCTGATGAAACTACCCTTTATTATGATGGTACTAACTAACAAAACAATTTAATTTTGATAGTAATATTTGAGGATAAGGACTACATGTATTCAAATATGAACTCATATTTTGATTTATTTTGATTTATATTTTCAAAATTTATTTGTATTTTATGCCATTGTATTTGAAATTATTTCCATTTATGTGTTTTTTCATATGAAATTACATGCTAGAGTGTTTTGGTATTGTCATAATGTGGATACTATGATCAAACCTGGTTTAGATGACATTCATTGTAAGATTATTAATAGGTTTAGTCTTAGACATATGGCTTGCTTAGGGTATATCCCATATAATATGCATTTAATGACTAATTTTTCCAAGTGGAGGAATCTCGATACATGAAAATTTTGGATCTCAATAAGAGAGATGATAGTGAATTTTTAGGATGTATGGAAGATATTGAGATTACTTATAGTTTTAAAGTGGGTTGTAGTGTGGGCCATAGAGGGGTGGAGATATGTCCTTAATGCACACATATATTTAATTGATCATACCCATGGTGGTGATTAAATATAATATGATTATAATGTATTAATTATGGATATTTTCACTTCTAATGTTTTTTGATTCTATAAATTTATACGTTGTTTACTTTTTTTATTATTATGGATGGTAGATGTAAAAATTTTAGGTGTCATTTAGGAGAGGGGCACAATATATTTGTCAAGGTGCACCATGGTATCCCATTTATACAAGTTCACATTTGAGGGACATGATATGGTCCTTCACACTATGAATTTACTACTTATTTAAGTGTATAAGCATATTAGTATGACTCTTATGATTAGAGGGTATTGTAGTAGTTAGTTCCATCCCTAGATTTAAGTAGAGTGGTGGGTGGTAGATAGGCATCTTTATTTGAGAAAAATGGAGTATTATGTGATTATTAATAATCTCACATCTATTGGTATATTATGGATACCATACCATGGCTATGGTAGATGGCTTGGTGATGCTACGAAGTTGCATCATATTTTTGTCTACATGTGTTTGTATGACATTTTTATTGGTGTTGTGGATAGGTTTTAGTTTGAAATGGTTACATGGTAGTTTGATATATATTAGGATATCCCCCCCACATGTTTCCTTTGGACACAAACCATGAGATTAAATCATCATACAAGTGAAGACTAGGTCTAATTGATTCATATATAATTCCCTTACATGCATGAGATATGGATCCTCCAATTATATTTGTAGATATGGATGATGTGGGTTTAACACATTGTATACCCAATTGTGGATAGGTGTAAGATGGAATATTCCAATTATGTTGAATCCTATTGGCATGCCTTTGGACTAGGTATGGGGAAAGGGAGGAGGTGAAAGATATGGATTAGGTTAAGGCATCCCCTAGATAGCTCTTGTTGATGTTATAGTTACTTCTATAGTTGAATATGAGTATACTTGTGTATTTATTTTTGTGTTTTTTATTCTTATTTATAATTTGCTAAAATATTTTTTACTTGAAAAGTTTATGATGTAAGTAATGAGTACTAGGATATGATGTTAGACATTTTCATTTAGACTTTGACATGTGATATCCATTTTGGCATAGCCAATAATATCTTTCTTGGGAGGGTAGATCATATTACAAGTGTACATGCACCCATTTTTGACCCAATTTACATTTTTTCCACTACCTTTACCATTATTTTACTTGATAAAGATGATATATAGGTATAACTTGATAGATAACTAGTGGGTGCACCTAAGAGTGACTTATCAAGGGATCTCCTAGATAGTTATTATAAAAAACGGAATATACATGTTTAATATTCAATTTAAAGATACACAAATATGGCTAGGCATGTGAATCCATTAGCAAAGATACACATAGATCAAAAGTTGACATAGATAGAGGTGGGAAAACTTCCAATAGAGGTAAAAAAATACATAAATTATATTCATATATGAGAGGCTATAACCCAAAGCATCAATCATCATCTTCTCATTTCATTTATATCAAATATTCATATCACTATCACAATATTATTTTCCACATGCAAATATATTACAAAGTTTCAGTAATAAATTCACTTAATTGATATGTGTATAAGTGAGTAAATTGCCGAAGGTAAAAAGTTTGTATATAATGGTGTGTGGAGTTGTAATCAATGGGTCCAACCTCTCCTAAAGAACCCAATATTAAAATATATTTAATTTATTTTCATGATATTACATTCTATTAATAAATAAAATATATTTATTTAATTTATCAACCATTGTAAAATGTTAAGGGTAGGTAAAAGGCATGTGTTATTCATTGCATGTTATAACAGTCCCCCTTAATGTTAAGTGGGGATACATACCATATTAACCTTAATAAACTAATTATACTCCATGAATCACCTATAAGAATTTTAGGAGTCATATAAAATTTCAAGGATTTTAAAACATTCATTATTCTAACATCAACTTTTGAAACAAAAGGAATTATAATCCATAAACTACTAAAAGTAAGCTTAGGCTATCATGATCATGAGACTGCATCTCATGATTTCTCATGAATAATCAACCAATAATTACTAGATCTTTTTATAACATAAGGACCTCCATTATAATATATACTTCTAAGTATTAGGTACAAAAGTAAAACTTCCACAAAAAGTTTACTAAAATCATATAATGTGATATATTACAGTGCTTTACAATGATAAGTGTAAAGAAGAGAAGGAAACATCTGGCCATTAGGAAGAGACATTTTCATGAACATTCCCCCTTAATTACTACTTTGAGAGGCACAACATTTCATGAAACTAAAAAAACTTGGTATCACCAAGTGGTTTTTTAAAGACATCTACCATTTATTCATCCATAGGACAAAATTGTAGATCAATATCACCATTGGTGACTTTCTCTCAGATAAAATGCATATGGAAATTAATATGCTTAGTTATTTGGTGATGCACTAGATTTTGTCTAAATATATATAAATTTGGTTATCATGTAAAAGGGTGATACTATGATAAAAATCTAAATGAATTTCTCCTAAAAACATTCATAATGAAATGAAATATTTAATAACTTTCATAACACTTTTGTACTCTAATCCAATAGAATAAATATAAATAATAGGTTTATTTTTTATGCTATAAGTGATAACACATGTTCCAAACTTAAACATATATATTCAAAAGTATATTTTAAATATATAGTATCACTAGTATGGTCAACATCAAAATAAACATATAATTTTTCCATTATTAATTGGAAAATAAAAGAGCCTATCAGATAAGGTTTGTCCTTTCCATTTCATAATTTAAGTCATTGAGGTTCTAAAGGCCTCTTTAAGTATTCTAATGATTTTTATATAGGCCACATCTATTAGGAGGGTAATTTTGTAACATTGGGTTTACCAACATATGAGTCCTCAATAGTGACTTAGTCACATGGTATAATACCAACATCCTTACATCACATATTTCCCACATACTTATCAATGATTCAAATTATTTCATTAATCCCATAAATGACTAAATCACATGTGAGAGAAGCACCAATATCAAAAATCCATTTGCATAACACCAAATGTAATGATGATTGTAATTATCACAAGTTAGGGCATATCAAGGTCTTAAATCAAGGAATGACATCATTAACCTTATATTATTTCAATTTGATAATATCCATTGAGTACTTCCATTGTGTTTCTATAAACCAGTATAGAATTTAATAATGAAGGAGCTTGAGGCCATGGGTGGAGATATGGATAGGATTGAGCCCATATCTTATGTTAAGGTAAAAGGTAATCAAAAGGTGTGGTGTAAGTTATGAAAGTGGGGTCACACTAAATTTATGATGAGAATTATGGGACATGATGAAAATATCTCCAAGGACTTTGACCTTGGTTGGATCCAATAGAAGGTGCTATTAATAGGACTTAAGATAAATGTACCTAAGGAATTAATAGGGGAGATTATAGGTATGACTTGTGAAGGCATAAAGGCCTTAAAATACAGGTGAATGAAGTTATAACTCATTTATATATTATTAAAGACTAATATTACAATCAAAACATAAGAAAAAAGGTTTATCGAGGGCTAAGTTACCTAGATGATGGTCCAAGGTCTTCTTAAAGATAGTGAAATATTTAACCCTATAGGGTAAGTTCAATTTCATGTTTTCCCATCATTTTCTATTGTTGAATAATTTGAAAGGTCATAGAATTAGCCTTCCATATTTTTTATTTATGTCCTTGAAAAGCACTATTTTGGACTTTCAATCAAACTCTTCTAATAACCTTATTCACCAGGGTCTCATATTCATCCTTGTAAATAGGGTGGAATCCATATGAGGGATGGAGGTATAAATAGTTGAGACCAACAAGAAAGGAAATTTGAAGGAAGACTCCAAAAAATTTGATAAAGATAGTGAGTATAGACATATCACCCTAGTAATCTCCCACCCAACTCCCCCTTCATAAATCCCCATTCCATACCAAGAGAAGCAAAGGAAAAAAAGGGGGAGTGGAAGGATTTGTCAGCCCCATCCTAGGAGAGGAAAAGAACAAAACTCAACATATTAATACAATCCCTAAGTGATGATAAAGTATATAATAAATATGTTAATAAGGAAATTAGGGACCTCCCTAAGGGTCATAGGATGGATTTTATAGAATTCCAAGATAAATTACAAGATTCAGGTCAGTGAATGGTCAATATTATAGAGGATTAGAATGTCATATAAGTGGAATTATATAGTATAAATAGGGACTCAATTAGCCTCAAACTAGAGGAAGGTGGTGTTTATGTCTCTAAATATAACATAAAGGTTCTTAGTGTTCACAAATCACTTCTCATTTTAGAATTCCAAGAATTCAAAGCATGAGTAGTAAGTTGTGGCAACTTGATGTCACCTATGGTGAAATAGTGGTAGAGATATGTATGAGTGTTCCAAAAAAATTATAATAAGTGATGGTTGAGAACCATCATGGTCTATTATTTATGAATTATAAAGGATCTATGTTAACTTAGTGAATTATGATCTAAACTTAAGCTAAAAATTAATCTAGATGTATATTTATAATGAAGCTTAAACTAAAGTGATCTAGTGTAAAAAAAAGGAGCAAAGAGAAGGGTAAGGTAGAAAATAAAGTGGTTGATTACCTATCTTAGTATCAAATATTATGGTAAATCATCAATTAAAACTAAGTATGAATTCAAACTAATATATAATGTAAAATAGCCTATGCTCAAATTTCACTATATACTAGGCAAACTTAGAAGGATAATGTAAAAAATCATAAGAACCATATTTACTTTTGAAGACTTACTATTATAATCAAATAGCATTTACACATATGAATACAAAGAAAAATGAAGTGAATCAAATCCAATATCCTTCAACTAATCTAGCATATGCACAAATTTGAAACCATGTTATTAGAAAATGCATCTTAGAATTCAAAGAAGCTATTCAAATTTAAGTCATAAAACTAGTAATTGAGATAAAAAACTATATTAGCAATTGACATATCAAATTTTGACAATATTTTCAAAACTCCTTGATTATATTAATTTCTACAAGTATAAAAAAATTTCTCAAAATTCTCTCTCCTTTACAATATGGTGATACATGACTTTTATAGCAAGATAAGGTAGTACACTGGTCACCTATAACATACAGGCATATAAAATATAAGGACAATTATCCTTCCTTAGAAAGTTCTAAAATACACTTATCTTTTATAATTAGACTAACCTAGGGGAAATATGCTAATAGACTAGAATATGCCCTAAAAAATAATATTCCTATTCTAAATATTACAATGTTTTTTATAAAAGGAATATTATCTACTAGGTAGGCCCATTGTCGAAGGGTCCCCTTGTTGATTATATAGAAGCTCCATTACTTTTTGATGTTGGTCTTTGATGATCTCTAGGTCCACAACTAGCTTCATGAGGTAGGCTTCTTCTTGATCAGTGAATTCATCCAAGTCTATGTCATCCCTATCCATAACTTCCTTTTTGATCCTTGCCTTTGCAATTTTTCTTCACCTCTAAAGATCATGTCAAATATTCTCCTATTGTCTCTATCAGACTAGCCTTGGATATTTCTCCTAATTGACTCCATTACCAAACTGACCCTGTGTTTATACTCAACTTCATTCATGATTTTAAGGGTAGTGGTCTTGGGAGGATTTATCAACATAGTTCCTAGGTGTGGCTCAGTTCTAATGATCAATCCTTTATCATCCATCAGAAACCTTTTCAAATTCCTTGTCCAAACACTTAAAACTTTGGACCTTGTCTACTATTATTACCAATATGGTGTTCAAATGAGCTAAGATAATAGTTTTGAACTTATAAATATTGTTCCTAATCAAAATGTCAATGATATCCCTTACTTGTGTCACTACTTTTTTCCATTCTATTATTAACCCCTTGGTTACTTTACCTTGTTATCTTAGGCAATCATACCTTAGCTTTATTTAAGTCAAAGAATTAAACATATCAAATAATTAGGCCTAAAACATATCTATCATGGCATGAGGTACTAAAAAAATGGCTTGTGTTTTTAGTTTTTCCTTTTCTCTTTCTAAATTTTGGATTCTTTATTTCCTCCCTTGGATCCCAACCTTTGCTTGAGTTGATTGAGACTCAATCAACATCTAAACATCCTCATCATGGATATGAGCTTCACCAATTTATTTCTCTCCTACTGGGGTTATACCTATAAAGGGATCAACCTTTTGGAAGGTGAACTCCTTAGCTCCTACCATGGTTTTCCTAGTGGTGACCCTTTCCAATCCAACTATTTTTGTATTAAACTGCATGATGGTAGATGATCCTATGAATTTTAGAGGATATAAATTTTAGAGGATCTGGGACCTCTACACTTATACTGCTTGATTATTTTGGATCATTTATTTTATTGATTTATAGTCTTAGAGTGACCATTATTCATCTTTCTTCTTATTCCTTCATTATATCCTTGATCCATGGCTTGACATCTTCATGTACTTCAATGTTTATATCTTTTTTATGGCCTATGAATGGGAGAGTAAAGGGATAATTTAAAATTCCCATAAATAAACCAATCAGGGATGACTAGTCCATGAATGGGGAATTCATCACTAAATAGGTTGATCTCACTAGTAGGATGTATGAGAGTCAACCTTGGTCTTTTAGGTCCAATAGGGACTAGTGGAATTTATACTTTCCTCTTTTATTTAGTGGCCATTGGGACCACATCTAGAACAATCTCTTTTCCTTTCTCTTCTCCAAGTTCCCCTACTTGGATTTGAGTCTCTTCAATTTGTTCCACTTCTTCATATGTGACATATATCTCTACAAGTTCCTTGAGGGCACCCTCAAGTGTCTCATTTAGTTATAAGGCAATCATATCTATATTTTAAAATAGGTAAGGTATCCTTTATGGCAAGTCTAAGCATGAGGGTCCCTCTCTAGGTCTCTCTTCCAGCTTCTCCTTACCATGGCATTGTTCATCTTGCCTTTGTACCTTTTACCCTTGTGGTTATGGCTGATCCACTTGAGGTTGTTCTTGGGATGTCTTGAATGGTCTAGGTAGCAGTTTATATTGGAGAGGATACATATACCATGCCTCTCCTACTATCTTATCATCTTTTGTCAATCTATGTTCAATCTTGATGTTGTGCCCTTTGATCTTGGCCAACACTTCTTCATAATTTTTTTCCTTAATGTAAATGGTGTGATGAACACTGAGATGGTGCATATACTTATGTTTGTGTAGCATCTTCTCCTTATAATTATCACTTAATATGTTCTTTGGGTCCCAAATTTTGAGTTCACTAAGTTGAAACCCAATGAGTCCCTATGTTTGGACATAATTTCTACTTGTTTCCAATATTTCAAAATGGTCCTTCTAATAATTAGAGAGAAGGGATGGAGAAGACCCTTACTCTTCTCAAAAATTCCATCAAATCCATTGATGAGTTAGGAAGAAATCTCTTTCTCAGGTAGCTTTCTTGGTACATATATAGGCAATCTATATGGTGAGGATATGATTCCCTCCATCATGATAATTGTGTAGTTTGGATAGAAACATATATCACACATCATGTCCACATATTAATTGATTAGTGGATGGAATAAAGGGAAAACCTATAATATCCTCCACTATGGATGGGTAGACATAATCATAGATAAATTATATGTGGTTCTTGTACTTAAAGATGTTTAATTTGGAGTAATGGTGGGAAATGGTGGTTCGACCTTATGGAGACTAGTTAATGATGCAAGGGAAGTTTATGCAAGCAAGTAGGGTGACAATTAAATAGAACATCATGTATAATTTCTTTCCAATTTTCTTCTTAATGGTAGAAAATTGGTGCCCTAGGTTAATAGTAATTAGTTCTCCAATAAGAGGGGTGATATTTTATTTAATCATGAAGTACATATGAAACCCAAGTCATGTTTACATATGTAGTGGAAGGGGATCCTAATGCTTAGCTTAATAGGGTAATGATTACCCTAATTCCCTCTTTGAATTATACAATGGGAATCCTCCCTTCAAGTTCCCTGAACACATGGTTCCCTTGGAGCAACTATGGTCAGGGATGGCATCTAGGTTGTTCTTGTTGGTCCACTCTTTGATTTCAAGCAAGTCTACATAGGGCTTGGAAATTTTGTAGTATGTTTCAAAGGCCATAGGGGAGATGTATGAAACCTTATTATAGGTCCTTTCATGGATGATCTAGTCATTATCTATCCTACAATAAACAAAGATAGGAGTAAGGATATCTATATAATGAAGTACCTTAGGCTTGGTAGTGGTAGAGTGAAGGCCAACCATCTGAATAATGACCAGGTCATAGTATTTTATATTGATAGTAGTAATCCTATATTCCTCCTTGGTGAATGGTTTTAATTCATACATGGTGAAGAAAATTTTAGACCAATTATTGCTACCAATTTTTAGGTCCACAATATATATCTTAGTGTCTTTGAAGATCCTACCTTCATTATCTATTGATAGATAGATCTTTGTCTCTTCTCTTAATTTCTATCTATGGGTTTCCATGACTTATAATTTATAATTTATTTACCCTAGTTGTAAGTTGGTTTCTATGGTAGCTCTTTTGTGATAAAAAACATATTCAATCTATCTTTATATTAAATTTTAACCAACTGAGTTTGCTCGGATTGCTTTTATGTAGGTTTTAGGGTTTTATAGTTTTAATGGTAGGATATATCCAAAATTTAGCTCATAAATGATTGGAATTTTATTGGGAGATTTTCCTTTATACTTTTACATTTCCAATCCCACAAGATCTCTTATTTTGTCCTTTTTTGCTTGTGTGGTGCTTATGTGGAAATGATCAAGACCTTTTATGACATTTTTCATAAATGCCTTTGAGCACTAGTCATTGGTATTTAAAATGGATTATTTACTTTGCTTCATTGGATTAAAATTTTATATTAGCATGATCTATTGATTGTGATCCAGGCTCTTACCTATTAATTGGCTCTTTGGTTCTAGTACCCTATGTTTATGTCACTTGGCACCTGTACGAGATTTTTGAATTCCTTTCAAAATTCATTGGTGATTTCAAGCCATTAGATCATGGAGTGAAAACCATTAGATCATATTTTATTTATGCCTTTAATGTTCTTTCACCACACATTGAGCCCACAAGCTCTCAACACTCCATTGAAAAGTCTTTAGGGTCCTTATGTCATTAAATCATCTTCTCATGATGAAGTGCGAACCATTGATTTGCAAAGATTCCCAAAATTTATCTTATAATTTTATTAAGGTTTAAATTAGGCTTAAATTCATTAGGATAAGGCTTATTTTATGTTTATTAAACATGAAATAAACTTTAGGTTAAAGTTTTTATGCATAAGTTTTCTAGATTTATACAAAGGAGATCATGGTTAAATATTTTAGGATAAATTTTATGTTGTGTTAAATAAAACAATGTATACTTTGGGATAAAATATTTATACCAAACCTATAAAGCATTCTCAATGGGGTCAAAATTATATAATGGTCTAATGTTAAATAGGGGTTTATTGCATTAACAAACACACTGAAACCTTTGGTTAGAAACACTTGGTTTACATTCTATGTAATAAAGACTCTTTTAAAATAAGACTTTACTATAAATCTATAGTTTAAAGTTCACGATATTTGAAAAAAAATCAATGGGGACCTTAAAGTATAGACTTATAATAAGTTTATTTTGCATATAATTAGACCATAAGACCATTTCCATATTTATAGACTAAAGATTTCTAGGGTTTGATCATCTTTTGAGGGTTTTCATTAGTCTGCATTGCAATTCATGAGCTTTCTAGTAATATTTTGGAGTGTATTTTGATCTTGGGTAGAATAATTCATTAACTTAAATTTTATGGTCTCATAGACATCAAATACATCCTTATAAATATATAATGATGGTCATGTAAATGTCAATTTTAAGCTAGTGAAGCTTTTAATTTAATGGGCTTGAATTTAATGGTCATGTGAATATCAAATATGTCCTTATGAATGTTAAATGATAGTCACACAAGTGTCAAATTTAATCTCATCAAATTCTTGTGACCTAATGCAAGAGTGCTACTTGGTACCTCAGTGGGGATTCCTAAGATCTCATACTTAATTCAATTTGTCAAATTAAGATCTACAATGAAGTGAGAGTTGTAGGATTGTGATTTGGGATCTTGCTCATGATTGGTTATTTCTATTAGGTTGGACCCATTTTATTTTAATCTTTGAATGTAAGGGTTCCATGTGTTGATCTTATGAGCCTTTTATAATCCTTTGAATTTTTAATTGTGCCTTGCTCATCTAATCAAGTCTTCATGATGAAGTGAGAACCATTAGATGAAGGCTAAGGGAATAGATTTGTTGGGGAATTTTTGCCATTAATTTATTTTCTTATGATGAAGCATGGATCATTAGATCTTTTAAGATGTATGTTGTTTATGTCAAATTTGAAGCCTTTCTCACTGTATTGGATCAAATGTCATGATAAAGCAAGGATCATCAGATCTATGAGAATCAAGAAAGTTAAGTTAGAACTTGGGACTAAAGTAAAGACTTGGGATTAGAGTTTTAAATCTAAGGTTCCATTCATATAAATAAATATGTCGAGGCCTTAGGTCTAAACTCTTAGGCTAAAATGTTTATCAAAGGGACCAAGCTAACATAAAATTGGACTCAGGGAATAAGATCTTAGGCTAAGGTGTTAAGAGTAAGTTCCAATTTATATTGATAAATACAATGGGGCCTTATGATTAAAACATTAAGATAAGGTATAAATCAAAGGTACCAAGCTAGGAAAAATTAAAAAGACCCTGTAAAATGAATATTAGTTAGGCACACAAGGAAATTAAAAGGGGAAAATAATAAAGTGGACCAAGCACTTTTAGGCTAAATTTTAGTCATGTTAAAAAACATGACTAAGATTAAGATATGAAAATTATTCTCAAGTCCAAAGTGGGTTTTAAAAGGTTCCCACTAATTTAGTTCTTTTCAGTATTTAAATTTAAACTAAGGGTTTTACCAGGGTTTTAGACATGAATTTCGTAGGAAGAACACCATGGAACCTGTAACTAAAAGCCATGAAGACCATTTATTAGTAATGATAGATAAAATTAAAGTAAAAAATATCTAATTAAGCTTGATTTTGATATATTAGATTATCTTTAAATTCTACAAATGATCTTAACATGCCATTTTTTCATTGTTTAATCTTTAGGGCTTCTCAAGGGTCCCAATTGTAAAAAATGGGGGTATGTTAGCCTCAAAAAATGGTGACTCATAGGGGAAACATAAAAATATGTTAGAATTTAGAGATTCTGATTTATACAAATAATTAGGTCATCCACTCTAATTGATCAATATCATTATCTACATTAGATGATGCTTGAAACAAACCTTGCACTTGAATACTTAGGTTCAAACATCAAGACATAGCCATACTATGTGTGTGCTTTAATTCCACTTACTATTTTCTATGGGGTTCAAGAAATAACTTCAAAGTTTCATATCCTTAATGACTAACACTAACTTATAACATTTTTAGATGTTCATTAAGAACCATGCTTTTTAGTTTAAGGAAGGCTTGGGCATTGCTTTGTTTCCAACTAAGAATCCATAACCCTAATAGAGATGACTTTGACTCCACTCAAGACCTTGATCTACTTCTATCTAGGCATCCATATGCCTGATGGAGATTACCAGAATCACCTATGCTCATAAAGCTTTTGATTTTTCATTGAATTCTTCTTTTTTGTATTTTCTTTAGATCTTTATGATTTTAGCAAGGTTGGGAACTAGAATATCCAGGTTTTAGGATTTGGTCAAGTGTTTAATTTTTATATAATCACCTATGGCTATAACATTTACACCAGGAAAGGATGTTGATGAAGTGTTAGTGAGGCTATACAATGATAGTTTGAACTCTCACTTTAAAAGTGAAAATATTCCTAAAACCAATTTGAGGTCTAGACAATGCTTAAGTTCTTATGTAATGATTGACTTCTTCCACTGGTCTTTACTAGTTTCTTCAAATTACAACATCAAGCCTACATTATAGCACCATGGTCATCATATGTATGAGGTATCTACCTATATTTATGAATTTCAAGAATTTTCAAGAAAACTGCCTAACTTTGAGCTCAAGATTGTCCAAAAGGACTTATTAGAATCAAGGAACAAGGCAACCAAAGCAAACACACACCAAAAAGTAGGAAATCAAGAAAGCAAAAGAAAGCAAGTAAATATATACATGCTTATATATAAACAAGGGACAAGAAGGAAAGAAATTGAAATAAGCTAACCAACCTACCTACTCTAATCTAACCATCTTACAATTTAATCCATAAAGACTTCAAGAAGAGTAGAAAAAAAGTAGTGCTTGAGGTACTATCCATTGGTAGGTAGTGTGAAATCTACTCCTTATAGATCTTTGAGCTTGAATGTGTTATTACTTAGTGTTTTTATAATCTGATAGGAGCCAATCCACAAAGGTGTGAACTTACCATGTTTTCCCTTAGGATTAGAAGATTTGTCCCAAAGGAGAACTAGGTCCCCTTATCTAAACACCTTAATCTTTGATCTCTTATCAAACCATCTTTTCACTATGGTTTGATGCCTGATAAAATTAGCAAAGGCTTTTTACCTTACATCTTCCATCTGAATTATGTCTTGAAATCTTGAGTTTGCTAATTATTGACCCTTTTCCATATATTCCTACATGAATATGTATGTGAGCAACTTAAGAGTGATACGTAAGATTGGTTCTTGACCATACACCAATAGAAAATGTGATGCCTTCAAGGCTTGTTTAATCATGATCCTATCTACCCATAGTGCATACTTGAGCGACTTGTGCCAAGTCCTAGGTTTATCTTCAACATATTTCTTGATTGATTTCATCAAATTTTTATTGGTAGACTTAAAAAATCCATTTCATTAGGGATAATGGTTAGACAAAAAAATTAGATAGATACCATTATCATAAGCCCATTCAATCGTATCTATGGATGAAAATATAGACCCATTGTCACACACTAGAGAAATAAGAGTTATAAATATAGTAAAAATGTTATCCTTCATGAAGTTAATTACTTCCTCTATTCTACATTGTTTAGTGGCTACAGCTTCAACCCACCTTATACAATAATTTATGGCAATTAGGATGAATTTGTGACCTTTTGATGTATTTGGGTTGATTATTGCTACAAAGTCAAACCCCCATTGTGAAAATGGTTTATCAACCATGACTGGATGTAGAGGCATTGATACCTTAGGCTTTTTGGTGCTAAAAATATAGCAAGAGTGGCATAGTTCACCAATATTAGCCAACTCTGAGAATCTTATGTGTATTAGTCTTCCTTGATGGGTGTCTATTGCCAAAATTATCATGAAAGGTACTCATGATTTGAGTAGCTTCCTCTTTTGAAACACAACTGAGGTAGACTCCCTCAAAGTTTTTCCTATATAAGACTCCATTCTTAATTAGATAATGAGAAACTTTGAGCCTTAGAGCCCTATTTTGTTCCCTTTTCAATCTTACAAGATAGGTACCATTAATTATTAAATGAATAATAGAATCATACCATTCATTAGCTTTAAATATTTGTTGATCAACTGACATAATACTTAACTTAGGGTTGGTATGAGCAATCATTTGGATCAGACCTTAGCACCTTACCAATTTTTATATTTTCATTTCTATGTCATACTCTTGTAAAATTGACATCCACTTACCTATAGGTTCTTTGAGCTCATTTTGGATTAACATAAGATTTGTGGAAGGGTCAGGTAGAATAACATGCACCTTATTTATAAGGATATAATGCCTAAATTTATTTACTACCTTTACTAATGCATATGCCTAATTATCAAATAATGAATTATTTAGCTTAGAATTATTAAAATTAGTGCTCATAAAATATATTGGGTGATCACACCCCTCAATTGTCTAATTCAATATAGTATCCATGGTATGATCAAAAACAAATAAGTAGAGGTAGAAGTCCTTTGAAAATTTAGGACTTATCAAGACTAGAGCTTGGATAATGGCCTCCTTAATGTCATTGAATGCCTTCCTAGATTCTTCATTCCATGTGACCTTAGCATACTTCAATGTGTCATTTAATTTCTTGACAATCTCTACAAATTTGGAAAGGAATATCCTTACAAAGTTTATCTTACCAAAGAATGACATTATCTCTTTCCTACTATTTGGGGGTTCTAGTTTGGATATAGCCTCTACCCTTTCAATTTCTAAAGAGATCCCATCCTTGGTTATAACATGTCCCAATATATTACCTTTAATAATACAATAAATAATTTTATTAGGGTTTAAGGAAATACCATACCTTCTACATATTTTAAACACTTGATGAAAATACATGAAGTTATCTTCCCTATTTTTAGAAAAAAAAATTATATCATCCATATAAATAATGATGCAATTACCTATCAGGCCTTGGAAGGTGTGGTCTATATATATTTAAAAATTAGCTCCTACATTAATTAGCCCAAAATTCATTCTCTTGTAAGTAAATTTTCCCCACTTGGCAGTGAAATTTGTCTTCATCTTATCTTCTTTGTCAACCAATACTTGTTTATAACTTAAAAATCCATCAAGAAAAGACATCATCGCTAAACCTAAAATAACTTATATAAGCTAGTAAAGAGAAGGAAGAGGATAGTTATCTTTCTCAAATGCTTTATTTGAATTCCTAAAATAAATACAAAGCCTAATCTCAGCATTATTATTCCTGATTAGCACCAAATTAGCCACCCAGATAGAATTCTTGATGGGGAAGACATCCTAACATCTAGTAGTCTCTTAACCTCTTTGAAGATCATTAGTTCTAAGATGGGTTTCATAAGCCTCTACTTCTTCCTGAATGGTTTACAATTTTCTTTGAGAGGGATGGTGTGGGTGATGACCATAGGATCAATGATCTTTAAGTCATCATAAAAACATGCTATGACATCCTTATATTGGGTGAAGAGCTCTTTAGCTTTTTATTCTCAATGTTTGTGTAGGATTTTCCAGTGTTTACTAGTTAGGGTTGATCTTAGGAACCAAGATCAATAGTATTATAGTCTTTCTCACTAAACTTTGGAATATTATAAGTCTTAGTCAATTTGTCCTGATCAAACAATCTTTATAAACAAATCACCCCCTTGGGGATCTTGTTGTCATTCAATTAAATAATTTTACCATTAAACTTTCCCTCAGTAGATGCATTGTCCTTAGTATCATCAATGATATGGGCATAAAATGCTCCAAAATTGGTCATGAAATATAATAGATGTTTATCATCACTGAAAACTTGAAAATGGTTAACATTATCAGGCACTAAAGGATAAGGGATGAACTCAATGATGAAATTAGGGGAATCTTGGTTGGGCATGAGGTTGGCTATGGAAGATGTTAATTCATTAGCATCTTATTTTTCCTCTCTTGGGATGGAGGTAATTATAAAAACATCAAAGGACTCAATCAAATCCAAAACCCTAAACTTATACCTCTTAAGATATGAGAGCTTGTATTGGTATATGATTCTTACTTGGTTGACCAATAGTTTTGAATCCCCATAAACTAGAAATTCTTTGACCTTATTCTTTATATAAAATTGTAAACCTAGGATAAGGGCTTCATATTCAACAATATTATTAGTAAAATGGAATTGGAGTCTATAATAAGCATGGTATTTTTAACCAATTGGTTTAGTAAGGACAATACCTACTCTAGATCCATCCTTACACCTATCACTATCAAAATACAATTTCTATTATCTAGGAACAACATGAACACTCTTGGGATCACATAACTTATCAGTCTCTAGGGTGAAATCCCCTAAGTCTGAATCAATTATGTCAACCCTCTCATTTACAGCATTGTAATCTATTACCATGTGTTTCATCCTTGGTTCTTTATTAACCCTAATTTGATTAGGAACTCTTTTCCAAGGTAGCCACAAATGTGAGAAATCTATGGACATGTAACCATTCAGGGCCTTGGTTCACTCCCTACTTAACAATATTACATAGATGTTAGGTATATCAATTACTTGAATATCAATAAATTATTGCACTATAGGCTCATAAGCTAATTGCATATGAGCATTTAAAAGTTCCTCAATTACCTTGAATCTAGATTTACATAATCAAGTAACAATCCTATTAAACTAAATAGGATTTAGGATAAGTTGTTTATATATACCTATTGGCATGATATTGGTAGAAGCACCAAAATCTAGTAAGTAATTATGTAATTTCTTACAAAATATCCTAATAGTGAGCAAGAAAGGAGGAGATTCAACTTTAGCCTTATGTATAGTCATATTAACATGGTCATCCTTGGGTGGCTTGTTGGGCTTCTTTGATAGAGATTCTAGTAGGAGGTCTCTTTTCTCTATAATTTGAATAAATTCATGTAATGTAATATTATCCTTTATTTTCTTCATATCCTCAACAATGTTATATCTAGTTTTAGAAGAACTAGGAATATCAATATTAGGTTAGAAGTACTCCCTTTAGGTGGCTCAAGATTGTTGTTTGAAGAAATGTCTAGAGGAGTTCCAAAATTATTTAGAGGCATTGAGGTTGTCAAGGGATGCCTCTGCTCTCTATTCCTCAAGGGGTAGGTCTTCTTCAATAACTATTTAAAGGCTTGGATCTCCTTGGGGATTTCATCAGGTTCATTTTCCTCTTGAGAAAGGAAATCAAAAGTATCTAACATGAAGGCTTGATTAGATGACTTGGATCCAGAAGCACCTGCACCACTTTCCTTATTAGGTACCAATTTAAATGTATCTAAATCCTCTTGGAAAGCCTCAAATGATTTGTAAAATTTAATACAATCAATTTCACCATGCTTGGACGTGCAATGTACTCTCTAATAATCAGGTAATGCAATATCAATAAGGTTAATTTCCATGGTCTTCTTTTCAAAACATGGATCATTATTCCTATTATTATGAAAACTATCATTTTGAAATCTATTATTTAACCTATTATACCATTGAAATGGGAAGTTACTACCTAAGATTTTAGTAGTATTGCCAACTTGTTTTTTATAGATGAATAAAATTTGTGCTCAACATTTGGACCATTTTTAGGATAGGTTCATTCTCATTTTAGGGGTCTAAAAATTATGTACTTGGTTATTATTATTAGATGTTATTAAATCCATTTGATCATTTGTATTGGAGCCATTAGTAGGATGATTTAAGAATCCTAGGTTATTATTGGGAGTAGGATGACTTAATAGAAATTGATTTAAGTTTGGGATTTGATTTAAGGCTAGGATATTTTGGTTGTTGTTTAGAGAGATGTTTAGAATGGGCATATGTGGGTTGATATTTGGAACATAATATGCCATTTTCCCCTGGGGATACATCTGATCATTGATGGTTACTACTTCAAAATAGGTCCTGGACAATGAAGTTATAGATGGCATGGATCTTTTCAAGAATACAAAGGTCATGGGATCTACTACATCCTTGTATATTTTTAAAACTAAAACATCATGAGACTTATATGGTTTTATGGTCCTACTATACATTTTATGAAATATAACATTAAAGGACCCAATAGGCTCACTTGCATCTGTTCTAATGGTGGTGAACTGATGGTAAATAACATAAGGACTAATAATCTTTCCAAATTGATTCATAAAAACATCAGTGAAACCATCCCAACTAGTGATATAATTGTTAGGAAAGTTCAAGAACTATTCATAGGTAGCATCCGTAAAGGTAAAGGGGAATAAATTACAAACTACATCTTCATGCACAACATTTAACAACCTAAAGGTAGCTTTAAAATAATTAATGTGTTCTTTAGTAGTTGTAATACTAGTTGGACTAAATGTAGGCAAATACTTCTCAAGGTTATGTGGGAGATCATGTACCACACTTGGCACATTGATTGAAGATTATCCCAACTAAGCCATACCTATATGAAGGTTAAAGGCAAAGGTACCTTGAAGATTTAAATTTGGAAATTTTTTGGATCTCCTGCATTTACCTTTGTCATGCCTAGACTTTTGGTCAACCTCAAGTTTAAGCAAAGGCTCCCTTGTCTCGAAGTGTGACCTGGTTCTAATATTTTGTAATTATATCTTGAAATTTGAATATCCTATTTGAAATATTATGTAATAGGTTAATATTTATAATAAACAAGGATTAAACCTACACATTAGGCTCATTTTGTAAAAATGGTGTAAAGAACAATATAGGGCATTAATATTTGCCCAAAATAGCTCATATATATATATATATATATATATATATATATATATATATATATATATATATATCCAATTATACTAATATGATCTATATTTATAATTCTAATCCTAGATAAACTCAGATCTAGGAAATATTTGCCAACCTTTGATTAGAACAAGCCATCCTAACCTCAAATACTACATATTTTTCAAATTTCAAGTTAAATTTACCAAAACCAAGCATCAAATATCAAAGAACCTTAATATTTGTTTAAGGAAGCACAAATACATTCCACAAACTATAAATATCAATGATCTTTATACTTATAAGTAAATAATTTACTTAAAAACACAAAGATACACTAATCCTAGAACAAAACACATGAAGACTAACAAAGATTAAAAGAATTCACAAAAGGCCCTCCTTCTAGCACCAATAGAAACCCCTGTTGATGTCTCTAAATGCACCACAAAGGTTCTTAATGTTTAAATAACACTTATCATTTTAGAATTCCAAGAATTTAGAGCATGAGTAGTAGGTTGTGGCAAGTTAATGTCACCTATGTTGAAATAGTGGCAGAGATATCTATGAGTGTTCCACAAAATTTATAATAAGTGATGGTTGGGAACCATCATGGTCTATTCTTTGTGAATTGCAAAGTATATATGGTAACTTAGTGAATTATGATTTAAACTTAAGCTACAAATTAATCTAGATGTATATTTATAATAAAGCTTAAACTAAAGTTATCTAATGTAGAAAAAAGGAGCAAAGAGAACGGTAAGGCATAAAAAAATGAGTGATTTCCTATCTTAGTCTCAAACATTATGAGAAAAAATCAATTTTAACTGAGTATGAACTTAAACCAATATATAATGCAAAATAGCCTAACCTCAAATTTTTCTATATACCAGGAAAACTTAAAAGGATAATGTAAAGAATCACAAGTAAGAACTATATTTAATTTTGAAGATTTACTGCTATAATCAAATAGAATTTACACATCTAAATATAGAGAAAAATAAAGTAATTCAAATCCAAGATCCTTCAAATAATCTAGCATATGCACAAATTATAAATGCTGTGATTAGAAAATGCAACCTAGAATTCAAATAAGCTATTAAAATTTAAGACATAAAACTAGCAATTGAGATAGAAACTATGTTAGTAATTGACATATCAAATATGGAAAATGTTTGTATAAATCCTTAATTATATCAATTTCTACAAGTATAAAAAAATTTATCAAAATTTTCTCTCCTTTACAAGATGGTGATACATGCCTTTTATAGAAATATAAGGCAATACACAATTCATTTAGAACATAAATGTGTACAAAAGATAACGATAACTATCCTTCCTTATAACGTTCTAAAATACACTTGTATTTTGAAATTAGACTAACCTAAGGGAAATATGCTAATAGACTAGCATATTCCTTACAAAATAATATTACTATTCTAAATATTATAATGATTTTTATAAAATAAATATTATCTAATGGGTAAGCCCATTGCCAAAGGGTCCCCTTGTTGATTCTATAAAATCTCCATTGCTATCTAATGTTGGTATTTAATGATCTCTAGGTCCACAGTTGGCTTCATGAGGCATACTTCTTATTAATAAGCCAAGTTATCCAAGTCTTTTTCATCCTTGGCCATACCTTCCTTTATGTTCCTTGCCTCTACAATTTTTTCTTTAGCTATGAAGATCATGTCTATGATTCTCTTATTATCTCTACTAGACTGGCCTTGGCTCTTGCTCCTAACTGACTACATTATCAAAGTGACCATGTGTTTTTACTTAGCTTCATCAATGATTCCAAGGGTAGTGGTCTTGGTAGGATTTACCAACATTGTTCCTAAGAGATACTCATTTTTAATGATCAATCCTTTATCATCTATTAGAATCCTAGTCAAATTCCTTTTCTAAGCATGTAGACCTTGGACCTTGTCTACTATTATTCCTAATATGGTGTTTAAATAAGCTAAGCTAATAGTTTTGAACTTAGGAATTTTGTTCCTAATAAAAATGTCAATGAGATCCCTTACTTGGGTCTTTACTTTTTGCCATTCTGTTATTAACCCCTGGCTACTTCACCTTGTTGGCTTAAGGCATCCTACCTTAGCTTTATTGAACTTAAAGAATTAAACATATCAAATAATGAGGGCTCAAACATATCTATCATGGCATCAGGTTCTAATAAAATGGCTTGTGTTTCTAAGCTTTCCTTTTCTCTTTCCAAATTTTGGATTCTTTGTTTCATCCCTTAGATCCCAACCTTTGCTTGACCTCATTAATCCTTAATCAAGCTCTCAATATCCTCCTCATGAATAGGAGATTCACCAAGTTGTTTCCCTCCTAATAGGGATAGACCTATAAATGGATAAACCTTTTAGAAGGTGAACTCCCCATCTCCCACCATGGCTTTTTTGGTGGTGACCCTTTCCAATCTAGTAGTTTTTAGGTTAAATTTCATGGTGGTAGATGAACCTATGAATTTTAGAGGCTCTAGGACCTCTACACCTATGCCACCTGATGCTTTTAGAGCATCCATTTTCTTGATCTCTAGTCTTGGAGTGACCATAATTATTATTTCTTCTTGTTATTTTATTATATCCATGATTTATGACTTAACATCTTCATAAACTTCAATGTTGGCATCTTTTGTTATGGCCCATGAATGGGAGAGAGAAGGAATCTTTTATAATTTTTGATAAATAAACCAATCAAGGATGACTAGTCCATGAATGGGTAATTCATCACTAAATTGGTTTATATCACTAGTAGGATGTGTGAGAGTCAACCTTGGTCTTTTGGGTCCAATAGGGACCAGTGCTATTTTTGCCTTCCTCTTTTCTTTAGGGGCCAATGGGACCACATCTAGAATAATATATTTTCCTTTTTCTTCTCTAAGCTCCCCTACTTGGATTTGAGTCACTTTAATCTATTCCCCTTCTTCATATATGCCATATGCCTTTATAAGTTCCTTGAGGGAACCCTTGAGTGTCTCATTTGGTTCTAAAGTAATCATATCTATATGTTCAATTGTGGAAGGTGGCATTTAGGGTAAGGCTAAGGATGAGGGTCCCTCTTTAGGTCTCTCTTCTAACTTCTCCTTATCATGGTCTTGTTCATCTTACCTTTGCACATTTTCCCCTTGAGGTTATGTATGTTCCACTTAAGGTTATTCTTGGGATGTTCCAAATGATCCAGGAAGCAAGTTATATTAGAGAGAATGCATCCACCACACCTACCCTACTCACTTATCATATTTTGTCAACCTATGCTCAAGATTGATGTTGTGCCCTTTGATCTTGGCCAAAAATTATTTATAGTTCTTTGCCTTAATGTAAATGGTGTCATGAACACCAATATGATGCATATACTCAGGTTTGAGTAACTTCTTCTCCTTCAAATGATCACTTACTATGTTCTTGGGGTCCCACATTTTGAGTTTATCAAGTTAAAACCCAAATGAATCCCTATGTTTAGACATGATTTCTACCTATTTCCAATCTTTCAACATGGTCCTTATAATAATTATAGATAAGGGATGAAGAAGACCCTTCCTCTTCTCCTTACATATTCTATCAACTCCATTGATGAGTTGGGAATCAATTTCTTTCTCAACTAGCTTGTTTGGTACATACACAGGTAATTTATATGGTGAGGACATGATTCCATCAATCTTGATAATCATGAAATATAGATAAAACCATATTTCACCCATCATCTCCACATATTTATTGATTAGTGGATGGAATATAAGCATGGGAAAACTTGTAATAGCCTCCACTATGGCTAGGTAAACACAATCATAGATAAATTACATGTGGTTCATGTACTTAAATATTTATAATTTGGATTAATGGTGGGAAATGGTGGTTTGAATTTGTGGAGACTAGTTCTTCATGCCATGGATGTTCATGGAAGTAAGTAGGGTGTCATGTAAATAAGACAACATGTATAATTTTTTTTCCAATTTTCTTTTTAATGGTAGCAAATTGGCACCTTAGGTGAACACTGATTAGTTTTCCAATAAGAGGGGTGAGATTTTATTCAATCATGAAGTATACATATGAAACCTAGGTCTTGTTTACATATATGGTGGAAGGGGATCCTAACACTCAATTTAATATGGTCATGATTACCTTGATTCCTTCTTTGAATTGTACAATGGGAATCCTCCCTTCAATGTCCTTGAACACATGGTTCTCTTAGAGCAACCATGGTCAGAGGATGGTGTCTATGTCATGCTTGTTGGTCCACTCTTTGATTTGGAGAAAGTCTACATGGGGCTTGGGAAGCTTATAGTATGTTTCAAAGGCCATAGGGGAGATGTATTCAGCCTTCTTAGAGGTCCTTTCATGGATGATCTAGTCATTATCTATCCTACAATAAATAAAAATAGGAGCAACGATATATATATATATATATATATATATATATATATATATATATATATATAATGAAGTACCTCAGGCTTGGTAGTGGTAGAGTGAAGGCTAACCATCTGAATAGTGACCAAGTCATAGTATTTTATGTTGATAGTATCAATCCTCTGTTCCTTGGTAATGGGTTGTAATTCATCTACAGTGAATAAAATTTCAAACTAGTTCTTATTACCATTATTAATGGCCATAATATCTAGCTCATCATATTTGAAGATCCTACCTTCATTATTTTTTGATAGATAGAATTTTGTCTCTTCTCTCAATTGATGTCTGTAGGCTACTATGACTTTTACTTGCTAATTATTTACCATGGATTGAAAATTGGTCTCTATAGTATCTCTTTTGTGCTCAACAACACAATAAAGCTCTCTTTATATTGAATTGTAACCAATTGAGTTCACTTTGATTGATTCTATGTTGGTTTTAGGGTTTTATATCTTTAATGGCAAGATATATCTAGAATTTGGCTCATACATATTCAAGATTTTATTTGGACCTTTGCCTTTGTAATTTCATGTTCCCAAGCCCACAAGATCTTTTATTTTATCCTTTTCTTCTTGTGTGGCACTTATGTGGAAATGATGTGGACCTTTTGTGGCATTTTTCATAAATGCCTTTGAATACTAGCCATTGGTATTCAAAATACCTTATTTTCTTCACTCCATAAGATTAAAATATTAGATTGGAATGAGCCATTTATTATCATCTGGGCTCTTTCTTATTAATTGTCTCTTTGGTTCTAGTGCCCTATGGTTATGCCACTTAGTACCTCTATGGGCCTTCTGAGTTCCTTTGAAAAGTTGTTGGTGCTTTTGTGCCATTAGATCATGGAGAATGATGAAGCATTAACCATTAGATCATCTGTTAGTTCTACCCCAAATTTGTTTTCACCATGTGTCAATCCCATGAGCTCTTGGGACTCCATTAAAAAGTCTTCAGGGTCCTTAAACTATTGGATCATCTTCCCATGATGAAGCATGAACCATTGATCTACAAAGATGCCCAAAATTTAAGTTATAATTTTATTAAGGTGGGAATTAGGCTTAAATTCCTTAGTCTAAGGTTTACTTTGTGTTTATTAAACTTGAAATAAACTTTAGTTAAAGTGTTTATGCCTAAGTTTTCTAGATTTATACAAAGGAGACCATAGTTAAATATTTTAGGCGAAAGTTTGCATTGTGTTAAATAACACAATGTATAATTTGGGCTAAAATATTTATCCCAAACCTATAAAACATGCTCAATGGGGTCAAAATTATATAATGGTCTAATGTAAAATAGGGTTTTATTACATTAAAAAACACACTAAAACCTTTGGTTAGAAACACTTGGTTTAAGTTCTACATAACAAAGATTCTTTTAAAATAAGACTTTAGTATAAGTCTATAGTTTAAGGTTAATAGTATTTGAACAAAATGAAATGGGGACCTTAAAGTATAGACTTAGAATAAGTTTATTTTATATATACTTAGACCATAATACCATCTCCATATTTGCATATTGAATAATTTTAGTGTTTGATCATCTTCCAAAGGTTTTCATCAGTATGTATGGCAATTCAGGAGATTTTTAGCAATATTTTGGAGTGTATTTTGATATTGAGAAAAATAATTCATTAGCTTAAATTTTATAGTCCCATAGACATCAAATACATCCTTGTGGATGTCGAATGATGGTCATGTAAACATTAATTTTAAGATATTAAAGCTTTTAATTTAATTGGCTTAAAGTTAACATTCATGTGGATGTTAAATACATCTTTAGAGATTTCAAATGATGATCATACAAGCATCATATTAAATCTCATAAAATTCATGTGACCTAATGTAAGAGTGCTACTTAGCACCTCCATGGGGATTCCCAAGATCTTAGAATTAATTTATTCCATCAAATCAAGATCTATGATGAAAAAAGAGCCATAGGATTGTGATCTAGGAGCTTGCTCATGATTGGTTGTTTTTATCAGGTGAGACCCATTTTCTTTTAATCCTAAAATGTAAGGGTGATGCATGTAGATCCTAAATCCCTTTCATAATACTTTGAGTTTTGAATTTTACCTCACTCCATTTAATCAAATCTTTGCAATGAAATGAGAACCGTTATATGAAGGCTAAGGGTGCATCTTTGTTGGGGCCTTCATGCCATTGGATCCTTTTCTTGTGATGAATCATATATTGTTAGATCTTCTAATATGCATGTTATTTAATTCAAATTTCAAGCCTTTCTCTCTCTATTGGATAAAATGCCACAATAAAGTGAGGATCATCAAATCTATGATAAGCAAGAAAGTTAAGTCAAAACTTGAGACTAAAGTAAAGACGTAGGCTTATATTGTTAAAGCTAAGGTTTTGTTTGTATTAATAAATATGTCAAGACGTTATGTTTAAACCTTTAGGATAAGATGTTTATCAAAGGGACCAAGCTAACATAAAATTGGACTTAGGGAATAGAATCTTAGACTAAGGTGTTAAGACTAAGGTCATGAATTTATTAATAAATACAATGGGGCCTTAGGATTAAAACA
The DNA here is from genome assembly GCA_037957365.1 of Torreya grandis. NCBI lineage: Eukaryota > Viridiplantae > Streptophyta > Pinopsida > Cupressales > Taxaceae > Torreya > Torreya grandis. The sequence goes on from JARHVA010000242.1 coordinate 5,751,233, forward strand.
ATAGGCTAAGGTATGAATCAAAGGGGCCAAGATAGGAAAAATTAAAAGGATCCTAAAAAATGAATATTAGTTAGGTACGCAAGGAACTTAAAAGGGGAAAACAATAAAGGGGACCAAGCATTTCTAGGCTAAGTTTTAGTCATGTTAAAATACACAACTAAGCTTAAGATATGAAAATTATGCTTAAGTCCAAAGTGGGTTTTAAAAGTTTCCCACCAATTTAGTTCCCATCAGTATTTAAATTTGAATTGGGGGTTTTTACAAGGTTTTGGATGTGAATTTCTTAGGAAGAACACTATATAACCTATAACTAAAAGCCATGAAAACCATTTATTAGCAATGTTAGACAAAATTAAAGTAAAACATAGCTAAGTAAGCTTGTTTTTGATAAATTGGATGATCTTCAAACTCTAAAAATGATCTTAACATGCCATGTTTTCATGTTTAATCTTTAGGGTTTCTCAAGGGTTCTAATTTTTAAAATTGTGAGTATGTTAGCCTCAATAGGTGGATACCATGCTATAGGGGTGTAAGCCACAATAATTAGGTAGGGAAAGGAAACTAATAAGGATACCCATAGTAGGGATAAAACAACCTCCAAAATGAAAATGAAGAAAATCAATGATAATGGTATAATCAAGGAGGATAAAAAGGACCCATAGGAAAATAAAGATAGAAAAGTTACATGGAAGGACTAGATTGTGGAAGGCTCGATTAACTGCACGGGGGGGAAAAATAAATTCATGGAATGCATATATAGGATTTAACTAGAAATCATGGAGGACCAAGCAGTCTTAGAGGAGCCTTTAGGTAAATTGGTGATGAGTGATTCTTGTGTCTCATTTGGTTGTCTAGGTTGGTTTTAGGGGGTTGGTAGAGTTTTTATTATGTCTTTCTACCAATCAACCTATGGGAACTATTTCATTATTTTTTTTATTTTTGGTCTTTCATGATTTTATGTTAAACATTATAGTTTTAATATGATTATAAAATATGTTATTTACCTAATTCAATAAAAAAATGGGATAATAAAATAAACCAAAATTTACTATTCTTTTGATATAGTTAAGCATAGGCTTTAATAGTTTCTAATGATACAAATATTTATCCTACACAAATATGGAAGCAACACCTACATCAAATCCAATATTTGGAAAAGCAATGGTTAGATAAATCAAACTACCAATAAGTTATCAGTAAAGTGTGGTGTTAGATTTGTCACATGTAGGTTTTGGATTAATATTAAAAGAACAATTAATAGGAGTAGATTTAGTCTTATAATCAACCATATTAAACTTGACAAGATTATTATTTACATACTAATATTGTGATAAAACAATTGAATTTTTATCCTGAAATATAACCATTCCTAAAAAATTATAAAGAATGCCTAAGACATTTCAAACATTTGACTTAGTTTATCCTTATATTTATGAATTAAAATTAGTATATCACCAGTGATAAGAATATATTCAAGATATATAATAATTAATATAATATTATCATTTTAATTTTTTTCAAAGATATCATTATCAGAATAATAATTAGAGAAACCTAATTCTTTAAAATAACTAGTGATTTTAGAATACCAAGCTCAAGGAACTTGTTTTAAATCGTATAATGATTTATTTAAATTATAAAAAACATTCTCTTATTCAGGGTTAATGAAACCTTTCTGATTATTAACATATATTTCTTATTCTAAATCACCATTCATGAATGCATTTTTGACATCTATTTGGTGTATAATCTAGCCATTCTAAGCTGCAAGAGAAATGAGTAGTATAACATCACTAATTTTTCTTACATGATAAAAGGTTTAAACATATTAAACCTTTATTTTTTAAGTAAAATCATGATCAACTAATATTTAATTAAATTTATCAATTTTACCAATTGAATTATATTTTATATTATAAAGGCACTTACAATCAATAATATGCCTTTTTTGGTGGACTTGTGACTAAATTCCAAGTCTAATTTTTAATTGAGGAATTATACTCAAATTTTATAGCAACATTACATCTATCATATTGAATATATTCCTCAAAATATTTACATTCACATTCATACATAGTGATTAAATTAGGATAAGAATGTTGAATCCTATTCAATTTATTAAGATTATTAAAACTAGGTTGGGTATTTTGCCTATCTGGATGTTTTCAATTGAATATGAAATTTATAAGGTTCATTAGACTATAATTCATCTAAAATTGGGTCAAATTATTCTAGGGCCTTAGTTTATTCATAATGAGTAACAATGGATCTAGGTTTCTCAAATGAACATTGAGGGGATTCCACAGAGGGATCATATAAAGTTTTTTCAATGAGTAAAACATTAACATTATAAATAATTTTTATTTTATATGGATCATACAATATTAATCCTATAGTTTTACCTCCATAACCTATATATATTCATGAATAAGAGGTAGGATCAATTTTTGTTCTTTTAGATTTAGGAACAAATATGTAAGCATGACTACCAAAGATCCTAAGTTGAACCACACTTGGTTTATTTTTAGACCACATTTATAAAGGGTTATAAATATGAAAATATTTAATAGGGAATTTATTTATAATATACACAATATTTTTCATGTATTAGGCCCATAATAACTTAGGAACATTTACATAATGCAATATTGTTCTAGCCATTTCAATAATGGTGCAATTTTTCCTTTGAGCAATACCATTTTGTTGTGGGGAATATGGAGTTGTTAGTTCCATTTGAATACCATAAATAATACAAAAATAATCAAATTATTTACTAATATATTCACCATCATTATAAAATATTAATATCCTGATATAAATATTAGAAGAATTTTCAACAATAACTTTAAATTATTTGAATTTAGACATTTTTTTATAAAATATGATCAAATATTTATAGTGTGATCAATTATAAAAGTAATAATATATAAATAACCATTAATATATGAAATTTGAAGATGTCCTATAACATGACTATGAATTAAAAAGGATTTGATAAATTCACATCATGATTCTTATGAAATGGATTAGCATTTTCCTTACCATGTAAGCATCCTTCACAAGTTTCATGACAAAAAGAGATAGAAGGAAGAAAAATAACAAGATTATGAGAATAAAAATCATATAAAATTATAAAATTAACATGTCCTAATATTTCTTGCCATAATTGTGATTCATTCCTACTATGTGATGAAACACAACATGCAGAAGAAGCATAAAATATGTGTAAAACATTTTTTTGAACACCTTCAACAACTAGGGAACCAAATTGATTTCTAATATACCAGATATTCTTAATAAAAGTCATAATTAATTTATCATTCATAATTTTATAACTGGATAATAGTTTTTATTAAGTTTAGGTACATAGAAAACATATTTAATAACAACATTTGTAATTTTTTTTCATTGCTTAGTATATTCTTAAAATTAATTATCTTTTAGGTAAATATTTTCATAAATATATTTAGTATAAAATATAATATGAGATAATAAATTCATATGATGTGATGCAACACTATCTAAAATTCTTTCATTTTCATTAGAAGCAAATAAGGAAGCATATAAAGTAACATGGGAATTCTATTCCTAATTATTTTTTTGATTCCTCTGATGGTTATAATTAGATTTATTCTCTTTTTTATTTTTATAAGTTTTATTATTATCTCTATCTTTGTTTTTATAAAAAAATTCCCTTCTAGTAACAATTTTACAACATAGATTGTAATTTTCATTAAACTTTATGATTCTTATTATTAGACTTATTGTTCCCATTTTTTCTTTGGTAGAGTTAGGGTTAAATTTATTATTTTTATTATCATCATAAACAGGATTGAGAGTGAGAAGTTCCTAAGTGGAATTATATTTAAAATAAATTTTTTAAATAATTTACTCTTCATGAAATAAAAGTGTAGATAGAGTAGTGAGGTCAAGGATATCTTTCTTTATTTTGTATTTTAAATTAAGAATGAAAATGAAATTATGAAACTTTTCATGAATATTTAACTGAATAATGAAAAAAAAAAATTTATCTTAAATAATATTATAATCACAACCATCTAACTAAGATTTAATGTTTTTAATTTTAGAAATAAAATTAACAACTTTTTCATCACCTTTCATAGGGGTAGTTAGCAATTCAAGAATAAGTTATATTGTCTTAGAGAGATGAATTCCCTAATACATAGACTCAATGATTTTTTAGTCATATTTAGGAGAATATTTATTGTTTATATAGAGTAAAAAATTGTCCTTAACATTTTGTAATGTCATCAACATGACTTATTACCATTTATGTTGAAATGCATTTGTAAGCTTAGGTGTAACATGCCATCCCAATGGGTTTTTTTTGGTCCCAAAAACTATCTTCCAAAAATTTTAGGCCTTTAATTCTTATTTAATGTGAACTTCCTATGTATTATAGTTATACTCGTTAATCATTTAATATTTATCAAGTACAAAGTTAGGAGAAGCCATAAATTCCCTTTAAAATAGACACTATGACACTTAATTTTTTTTATAAAAATAATATTTTAATATGAATTTATAATTTATTTTTAAATGAAAACAAATATTTTAGGGTTTAATGAAAAATATCCACTTATTTGATTTCAAAACAATTCACAAAATGCAAATAAAAATCAACACAAATAATAGTCACAAGTGTCATAAAAAAATGTAGGTGTTGTAAAACAATTTGAGCACTAAAAGGGATTATAAAATGTTTAAGGGAGATTTAAATTAATGAATTTACCATAATAATGCATTCATAATGCCCAGAAACATATCAATCAACTGCTCACATGATCATGATTGATAAGGAATAGTCTAGGTCAAGTGTCACAAAATATCATAAAATAACTAGCGTTTTGACTGCAAGATATTAATAACACAAATAAAAAATGATTCTAAACTAATTATTAAAAAAAAAAATTAACATGTTTGACCAAAAATAAGTAGAGGTGGAGGGATTTAAACTCTATACTTGGTTATCAAAAGTACTTATTGAAATCACACCTACCAACTCCTCTACACTAACACTCTAAATAATACATGCATTCTATTATACTTAAATACTATGTAAGCCAATTTAAAAATAAATAAATAATATATGCATGTAAAATTTTTTAATCTATATTTTTTTATTTTTTTTAAAAGTGCAAATTCTAAAGCGGGCCCTAAGTTTTTTTATGTAGAATTTTTGGTTTTAAACAAAAATGTATTTAATAAATATATGTATAAAACATTTAAATTACCTTTATGAATCAATTTAATAAATAATTTCACATCAAGAGAAGCAAGGGAATGTATTAAATATTTAATAAGCCTTCTAAGGCACTTAAATTTGTCATATGCCCTTCAAACTTGGTAATGAAGCATCTAAAATATTTAAAATCCAATTTTGTAGCCAAAAACATCAATTTATAATTTTTTTGATTATTCCATCTGAACATATGCACTTTAGGTGAATTGAAAAAATTATAAGTGATTTTGATTCTTTATCAAGCTTTGTAAGAGGATTTAGATATGCCAAACAATGACTATTTACCCTTAAAACAACAAAATCAATCTATATAATAATAAATTGATTATTTTTTATTGATTTTATTCCATGGAGACTATAAAATTCAATAATGGCATTTCAGATAAAAAATATTTTAAAAAAACTAATACGAACGCTTCCATATCCTTCTTTGGAGTGTTTGGAGAGCCCAATAATCAATATCTTCACTCTAAAAGAGATATCCTGGCATGAGATGGTATGAAATGATTTTTATTTTTTTCACTTGCCTTCACCATACATGAGATTAAATTTTGATTAAAAATTTGGCTGAATAGGTTCTGAATGCTCTAAAAAATTCTTGCCAAATATCAAAACATCACACTATCTCTAAAACCATTTAGAAAAACATGGAATATACATGTTGAATATGAAATGTACATATACATAGATATAACTAGACATGTGAATGTATTAACAAAGATACACATAGATCAAAGGTTGACACACATATAGGTGGAAAGACCTCCAACAAATGTAAAAATCCCATAATTGATACTAATATATGAGAAACTAAAACCCAATACATAAATCTTCTTCCCCTCACTTCCTCTTTATCAAATCTTGACAAAACTCTCATAGTATTATTTTCCACATGTAAATTTATTAAAAAGTTTCAATAATCAATTCACTCAATTACTTTGTGCATAAGTGAGTAAATTACCAAAAGTATAATGTATATATATAATGGGGCATGGAGGTGGACCATTGTAACCAACATGTCCAACCTCTCCCTAATCAACTCAAAGATAAAATACATTTAATTTGTTTACATGAGATTACCTCATGTTAATAAATAAAATATATTTATCTCATCTATTAACCATTTTAAAATGATATAATTATGTAAAAGGAACTACTTAATCATTACATTTTCCAATAGTTATGGTGCTCTACAGGTAGAGCATACACAAATTATGGTCGAGATAGGAGTTTTTTTAAAGCGTGTGAAACAATATAGATATCTTTCACATGAGCATAGAGGATATATTGGAGCATATACCTCTATGGGTAATACATGTAGTGATAGAGGTGATTCATATGCATTAGGGGATGTCTCCATAATTATTTATTTAATTGTATTGTAGTGTAAACTTTGATTTTGATTATATATGATGAGTTTAGCTATTATTGTCTCATATGGTTTTTTATTTTTTCATGTAACATGTGTTAATTTTATATCTCATGTTTGTATAAATATAATGGTTAATTTTATATCAAGTTATTTAAATTTATTTTTATGTATTATTTTGGATTAGGTGTGGTTGGTAAATTAATTTTTTATTTAATTGGATTGACTGATACTATTGTATGTTATATTTGATACTTTGCATTTATTTTCCCACCCAATACATGTTATAATTTATTATAATCTTGTGAAGCCAAATTTTTATCCTTTTATGGAACAAATTGAATGAATTTATATTTTGATTATTATTTAATGATATTGTTAACGTGCACTTTCCTTTGATCTATATATTCTTGATTCCAATTTGGTATCCAAACTTGTTTTGAAGGAGATGAAACTATCCCCAAATTATATATTACCTTGTCATTTGAAAATTTTCCTTATACAGGTTATTTTTGAATTAGAGCTCAAATTATCATTGGTTACTCAATGAGAATATCTTGGGATTGACAAATTTTTATAATGTGAACTAGAATAAGATATTATTATAAAAACATCATCAAATAGATAAATTTTTATAATGTGAACTAGAAGAATATATTCTTATAGAAACATGTCTATATGATTTTGATGAACCATTGGTTCCTTTGTAATAACACCTTGGTATATGTTATAATGCATCAAATAAGTAGTATAAGTATATGGATAAATGGGTATTGTTGACTAAGTGTCAAAATTTTGTAATGTAATAACCCCTCTATTCACAAGACATGTAATTTTTTTTATAATGCATAAAAATCATTATCACAATGTCCATTAATACCATAATAAATTCAAAATTATTTCCCTTTGATTTTATAAATATGATGAGAAGTATAATAATAATTATGAGGCAAAGATATTATATTCTTATCCAATAATTTATGTATAATATCATGAGGTTGATATCTTAAATTATCAAATATGAGTGATTTCTACTTATTGAAATTATGTTTATTCACTTTGAATATTAATTTTTAAATTGATTATTTCCCCTTATTTAGGATGTTGAATTGACTTTACTTAATTAGAATATTTTACTTAGGAGTTAGGATGGTTTAATTAGCTTCTTGTGTGGAACTTATTCTTGTATATTATTGTCTTCATGTGCCTTATTTGGATTTGGATTGAGTGTCAACTTTTCTTATTGTGTAATATTATTATAATAAAGAGATTGAAATAAATCACAAGTTTAATTAATCATATTTATTTTTAAATGATAAACGAGGCCTAAAAAATATTTATTATTTTTCCATATATGTTGGTTGATATATCAATTGGTGCATACAAGTTCAGAATTGTAAAATATCATGAAAAATTAGCTATAACTTTCCTTGATGAAAGTAGGATAGACATTCATATGAAACTCTTTGTCCTTTATTTGAAGTTAATCACACTCAAAATGTCTCTTCTAACTCAATATAGGAGTATAAAGACCCACTAGGTAAATATTAAAACCAATCCAAAGCCTTTCCATTTAAATTGTTTGGAAATACTTTGAGCAAAATTTTACTACCATCATACCTATCCATAGAAGCCTTTAAATATATTATGTTTATACAAGGATCACGAATTCCATCAAACATACTAAATTTAGGCATGAGGAATATGTGGGTTAATGTGCATTTATAATACTATATACAATCTATTTTCTATATATAACATTTGAATAAACCCAAGCATGGTATGCTTTGATTTATAAGGATAGACACCCACAAAATACATTAAGGATATGAATTATTTTTAAGGCTACTTAATAGGTTCATTCAAAGGTTTAATCTTATTGTTGAAAATTTCAATACATACAATATTATGAATGGGTGATGGAGGTCTAGGTAAAACATTTTTTATATTAGGAATAGGTTAAGAAAAGTCATCACACTCGGATATAATGTCATGTTCCATAAATTCACATTTTAAGATGTATCATTTTATATTATTACATTGTGATCACATTTTTTTCAATAAAAGGATCATTTGAAGAGATATTTTGACAAGGCATTTCAAGAGAAGATACAGAATAATCACATGTGTTCTATAACTTACTATTTATATAGAGATAAGGGGAATTTTACTTTATTTTTCCATTTCTAAACAAATATAATTAATTACATATTATTCAAATTATTTTTCCACTTATAGATAAAGAAAAGGAATTTCAAGTTATTCAAATTCATTCATCACTTATAGAAAAAGATAAGGAATTTTACTTTATTCACATTTATTTTCCATTTCTAGAGAAAGAAGGAAGTTCATATTATTCACACTCGTTTGCTTCTAGAGAGAGAAAATATTTTTTCATTCTTCACATTCATTTGTCACTTCTAGAGAGAGAGAAGTAATTTCACTTTATTCACATTAATTTGTCACTTCTTGAGAGAAAGGAGTTTTATTTTATTCACATTTATTTTCCATTTCTATACAAGGCTTATGCCTTGGTATTTTATAATGGTTAATGAGATGAAATTCATTATAAAAATTTAAATAGAAATTAGTTGTATCAGGGAGAGAATATTCACTTATTAGTTCATAAGATGTATTAGGAACATTAATATATTGTTAATATTTTTCTCATCTTGTTATAATGTATTATTCAAATAATAATGAAAAGAGGAAGTAGGATAAAGAGGCTCTTACATTTCATCATTAGTGTATTCATTTTATTCTTCATTATAGTATTAACTATCATACTAATTCCCTTGATATTCATGGTCATAATCCATTCCTTCACTATTGTATTCTTCATGTTCATAATTATCATTATTAATTACACATGTTTGGTTACTAGTACATTCATTATCATATGAATAAGGGATAAATTTTCTAGAGAATAATAAGTCCATAGAACGATAGTCACTAGGGGTTTCTAATTACTTATCCATTTTTTATTTATTAGTTCTTAAATAAGCTATTTTAATATTGGAAATACCTAATACAAATAATTAGACAATCATGACAAGACTAAGGTCAAAGGTGAAAATATCCTATGTATGGAAATCATAAATTAAATCAATAAAATCCTAAGACAAAATATATATGGCATATTATGTCGTATAAGGAAATAAAAAATGAAATCTTAGAAGGATTGTTTGATCAATATTCAAGTTCATCAATATGTTTTACCCTAATTTAGATTATAAACCCTAATAGGATATAAATGATACAAATAATGAATTACTTCTAATTTTCACATTACATACAAATATACAACTTAAATTAATAATGAATGTAAAATAAGGTACAATAATAATCATATATTTTTTGTACATGAATATAAAGTTTGGCTATCTATATTATACATCTCGATTTTGGGAAAGTGTTTTTTATGTGAAATTTTTCCACCTCTTCTCATCAGTTCTAAATAATTTGGTTAGTATAAATAATTGATACTAATTTTAGTGGTTAAAACTTACCCTACATATAATGAGTGACTATTTTATTCTAAGGTTATGTGATTCTATCTATAAGTTTTTTTCTTACCTTTATCCATTTTCATAATTATGTGTGTGAACTTATATGTTGAAACCCTAGTTTATAAAAAAACAATATGATATCAAATGGGGTGGAGGGTGTTGGGTGAAAGGGCTGAGTTGGAATAGACTTTGTTAATTCCCATTAATATACCAAGTGTTAAATTAAATTTAAAAAACTTATAAGAGGACTCACACTTAGATGCAGTTCTATTATTAATGTTAATGTGTGTAATTATGTATGCAAACCTAGATTCTCTTTCTCTAATCTTTCCCTTGGTAAAATCATGTAAATATGAAATTACCATTGTAAAATTTAGATTCATATCTAAAAATTATATAGATTAAATATTAAATATTTTTTGGATCATGATAATGCAATGTGATTATCCTAAAATACCTTATAGTAGCTTTCTATATATAAAAATTATCTATCTTTGAAGTAAGGACCTAGTGGTGTTTGAAAACTAAAAAAAGAAGTTGAAATGTGTCCAAATAATGGTTAAAATTAAAATGTGCAAAAAAAAATTTAAAAATAGGATTTATAGTTCTAATATATTCATTTAGTGTTAATATTTCATGGTGCGACTAACCCATAACTTAAAAAGTCTCTAGGGTGATAGGGAGGGCCAAAGATTTTTGTAATATAAGATTTGAAGCTAATCATCATAGAATAAGGGTGTCACATTGAAAAATAGAATCAATAATATAATTAAAGGATAAAATTAATACACCACTAAGTAATTAGTTTTTTGTTTGAGATGTATACATGCAAAGTTTATTATAAGTGTTATGAAATAAAGCTTATGTTAAATAGGGTAACTACGCAAAGTATGATTTGCAGGAGGGTGATAAGGTATTAATTTGGTTTCATCATAACTAATACCAAATTTAAAAATAAAATTTTCATAATGCAATATATCATTTTCATATATGGCCTTATTTACATTAGAAGGAGGATCCTTTTCACTTTCTTGGTTGAATATAGGAATATTTTATTGAGTAGTTTCAACCAAACTACTTTAAATGGTTTGTGTAGTTTGATTTTGAGAAACATTACACCATGATGCATTAACCTCATTTTATATATAATAAATATGATTTATATAAAAAAATTGATATTTTATAATTGACAAATACCTATGAGATCTCTACCCTTCAATTCTAAACCTTTATGTTGCTGAAAGGATCACATTATCCATCTCAATATGCCAAAATGGTTATATTATGGTTTGGCCCTATAATTTATGATGAATCATATATCTTCCACTATAAATAAATCTTAAATATTGATATATATCCTTCTATATTATTTTTAATTCCTCAACATATTTTTATCATACTTGACACTTTCATCCCACATAGGGACACTTACATTGACATAAGTGTCCATATTCTTATCAAGAGTGTAGTCCTCTACATTATTTGAAATTGAAAATGTTTAAAAAAATATGATTTATCCTATTTGTCTTATTGAACCCTACCATGATATATTTAAAAAATGTGTAGTATAAATACAAATATAATCCAATTCATTATTCATCTAGTAGATACCAAATAAACACATTATTTAGGTCAACATACCCCCATTTTTCAAAAATTAGGACCCGTTTTCAATTTTGAAAATTATGTTATAAATGGGCATTCAAATTGATAAAAATGTACTATTGAATATCATGATTTACCTTAGATTTCATTATTATGTTAGCGTAATCTTTGTTTGACTTCATCTAATGTTACTAACATTTGGTTCTTGTGTTCCCATGTTGCAAGTTTAATGGAGTTGCAATTGAATGAATAGTGTTAAGGTTTTATGATATAATGCTAACTTAACCCTTTTAATCCTTGGAATTTGATTAATTAATTGGATCCATGTTTAAATAAGTGTTAAAAACCTTAGTCTGAATGTTTTATCCTAAGTTCCTTTTGAATTGGGTTCATAATTATGTGGATTTTTTTTTGAGATAATTCAAATTTATGTAAGAACATGTTTTTATATTTTAAACCTAGTTTAAATTTTATCCTAAGTTTTAATCATGTTTATTAACATGAATAAAACCTTAGTATAAAATTTATCCTAAGTTTATTTATACTCCCTAACCCTTAGTATATTTCATTTTCACATGTACTAATTAAACGTGAAGATGCCAAGTGGCAAGATCTTGGGAGCTTGAAGCAAAGATCAATAATCCATAGCCAAACTTAGAGTCAATAAGTCAAAGAAATTAATAAATGGTGAATTTTAATATTATAATGGATATTCAATAGTGATTGAGGAATTAAAGCATAAAATATTTCTAAAATCAAATGTGACAGTGATAAGTGTCATGATCTCGGTATAGTAGTAATAGATCTAATGACAAGATAAGGTCAATATGTCAAGATGTTGAGAAGGAATGCAAGACTAAAAAGTGTCATAATCTAGGAAAGTGATCAATTAGATCAATGGTTCACATGTGAGCTTATGTATAAAGATGAATATTTATGGCCCACACTTGATCATTGAGTCACTAGATCAATGGTGTGAGTTTAATCCTATTTAATGAATATCAATGGCCCATATTTAATCATACATTCAAGATTAATGGTGTAAGTGGAGTCAATAATTCAAATATCCTAGATCAAACAAGATGATACCATGTGACACACTATCATTTAATTATGAAAATATTTGCAAAGTACACAAAGAGCTCATAAAGCTACCAAGTGGTACACTCTCAAGAGTTCAAATGGAAGATCAATAACTTGTAATGAAGTCAAGGCTAAGAAGACTTCTTAAGAAATCAATGGTGCAAATTTTATGAAGATAAAATACTAAATAAGGTAAATACATGTGTCTAAAAGAGACAAATGGTCATAATTTAAATAAATGAATAGTTTGACATGGCAATGCCACATAGGCATAACACATCATAATAAAAGATATTATGGACCTGAACATGTAGAAGGTATAAATGTGCAATATAAATGCAATATAAGTCATAAAACTCACATTTAAAACTAGTTTGACACCAATAGATCTCTTTGTGAACATTTGAAAGCCATAAGAGTGTGTGGATAGCCCTAATATATTTTTAAATTCACTATGATTAAGCCAAAAAGAAATGAATTATTGTGTGTAAAAGGATAACTCAATTAGAATTAGAGAAATGGTGACTCATAAACATGTTTCAAAGCAAGAAGTTGAGATATATTTGACATCAGATACAAAAGGATGAGTTTTCAAGGACACCAAGTTTATTTTTGTTGCTTTGAACAAAGGGGATAAAAAATTTTCTAACTTATTTTGGACAATTTAAAACTAGCTAGCGACCACCAAGAAGAGAAGATTCTCTTAGAAAAGATACTATATAATGACATTTTAGCCATAAAGATGATCAAACTTCACTAAGTAGCTTCAAAACTAAAGGTACTTCATTACATTGATATTCTTGGTCTAATTTTAAAGGAAGCTACGATAGATAAAGGCATGTTAATTAAATGAATATAATTAGAGGAAAGTTTCCTACATTTCCCCAATTTCCTTTTAGTCTTATTATAAGTTTCCTAAGCCCAAAATTTACCTAACCTCTATTAGTTCATGGGATAAATATCATAACATGATGGATAACCTAGCCATGTGGTTAGAATTTGGTAACCAAGTTGTTATATGTCATGTCCCCTTTTTAGTTGACATCTTCAGAGTTAATGATTAGCCTATTATGCGACCTTCGTAGGCTGATAGGATGAATAGAGGGTCATGATAGAGCTTGGCTTGGCTTCGATTAGCAAAATTTCTACAGTTGGCTTTCATTTGGGCTCTTGTGGATGCCATTTGCCTGAGATCCTATTATTTAGGGACTTCTGACACACAGTGGAGCATCCTTATTTTGGTATGGTCATGTGCATAATTACTCCCTAGTTCACCAGCTTCAGACGGTTCGAGGATCAGACATGTATTGAGGGAGATATTAATATTTGATTGATTTAATTGAATATTAATTATTTAGCATATTTTAATTGAGAAACCCTAATTCTTAATTATGAAACCCAAATTAGGGCAAGCACACTTTTTAGAAGATATAAGGGTTTCTTATTGGAGAGAGGCCATTATGAATGATTATTGATTATTGCTAAGAATTCTTTTGTGAAGACTGAGCCAAGGGTTCCAATATTCCATTTGCATTGGAGAATGTCCACTCTTCATTGTGTGTGATTCAGAGGTTGTGAGAGATCAGCCAATTTATTGCCAATTTGAGAGATAGCTTCATACAAAAGTTATCACAGAGGTTTACTGGTTTGAGAGATAACTTCATGTAAAATCTATCACAGGTATTTTAGGTATTTATTTCATTAGGTTTTTGGTTTAATAAATTATCCAGATAGATATCTTGAGATCAGGTATCTAGAATATAGGCCGCAACATATTATCTTGCTTTTGTATAGAATCCATACCAATCTGTGTAATTCTATACAGTTCTGCATCAGGTTATACAGAGCCACAGGCAGCTCAAAGACTAACATCAATAGTCTAGAGACTGACATCAATCAACTTCATACCGATGATGGTAGAGCAAGTCAACTGACTAAGACTGATGTCGGTAGTATATCGACCGATGACAACAATATAACTGACATTGGTGACTATGTTTTGACACAAAAAATTGAGCCATTCTAGATTTAGGTGTTATTTCCAGATTTGCAAAAGACCAAGTTTTTAAGATAATATCTTCATATTCTTTTATATGCAAGATAGAGGACATCTATTGTAATCATCTAGATGAATAAATAAGATATTTTATTTGCCAGTCGTATAGAGCCATAGGCAGCTCAGAGACTAACATCGATAGTCTAGAGACTGGCATCGATCGACTTCATACCGACGATGGTAGAGTAGGTTGACTAACTGAGACTAACATCGGTAGTATATTGACTAATGATGGCAATATAACTGACGTTGATGACTGTGTTCTGACACAAAAACCTAAGCCATTCTAGATTCAGGTGTTATTTCTAGATTTGCAAAAGACTAGGTTTTTAAGATAATATCTTCATATTCTTTTATATGCATGACAGATGACATCTATTATAATCATCTAGATGAATAAATAAGATCTTTGATTTGCTAGTTAAGAGATTATACTATGGTTTATTTTTTTATTTGAATTTATCTTGAAAAATCATATCTTTATTCATGAAAAATATCAAAAAGCAAAATACAGAGAAATAGTCAGAAAAATATCCAATTTAAAAATTTAAGGGAAATAGGGGATATTACAGTGGTATCAGAGCTAAATTCTGCCATCTTGTTGGGTAGATTGGACATTGAATCAACTAATTAATCATGGTTATTCCACATACTTAGACACAATGGGACAAGGATATGTATATGTTTAAACAAGGTTTGAATAAGTTGGTTGAACACCAGAGGAGAATGAATGAATTTATTTTAGACCCTACAATAGAAGCCAAATTAGTACAATGTATGACATCCATTTTGAGAGGATCCACATCACAACACAAAAAGATAGAGAAACAAGAGGTCTCTACAGGTGAAGTTAATCATTTACTTAGTCGAGTAGCCACTAGTGTTGTGACTACACATGATGGAGACATTTTACAACTATAGGATATCATTATTGATTTGTTTGAGGATAGTAGCATGTCCCATGATTCTCATGAGATGGTTTCAGCCATAGCTTCTTCAGAGTTAGATGAGGATGAGTCTGATGCTTGCATTTAAAGTGTGGAGGTGTACTCAAATGTTAGTACACTAAGAGTTGATGATTTCTCAGATGTGGTAGAGTCTATAGAAGATTCCCAAGATCTGATTATTGCAAATGACACCTAGGAGAATGCAGTGGATAGTTTTGAGGACTTAGTTTCACCGACAGTTTCTTTTGGTATGAAGGAGTTGGATAGTGATGCTATAGTTTTTGATACTCTGTATGTTGATATGAGCTTTGGAGTTGATTCACAGAGTATGGATGGTAGTACTCCAGAGATCAGTGATTTTGAGTCTACTCTTTTAGACCATGCATCAGAGGAGGATTGTAGGAGACAATCTAGCCCATGCCATCATGTGTCTAGTCAGTTGAGAGTTAGTGAGTGAGACATTGCTATCACTTTTAAGAATTTTGATGTTGCTCATCAGTTGTTAGTAGTTTATGGATGGGGTTCTCCTACTAGTGATGAGCAAGAAGGCAATTATTTTTCCTTGACATAGATCCACTCTTTATGGGAGGCTATCT
Organism: Torreya grandis; assembly: GCA_037957365.1. Lineage (NCBI taxonomy): Eukaryota > Viridiplantae > Streptophyta > Pinopsida > Cupressales > Taxaceae > Torreya > Torreya grandis. The sequence continues at coordinate 5,767,661 of JARHVA010000242.1, forward strand.
AGATTTTGAGACAGGATTATATGCAGTTGGTAGCTGATAGATATTATCTTATGGAGTGGGGTAGCACAACGTATGATGCATTGTTGGCCAAGGAAGATAGGGTGAGTGAGCTTACTCAACAGCTCGAGGTGACTTCTAAGATTCTTATGAGTACATAGTTGGCTTATGAGGAGTCACAGTTTCATTTGGCTGAGGTGACCATGGAGTTAGAGCATTTTAGGTCTTCACTAGCCCCAAACCTAGTTCATTTGTATATTGAGGTGGTTGGTGATGAGTACATTCATGCAGTTATTGCTGAAGAACATGTTGTTGGGGCTGGCACACATGTTCAAGATTTGGGAGTACCTGGTCTTGATGAGTTTGGGATACTAGTGGAGTCGAGTCTCCAAATTGATTCTTCTCACACAGATGACAGTGTGGTATAGTTGGTTGTGCCACCTTTATAGAAGGATCAGTTGTGGTGTGTGAGGGAGTATGGTGATGCTTCCAAATATAATTTTTACTGCACTGAATCATTTATATAGCATTTGTTGGATAGTGCAGGTGTTCATCTAGACTCGCATAAAGGGATAAAAGGTGTTCTCATTCAAGGTACTAGTGCTATTAGCAGATGGGTTGGAGAGATTATAGTGATCCTTTATACTATGCTACCTCATAGGGATTTTAAGGTAGGGTTTGTTAAGGGGGTTGCACAGGGTCCTATCCAGCCTACAACTATTCAGAGTCAGAGATTAGAGTCATCTATTGATTCCCAATTTGGTAATAGTGAGCCAATAGAAGATTTTGGGGGTTCCTACCAGCATTATACGGTGGGGTATGCTCATTATTTTTATTTTTACCTAGAGATATAAGATTTGATTTCACACAGGTGTAGATCGGTTCACTAAAATATCCCCTATTTCCCTTAAATTTTGAAACTAGATATTTTTCTGACTGTTTCTCTGTATTTTGCTTTTTGATATTTTGCATGAATAAAGATATGATTTTGCAAGATAAATTCAAATAAACAAATAAACCATAGTATAATCTCTTAACTGGCAAATCAAAGATCTTATTTATTCATCTAGATGATTACAATAGATGTCCTTTATCATGCATATAAAAGAATATGAAGATATTGTCTTAAAAACCTGGTCTTTTACAAATCTAGAAATAACACCTAAATTTGGAATGGCTTGGGTTTTTGTGTCAAAACATAGTCACCGATGTCAGTTATATTACCATCATTTGTTGATATACTACCGATGTCAGTCTCAGTCGGTCGACCTACTCTGCCATCGTCGGTATGAAGTCGACCGATGTCAGTCTCTTGACTGTCGATGTCAATCTCTGAGCTACCTGTGACTCTATATGACTAGAAAATCAAAGATCTTATTTATTCATCCAGATGATTACAATAGATGTCCTCTATCATGCATATAAAATAATATGAAGATACTATCTTAAAAACTTGGTATTTTGCAAATATGGAAATAACACCTGAATCTAGAATGGCTCAGGTTTCTATGTCAAAACACAGTCACTGATAGTAGTTATATTGCCATCGTCGGTCGATATACTACTGACTTCAGTCTCAGTCGGTCGACCTACTCTGTCGTCATCGATATGAAGTCAACCGATGTCAGTCTCTGGACTGTTGATGTCAGTCTCTGAGCTGCGTGCGGCTCTATATGACCTGATGCAAAACTATACAGAATTACATGGATCGATATAGATTACGTACAAAAGCAAGATAATATGCTATGGCCTGTATTCTAGATACATGATCTCAAGATCTCTATTTAGATAATTTATTGAATCAAAAACCTAATGAAATAAATACCTGAAATACTTGTGATAGCTTTTGCATGAAGTTATCTCTCAAACCTGTAAACCTCTATGATAACTTCTGTATGAAGCTATCTCTCAAATTGGCAATAGATCGACTGATCTCTCACAACCTCTGAATCGCACACAAAGAGTGGACATTCTCCAATGCAAATGGAATACTGGAACCCTTGGCTCAGTCTTCACATAAGAATTCTTAGTAATAATCAATAATCATTCATAATGGCCTCTCTCCAATAAGAAACCCTTATATCTTCTAAAAAGTGTGTTTGCCCTAATCAGGGTTTCATAATTAAGAATTAGGGTTTTTCAATTAAAATATGCTAAATAATTAATATTTAATTAAATCAATCAAATATTAATATCTCCCTCAATACATGTCTGATCCTTGAACCGTCTGAAGCTGGTGAACTAGGGAGTAATTATGCACATGACCATCCCAAAATAAGGGTGCTCCACTGTGTGTCAGAAGTCCCTAAATAATAGGAGCTTAAGAAAATGACATCTACAAGAGCCCAAATGAAAGCCAACTATAGAAATTTTGCTAATCGAAGCCAAGCCAAGCTCCATCATGACCCTCTATTCATCCTATCAGCCTACGAAGGTTGGATAATAGGCTAATCATCAACTCTAAATATGTCAACTGAAAAGGGGACATGACATTATAGACCCTACAAAGAACATCCTAATAAGTTAATATAGACCTAGAGTCAAGATGGTGATGATAATGTTGAACAAGTTATATGGTTGTGTAACTACAACATATGTAAATTTGATGTAGGTGACCATGGTGTATTTCATCATTGAAAATGTGATAATTACTCCATTGGGTGAGATAATCAACATCTCTCTGAGTATAAAAATATATGCAATTAGACATGGGAATAAAAATGAGTTTTGCATTTTGTCCTAACTTCTAGATGCCCTATGTACAACCAAAAATAATCCCAACTAGAGAGAATGGTCTCCAAGTGGTACCTAGACCATTTCATAATACTATTCAAAGTTTCACATATATAAGTATAGAGATCACATCCAATTTATTTGTGATTATGTCTACCCTGCATTAAGTGAAGTTATAACTAGTATTCTAATGGAGATATTAAGCCCTCTAATCAAGAAATTTGTTGAAGTAATGAGGGATATATAGTTGTACCTTGATTTTATTATCATAAGGATTGAGGAAAATCAAAATTCTCCTCTCAAGTTGCTAGTCCATGTTCCTAATAAATTAGTTGAAGAAGAGGTGGCCTACCAGTTGTTCCATGGTATAGATGGCCTTTACAAAAATAAGAGAAAGGGTCTCCTACACAGTTTTCCTATGCAAATTAGCAAGACCACTTTTAGATAGTGGGATTACATTGAGGATACATAAAAATATAGGTTGTATTTCACCCTACATATGGATGATCTTAGGTAATGGGACCCTTATGGTAAGGTAAAAGAGAATTTAATGATCAAGGGTATTTTAAATGTATGATATGAGCATGAGCCTAGTTCATTTGATTTCATATATATTAAGGAATCCTCAAGCTTTGAAGTGACTATAAGATTGAAACATCATAACATAATACTTGAATCTAAATTGAATAGGGACTAGAAAATGGAAGATAGGTGACAACTAGGCCCTATAAAGTATCATTTGATTGGTGTTGGTTCTTCTAAGTTACCCTAAGTAGAAGTAAAAATTGAGCATAGACCAAAAGAGATGAGGCCTAATGAAATTGTTTCAAGTTCATCAACTCCTGAATCATCTAAGGTAGTAGAGTAAGAGATACCTCAAGAGGAGGTGAATATGATAGCCTAAGATCCTAATGAGTCTATTGAGGATGCACTAAAGATGTTATCCATGGCTTATTAAATAGGTTTAGACAAAGAAGAATCAAGTGTGACACTACAAAGAGAAAAGTCGAGGCTGCCATTGTTTTAAAGGCAAAGAAACCAAGGGTAAGCTTCACTCCTCCTTTGAATGAATTCAAATTATTTAGTGAGTAAAATATATTATATGGTACACCTATCTCTGAGTGGTTCATTTATGAGATAAAGATATAAAAGTTTCACACTATTCACCATCCATGGGCAAAGGTGAAAACTACAAATATAACTCTACAATAAGAATTGAAACCTTGGATCATTATTATATAAGAAGAATAGCCAAGGAGATTGGATACTCCTATTCAATCATCTAAATCACAAGTAGAAATATTGGTTCCACATGTGACCCAATATTTAGTTGGGGTCAAGTTTGATCCAAATACTTTTGGTTTGCAAAGATTGACTTAGAAAATAGTGAGGTAGGGTGGTGAGGAAATCATATATCAAAAAGTGGATCTCTTAACTAATTTGACTTATGAGGAAGGATAAAGACTTGGTGAGGATCAAATATTTGAGGAAGATGTCTTAGAGCTAGCTCAAGCATAGTTAGAACAATTATAAGTTACTATCAAAGGCTAGAATTAGCAAAAGAAAAAATTAGAGCAGTAGTCTATCTTAACAGTATTAGGGGATAGTTTCAAACAACTTTAGGGCATTATCTATGATATATTTAGTTCCTTGAAGACCATAAGGTCTAAGATAGATATGATGAAACCAATATTTTAGGGCTATGAGCCAAGTAAATCAATGGCAGACTACAATCAATAAGGTAAATGAAATGAATAATATATTGATAGAGGACCAAATTCCTGATTCAAAAATAGTTAGCTTAATGCATTTAAACATGGATATGGTAATCTTGATTTAGAAGATAAAATATTTGAATAAATGGTCTAGACGAGTGGATAACCTTTCAAAGGATTTCAAACAATTAGAAAACCAAATGGTGCATATATTGGATGGCTTGATTAAAGATGCAATTAGCCTTAGTCCCATTATCTTGATAACAGATGAGGAGTTCAAATATAGATCTACTCAATTATTATAAGAATCAAAGATCAAAATCTAAGGCACAATAGGGGAAGACAATAAAAGGATCTTAGACATGATCCTATCTATAGAGGAAAAAATTGGTGATGATAGAAGCATCAAGGAAGAAATGGACATGGTTGACAAAGACTTAAGGGAACTAATAGATCAAGAAGAAGAGTTGTTTATGGAGCCAATTATCAAACTTAGAATAATTTATGGGAAACATGATAAGGTAATAAAGATCCTGGAACAAAGGAAAAAGGATGCAAAAAGAGGAACTTATCGGAGTCAAATATGCTGACTTAGAATATTCTCTTGTTTAGAAACATGTATATCATTAGAAAAAAGGAATATTCTATCTTGTAAAAGGATGTGAAATATTGTAAAGTGCATTGATTATAGGTCATTTTGTAAAGTGTCTGATTCTAAAATGATGTAAAAGGACATATATACTTGACATTTGTTCAATTATCATTTGATATGATTGACTAACATACCTCATAGTCTTCTATAAAAAGGGTATTGTCATTTTTTAAAGGGGGAGGGAGTTTTAGAGTAAAAAATATTTTTTAAATTTTGAGAAATTAATACAATAAAGGGAATTCTTCAAATATTGTCTCTTATTTGTTTGTGTATTTTGTTATCATGTCTGCTTCCTCAATTATCTAGTTTAATGTTCAGATGTGAATTGTTTTTATGGATTCTTGATGTGCATATTTGAATGAATATTTGTCAATTTGTGCTTATGCTAGATTTATTTAAATATCTGAAATTAATCTCATTTTCCTTTATTTTCTTGAATATGTGCTAATGTAATTTTCTTGTAGAAGTAAATCTTTAAATTGAATTTGGTTTCTTATTTGAATTGTTTCAATATCCTTAGACATATGCCTAGTATATGATAGGATCTATGCCTTTGAAATTTAATGTCATATATTGGTTTGAGTGCATGTTTTGATGAAATTTAAAATTTGTCATAATGTCTATACTAAAGATTAGAAACACTATTTTTTCCTTACCCTTCCTTTTGCTCATTTTTTTGATCAAATCATTATAGTTTAGCTTTAATTATAAATATACATGCTAGATCAGACTTTAGACTTTAGGTTTTGATCATAATTCACTATACTTAGTTAATATTACTATCATCTTTCTCAAGCAAGACTTAAGACCATGGTTTCTCCCAACAACCAGTTATATTATGATTTTATAAAATAGTTAATTACTTTGTCATTATTTCACCAAAGATCTTGGGAAGATCATAACCATCTACTCATGAAATAGCTTATTTGAATATAGAAATGAGAAGTGTTTCTTAAACACTTTTTAAACCCCTAACATACACTTTTAGGCATCAATAGATGAGTTTCATTGGTGCTAGAAGGAGGGAATTTAGCTAAAGCTTTGTGAATTTGAAGTATCTTAGCTAATTTTATTGAATTTTGTTCAAAGATCAATGAATTATTTTCATATTTATATTTTTTATTAGCTAAATTATGTAAGTATCACTAACATTCATATTGTATAACTATTCTTTAGGCTCATTTAGCTATATATAGATATTCTTTGAAGATTTATGAGAAACTATTGCAAAGATATTTTTGAGGTTAGTGATAGAAATTTTGTTCAAATATTGGTTGATTCTTTGCAAGTTTAGTTTTATTTGAACTTATAACTGTAAATATCATTCATAATCACAAGTTTGAAGGTATCTTTAAACAAATTCAATTAAATATAATTCTTCTTTGAAAATATCTATTTGAATTTGTGTAAGAGTTACTTAACATATAAATTTAATCATTGTTCTTTGAAAATATAAGGTTTATACATCATATTTTGAATAGGATTCAATGTTTACAAGATGGAACTACCAAGAATCAGGATTAGGTCATGTTTAGAAATAAGGTTACCTCTTCTTTATTTAGAATTTCATATGAAAGCAAGAGTAGATTAAGGTAAGCATAAGGTTTATAAATCTCAACTTATTTCAACTATTATTGGTGCTATTAGGTTCAACCCTTATCAAGGTATGGCATGGTTAGTTGGATCTTCCATCAATATGCCTAGTCAAGTACATGATTTACCTATAAATCTTGAAAAACATTTTCCTTCTTTCAGTCTTATAGGTGTGGTTACTACTAAAAAAAATATCAAGTCCTTTAAGGATACTTTGATATTGTTAAATTTGGTTCATGAAGATGTTTCTTGTAGATTATTTATTTTCTCATTAAAATATGCAACATATGATTGGTTTCTCAACCTTCCTAAGAATTATATTACTAGTTGGAATGATTTAAACAAAATTTTCATTGATTAATTTGGAAATATCATTAGTATTTGTATCCTTTATCAACAATTCACTACTATGAAGAGATATTCAAGTGAAACTATTAGAGATTTTAATATCAGATTCCAGAATATGTTTATGATAACCATATCTCCCTATATACCTAATGAAGCTTTAACTTTAGAAATTATATGGATGTTTTAGATCTAATTACTTCTGTGTTTCTAAAAATATCTATAGGAGTCATAAATACATTGTCCTTAGCCTATGTTAAAGATATGAAAATAAGTGATCAAATACAACCCCAAGGTCAATTAACATATGTTATTCCTAATTTTAGTCCTAATTTTTCTGCATTGAATGTCATTAAAAATGATAATCATAACATGCCTACTTTAAATCAAACATCAATTTTAAACCAATTACCTTTGAGTCATGCTCATTTTGGTCAAAACCTAAGATTCTTAAATAACACTATAAATGGATCTCATCCATAAGATCAAAGAGTTATGGTGACAACATCTAGCAGTAGTACTCAAGTTCATAATTCAAAGGCACCTAAGAATGAAAATGACTCTATACTCAAAATGGTTCAAAAATTGAGCACTAATTTCCTTCAATTGTAAAGACAAGTAGTTTATGATGGGGAGATTTCCAATAGTAATTATTCTTATAAGAGGTTAAATAGATCTAAAAATAGGTTTCATAACAATAAAAATAATGAGTCATCTGTAAATAAGAATAGTCTTGAAATAAACATTTTTGATGTATCTTTAACTGAAAATTATAGAGTTCATAACACTTCAAAGCATGGTGAATTGGATTATATAGAATTTTTAATGCTTTTGAATTATTCCAAGATGAGTTACATACATTTGAAGGTGTACCTAACAAAGATAATGCTATAGGTACATATGGTTCTTCAACATCATCTAAATCTACTTACATAACTTTAATGATGGAGACATTGGTCTCCCATTCAAAGATGAGAATGAACCTAAATATAATCCTAAGGAGATTAATGATTTTAAATAGTATCTAAATAAGAATTATCCACTAAGGAATAGAGAACAAAATCAACCATTGACTATTTCTACACTACCAAACAACTTTGATACTCCTCCTGATCCCATAATAGACAACAATCCAGAACCTTCAAAGGGAAGTAACTCTAGAAATAATGTTGAATCATATAGTTATTTTAATAAGAGTGGATATAATATAGTTGAAGATATGAAAAATATTAAAGCTAATATCACTTTACAAGAATTGACTCAGATTACTAAAGAAATAGATTTGTTGCTAGAATATTTGAGTAAAAACCTTGTAAATCATAAAAGGCTACACATGAAAATGTAGTGATGTATAAGAACAAGGTAGAGGTTCCTTATTTCTTAATAAAAATTAAAAAATTTAGTAAAAAATTGCATAGTTATTTGTTAGATTCAGGTTCCTCTACAAATATCATGCCAAAAGTTATTTTTGAGAAGCTTAGTTTAACTCCAATTAAGTTTGATAGAGTAGTTATCAATTAGATAAATATAGAGTTAAAGTAATTGGTGAATTTTTAAATTTTCATATGTGGCTTGCTTTGGATCAAAGGATATAACAATTAATATATAGTCAAGTTGTGAATATTCTAGATGCTTATGGGATGCTGCTCAGTAGAGATTAGACTAAGTCTTTAAATGGATAGATGTCAACAGACTATTCTCATATGTGGATCCCATAGAAAGGAATTCCCACTCAAATTCATATTAAAAGGGATCCAAAATTGAAACACATGATCAATAAATACAATGTAGTTAATGAAAGGGTCAACATGATGAATTCTAATTTAGGAGTTTATACTCTTGATACTCCCTACGTATGTGACTCTAAAGACTCTTAGCCTATGCTTGGACTATGGAAATTATATTTTTATGGTGCTATATGTAAATCTAGATTTAGAGTAGGAATTTTTATAATCAATCCTATTGGGAGGGAATTTAATGCTTCTTAAAAATTTCAATTTCCTTGCACTAATAATTTGGTAGAGTATGAAGCATTATTTTTAGGACTACAATCTTCCATTAAACATAAGGTTAAATAACTACTAGTAAATGTTGATTCTAAGCTAGTAGTCAATCAAGTTAGAAGTAAGTACTAATGAAAATATCATATCTTAATAAAAACAAGTTTAGAGTGTGGTAATTGATAGAGTATTTTAATGCTTTCAACATTGTTTTAGTACCTAGAGAAGACTAGTCTACTAATGAACTAGATTCATTTTCACCTAATTTGATGCCAAACCAAGACTCCCAAAGAATTAACATTAGATTAGTCCCATGTCCGTTGTTCCTAACAATGTCGATCATTTAAAAGTATTTAGTGATGATCAGTAAATCCTAGATTTCATGAACAAATCAGGAGTATTTGAGTCTCATATCATTGATGAGGTTAATGAAAATTCTCTTGATGAAGATATATTTGGTGAAAAAATTATTCAATTGAATGACAACAAAATTTACAAAGGCATGATTACCTTACAAATATTATTTGATCAATACAAGCTACATGAAAATATTAAAGTTCCCAAAGTGAATATGAAAGGTTATAATGTAGTTGACATAACAACTCAAGGTCAATCCCAGCTAGTAAATATTGGTATAACCTATACAAATGAAGAGTCTAGAAAAGCTAGGGAGTTATTGACCAAGTATAAATATGTCATTGCATGGTCCTATGAAAACATGAATATCTTTGATCTTAGATTCATTACCTATACCATTCCATTAAAATAATCCTATAAACCTTTTAGATAAAATTATAGAATAATCAATCATATTTTAAAGCCATTAATCTATAAAGAGGTCAAGAAGCTATTAGATGCAAAAATAGTGTTTCCAATTAGCCATTCTACCTAGGTAGCTAACTTAGTACTGGTTAGAAAGAAAAATAGATAAATTAGATTATGCATAGACTTTAGAAATTTGAATACATCTTTAAAAAAGAATAATTATCCTTTACCTTTCCCTGACTAGGTCATTAAAATTATTAGTGGTTCTACTATGATGTCTTTTCTACATGGTTTTTAGGTTATAATCAAGTGCCTGTAAATAAGGAGGACATAATTAAGACTACATTCACAACAAAGTGGGGCACTTCTAATTACAAAAGAATGCCTTTTGGACTAACAAATGTAGTAACAACTTTTTAAATATATATGGACCATTATTTTAAAGGTCTCATATGTAAGTGCATCATCATATATATGGATGATCTAACTATGTTTTCCATAAATAGGTAAGATCATATTATATATTTAAGATAGGTATTTGAACATTGTAGAAGGTATGGAATTTCCCTCAATCCTAAGAAAAACATTTCTTGTGTTAAAAAAGGGAAGTTACTAGAACATGTTTTAACCAAAGATGGGATTTATATATATCCTAATAGATTTAATGCCATCTCAAAATATAAACCCCTAAGAGTATAAAAGAATTAAAGTCTTTCTTTGGGAAAATCAATTTTGTGATAAAATTCATTTTTGGTTTTACAAAAATTGTGAAGCCACTGAATGACATGTTGAATAAGGATTCCAAGGTCATATGGAATGAAGATAAAAATAAAGCTTTCAAGGATATTAAAGAATCAATAAGACATACACTAATATTGATAAGTCCTGATTTCACAAAAGATTTTTATCTCTATTCTTTTACTTCAGAGCATTATTATAGCTACTATTTTAACTCAAAAAATAGATAAATGTGATCATCCAATTGCATCTATGAGCACCAATTTTAATAATACTAAGTTAAATTATTATCTAGTTGACAAATAATCATGTGTTATATTTAAGACAATTAAAATTTTTAGACACTATATTTTTAGGATTAAAGTGCATGCAATATTACCAAATCCTTCTACTAAACTTATGCTTAGTCAATGTGAATTGGGAAAGAGAATGGGTAAATGGATGTCTATAATCCAAGAGTATGATATTGAAATAAAAACTACCAAATTGGTAAGGTGTTAAGGATTGATTCAAATGATTGCCAATACAAATCCTAAAGTGAGTCTCACACAAGTTAATCAATAAAAATTCCAACCAAATGATTGGTATGATGCAACTATTCATCTTCTAATCAATGTTTCTTATTATATAGGTATGATAAAAGATTAAAGAAGAGATTTGAGGCTCAAGGTAGCACATATCTTGATCAAGGATGGGGTACTCTTCAAGAATAATTATGAAAGCATATACTTTAGTTTTGTTTCAAAGGAAGAAGCAACTGAGATCTTGAGTACTTTTCATTAAAAACTTAGAAGTGGACACCCTTTTAGAAAACCAACATCTCATAAAATTTTGAGGATAGGTTATTATTGGCCAAAAATATTCAAGTATGCTCATAAACATGTTAGAGAGTGTCATCAATGTCAAATCTTCAACACTAAGGAACCAAAATCTGTTGTGCCATTGAGACATATTTTAATTGACAAACCTTTTGCTCAATGTGTATTGGACTTTGTAGGGGTAATTAACCCTAATTATTTAGATGGAAATAAATATGTTATTATTTATATTGATTATTGCATAGTAGGGATAGACTTAGTAGCAAAAAAATAATGTAGAACTAAAGATATAATCAAGTTCTTGGAAGAAAACACTTTCACAAGATTTGGGACACCAATTTCATTATTTTATGATAATGTATCAACCTTCATATATATTGAGATGAACAAGTGCACCTATGATAACAACAAAATTCTCAAGTTATTATCAAATCATTACCCTCAAGGTAATGTATTCTTATAATCAACAAACAAAAATTTGATGAAAGATATCAAAAAGTTTACAGTTGAATAACCCAAAACTTGGCATAAATTTCTTAAGTATGATCTTTGGGTAGACAAAACTAGGGTGAAACAGGATCTAAAATCATCACCTTTTATTTAGGTGTATGGTCAAGAGCCTATATTTCTAATCACTCTCAAAATACTAACCTATAACTTCATGTAAGAACACATGGAAGAAGATCAAGCGTATGCTAGTTCAAGGTTACTTGACATCATACAAATGGAGGATGAAAGGGAAGATGCATTTTCCAACTTCAACAAACATTAAACAATAGTCAAAATATGGTTTGACATTCATTCAAAGGTTAAAGTGTTAATTAAGGGAGACCTATCTATCCTATGGGACAAAGCCTTAGAGTGAAAAGGAAAACATGGGAAATTCACTCCTTTGTGGATTATCCCTTATCAAATTGCTAAGACATTGGGAGACAACACCTTTAAGCTCAAATGCTTGTAGGGACTAGAGTTCACTTTCCCAACTAATGATCAATACCTCAATCACTAATTCTCTACTATACCACTCCAATTCTTCATGGAGTAACTTGTATGACTAGTTAGATTTAGTGTAGGTAGGCTTAGATTAGTTTATTTTCTTGTTCCTTGTTTATAAATAGTGTTTGTACATATTTGTTTGCTTGTTGTGTATTTTTTTTCCTTGTTTTGTTAACTTAGTTTCAATAAGTCTTTTCTAAGATAGTTTTCAAATCTCTAATCCATCTTAAATGCTCAAAATAACCTCTCAAATTAGGAATGTAGGTATGAACCTTAGACATTGGTTGATTATGGACTCTAGAAATTTGAGCCTAATGTTATGATTTTGAGAAATTAGTGAGGATTGATATGTAGGCTAATTATTCCTTAAAATATTAAACCTTGTTTTTATCTAAGTCTAATTTTTATAAGGATTGCATATGTTTGAGTGAAATTTTGAATGATTAGAGCAAATTCATGTTAGCACTTAAAGAATTATATTGCCTAGGATGAAATTTATAACCAAGTATGATTATCTAAAAATAAAATATTTGATAAAATCTAAAAACCTAGCTAATTTTGGTTCCTAACCTTTTATAAAAGCTAAATATACTTGAAAAATACAAAAAATAAGAGATTTATTCAAAATTTGAAAGCTTTCCAAGTAAAGGTGATTTTGGTAACCTCCATTGGGGATATGGATGCATAGTTAGTAGTTGAGCAATGCCTTAAGTGGAGCCAAAAGTTTCTCTATCAAGGATATAGACACCTAGTTAGTAGTGGAGCAAGGCCTTAAGTAGAGCCAAAGGTATTTTTGTTGGGGCTATAGATACCTAGCTGGCAGTAGAGCAATGACCAAGCCTTCCGTATTCTAAAAGCATGATTCTTAATGAATATCTAAATATGTTATAATTCAATGTTAATGATTAAGGTCATGAAATATGGAAGTTATTCTCTAAATTTCATGAAAATCAGTGAATGAATTAAAGCACACATAAACATGACTAATTTTTTATGTTTGAGCCCAATTCTATATTTGTAAGACTTGTTTTAATCATGAATTGATATTAATAATGGTACATGATCATGTGGAATGATTGGTCTATATATTGGTTTAAAAAAATATTATCTGAGTTCTAATTTTTTTAATGTTTCCCCTAGAAGTCACCATTTATTGAGGTAAACATACCCCCATTTTAAAAAAATGAGGACCCTTGTTCAATTTTAAAAATTATGTTATAAATGTACTTTTAAATTGATCAAAATGCACTATTGAATATCATGATTTGCCTCAGATTTCATTGGCATGTTAGAATAATCTTTGTTTGACTTCATCTAATATTACTAACATTTGGTTCTTGTGTTCCCATGTTGTAGGTTTAATGGAGTTCTATTTGAATGAACAATGTTCATGGTTTTATGATTTAATTCTTATTTAACCTTTTTTAATCTTTGGTATTCAATTAATTAATTGGATCCATGTTTAAATAAGTGTTAAAAACCTTATTATAAATGTTATATCCTAAGTTCCTTTTGAATTGGGTTCATAATTATGCAGGTTTATTTTTGAAATAAATTCAAATTTATGTGGGAACATGTTTTTATATTTTAAACCTAGTTTAAATTTTATCCTAAGTTTTAATCATGTTTATTAACATGACTGAAACCTTAGTTTAAAATTTATTTTAATTTTATTTATAATCTATAACCTTTAGTTTATTTTATTGTTCATAGGTACAAATTAAATGCGAAGATGCCAAGTGGCAAGATCTTAGGAGCATGAAGCAAAGATCAATGATCCACCAAAAAAACTACAATCAATAAGTCAAAATAATTAATCAATGGTGTGCATTAATATTATAATAGAGATCTATTTATGAGTGAGGAATCAAAGCATCAAAGAATTCTAAAATCAAATGTGAGAGTGATAAGTGTCATGATCTCAACAAAGTGGTAACAGATCTAGTGATGAGCAAAGGTCAACAAGTCAAATATGCTAAGAAGGAACATGAGAGTGGAAAGTGTCATAATCTCATAAAATTATCAAGAAGATCAATGGTCCACATGCAAGATTATGTATAAATATGAATATCAATATCTCATGTTTGATCATGTAGTTAGCATATCAATGGTGTAATTTTAATCCCATAAAAAGAAGATCAATGGCCCACATTTTATTATACATTCAAGATCAATGATGCAAATAGAGTCACCAATTGAAAGATCCTAGATAAAATGAGATGCTAACACATAGAAAATGAGTGTTTAAGTGATGAAACTATTTGAAAATTACACATGGAGCCTATAGAATTACTAAGTGGCACACACTTGGGAGTTTAAATGGAAGAGCAATGGATCGTAATGAAGTCAAGGCTAGGAAGAATTCCAGATTTAATAAGGTAATGAATCATATCTAAAAGTGACAAATGGTAATAATTTAAATAAATGAATAGTGTGACATGGTAATGATATATAAGTAGAACATGTCATAATAAAACATCTTATGGACTCAAGCATGTGGAAGGTATAAATGTGCAATCCAAATGTAATCTAATTTATCAAAGCTCACATTTCAAACTAGCTTACAACCATTAGAGTTATTTTTTAACCTCTAAAAGACCTAAGAGTCTATTGATATACCTATTCAATCTTTGAATTCACTATTATTCGATTGAAAGGAGTTGAATTATTGTGTGAAAAAGGATAATTTTATTGTAATTATCATAATGGTGACTCATAAACATGTTTAAAAGCAAAAATGTGATCTATATTTGACATCATTAGGATGAGTGTTCAAGGACACCAAGTTTATTTTTGTTTCTTTGAACACATGGGATAATATTTTTTCTAAATTATTCTAGATAATTAAAAACTAGACAATGATCATGAAGAAAGAATATAATATTCTCTTAATAAAGAGACTATATGATGACATTGTAGCAATCTAGATGACCGAACTTCACTATTCATCTACAAAAGCATAAGTACTTAATTGTATTGATATTATTGGTCCCATTTTTAAGGAAGATAAGATAGACAAAGGCATGTTAAATAATAAACATAATCAGAGGAAAGTTACCTACATTTCCCCAATTTCCTTTGAGTCTTATTACATGTTCCTAAGCCCCAAATTGACCTAACCTATATTAAGTGATGAGATAAAGAGAATAACATGATAGATACCCTATCCATGTGGTTATAATTTGGTAACTAGGTTGTTGTAAACCCTATAAAGAACATCCTAATAAGTCAATTTTGACCTAGAGTCAAGATGGTGATGACAATGTTGAACAAGTTATATGGTGTGTAAATACAACATATACAAATCCAATTTGGGTGCTCATGGTGTATTTCATCATTGAAAAGGTGATAGTTATTCCATTGGTTGAGATAATCAACATATCCCTACGTAGACAAATATATGAAATCATGTATAGGAATAAAAATGAGTTTTACATGATGTCCTATCTTCTAGATGCCATATGTGTAACCATAAATATAACCAACTAGAGAGAATGGTTTCCAAGTGGTACCAAGACCATTTCACAATACTATTCCAAGTTGCACATATATAAGTATAGAGACCACATCTAATTTATTTGTGATTATTTATACCTTGCATTAAGTGAAGCTATAACTGGTATTCCAATGGAGAGAGTAAGCCCTCTAATCAATAAATATGTTGAATCAATGGGGGATATATGGATGTAACTTGATTTTAATATAATAAAGATTGAGGGAACTCAAAATTCTCCTCTCAATTTACTAGTCCATGTTCCTGATAAATTAGTTGAACAAGAGGTGGCCTACTATTTGTTCTAATGTATATATGACCTTTGAAAAACTAAGAGAAAGGGTTTCCTACATAGTTTTAATATGAAAATTAGAAAGACCACTTTCATACAGTGGGATCACATTCAGGTTGCATCAAAATGTAAGTTGTATTTCAACCTACAAATGAATGATCTTAGGTAATGGAACCCTTATGGTAAGGTAAAAAAGCATTTAAGGATCAAGGGTATTTTAAATGTACTATATGAGCATGAGCCTAGTTAATTTTATTTCATATACATTAAATCATCCTCAAGCTTTAAAGTGACTTGAAGATTGAAAAAGCATAACATAAGACCTAAGCCCAAATTTAATAGGGAAAAATAAATGGAAGGCAAGTGGCAACTAGGCCCTAGGTAGTATCATTTGATTATTATTGATTCTTCTAAATTTCCCTCAACATAAGTACAAATTGAGCATAAACTAGAAGAGAGGAGGCCTAATGAAATTGCTTAAAGTTTATCTTCTCCTAAATCATCTAAGGTAGTAGAGCAAGAGATACCTCAAGAGGAGGTACATATGATAGCCCTATATCCTAATGATTCTATTTAGGATGAACTAAATATTCTATACATGGATTATGAAACAAATTTAGACAAATAATAAGCAATTGTTGAGAAAACTAATAAAGATAAGGATAAAGGGAAGTCTTTAGACCTGGTTCCTATTGACACTATAAAGAGAAAAGTTGAGACTTCCATTGTTCCAAAGGAAAAAAAACTAAGGGTAACCATCACTCCTCATTTGAGTGATTCAACTTGTTTAGTGAGGAAAACATGTTATATGGTCCACCTATCCTTGAGTGGTTCATTTATGATCCAAGGATATAAAAACTTCACACTAATCACCATATATGGGAAATGGTGAAAGATAATAATATCCATATAAAACAATAATTGAAACAATAGATCATTTCTCTAAAATAAGAAGAGTCAATGAGTTGGATACTCCTAGTCAGTTGGCTCAATCACAAGTAGAAATCTTGGTTTCACATATGATCCAATCTTCAATTGGGGTCAAGTTTGATATACAGACTACTTGTTTGTAAAGAGTGACTAAGAAAATAGTAAGGTAGGTGGTAAATATACCTTTAATAACTTTACCTAAGAGAAATGACAAAGACCTAGTAAAGATCCAATATTTGAAGAAGATCTCCTTGAGATAGCTCAAGCATAGTTAGAATAATTACAAGCTATTATCAAAGCCTTAAAGGAAGAAAAGAAGAAATTAGAGGATAAATATATCTTAATAATACTAAGAAATATTAGAAACAAATTTGAGTGCATTATCTATGATAAAATTATTTCCTTGAAGACCTTAAGTTCTAAGCTAGATATAGTGAATAACCAACATTATAGGGCTATGAGCCAAGTAAATCAATGGCAGACTACAAGAAATAAGGTAAATGAATTAATTAATATATTAATAAAGAACTAAATTATTGATTTAAAAATAGTTATATTATCCTATTCAAACATGGATATGGTAATATTTATTGAGAATATCAAGGATTTGAGCAAATGGTTCAGAGGCATGGAAGACCTTTCAAAGGATTTCAAATAGTTGGAAAACTAGATGGTGCATATATTGGGTGGTTTGATTAAAGACCCAACTACCCATAGTCCCATTGGATTGATAATATATGAAGAGTTAAAATATATATCTATTTAATTCATGCAATAAGTGAAAATCAAAATACAAGGCACAATAGGGGTAGACAATAAAAGGATCTTGGACATGATCCTATCTATAGAGGAGAATATTGGTGATGTTAGAAGCATTAAGGAAGTAATGGATAGGGATGATAAAGACTTGAAGGACCTAGAAGACAAATAATAAGAGTTTTTTATGGAGCCAATTATCAACTCTAGGCTGATTGATGGGAAACATGATAAGGTAATGAAGATCTTGGAACAAAGGAAAAAAGCTACAAAAGGAAGAACTTCTCAAATTCAAATATGTTGACCTAGAATATTATATTTTTTCGTAACATGTATATCATTAAAAAAAATGGATATTATACCTTATAAAATCATGTTAAATATTTTAAAGTGAATTTATTATAGGCTAGTCCATTTTTGTGAAGTGGTTTTTTCTAGAATGATGTAAAAAGACAACTATCCTTAACACTTATTTAATTATCATTTTATATAACTGATTGACATACCTCATAGTATTATATAAAAATAGTATTATAATTTTTAAAAAGGGGAAGAGGTTTAGAGGAAAAACTAATTTTTAAATTTGGATCAAATTAATGCAAGTAAGGGAATCCTGCAAAGATTGTCTTATATTTGTTTGTGTATTTTGTTATCATGTTTGCTTCCTCAACTAACTAGTTTTATGTTCGAATTTGAATAGTTTTTATGGATTATAGATGTGAATAATTGAATTTAGAGTTATAAATTTGTGTTTATGATATATTTATTGAAATATCTTATATTTATTTCATTTTCCTTGCTTTTCTTAAAGATGTTCAAATGTAATTTGCTTGTAGAAGTAAACCTTTAAATTGAATCTGGTTGTTATTTGCATTATTTCAATTATCCTTAGACATTTTAATAGTATATGATATGATATATGCCTTTTAAATTTCATGTCATATATTATTTCAAGTGCATGTTTTGAATAAATTTATACTTTGTCATAATGTCTAGACTAAAAATTAGAAACCCTTTTTCTACCTTACCCTTCTTTTTGCTCATTTTTTTGATAAAACCACTATAATTTAGCTTTAATTGTAAATATACATGCTATATTACACTTTATAATTTAGATTTTGATCATAATTCACTATAGTTAGTTCAGATTACTATCATATTTCACAAGTAATCTTTAAGACCATGGTTGTTACCAATAACCAGCTATATTATCATTTTATGAAATAATTAATTACTTTGCCATTATTCCACCAAATATCTTAGGAATATCATATCTAACTACTCATACAATAGATTATTTGAATATATTATTTCTTAAGCACTCTATAAACCCATATGATACACTTTTAAGCCTCAATACACATATTCAAACTCATTCAATCAATTACAAAACTAAGCTATACCACAATATTCTTCCCTATTTTCATATCAGTAATATGAGTAGTCAAATTATAAGTCTAAAACACTCAAATAATATCCCATGGGCATTATTTGTCCAAGTTACAAGATAGATCAATGTATTCCCTTATACACAGTAAATTATACTTTTGTGCACACATAAGCCAACACCTAAAGGAGAAATACATATGTTTGAGTCCATCTTAAAATTATTAAATATGTAGGAAATGATAATTAATATATGGGTCCTTGATGTCAACTCAAATTAATGATCCCGCTAACCCATTTTTGGTAAATTTCAAAGACCTAAGGTGAAAAGCTAGTGTTTGATCCATAAATAGTTAATGCGCATGAATAAAACATATCAATAAAAAGGAGACAACAATCCCAAAAATATCAAGGTGGTCACTCTATAATAAAGTGAATATTTTTTATTGGATATAACCATTCGGATAATCATACCTACATAGATGCAAGTGTCCCAAGACTAACGTAAGTGTCTAGGCATATAAAAATAATATTTCCATAATCTAACAACTCAATCCTAATCTTATTCCCACCTATTTCCACCTATGTATATATCATATCTCCCTACACATTGTAGATAATCTAATTATTATATATGTAGAGTGTTTATGTAATCAAACTACTATTTTGAATGTATTTTATGTAGTAATCATAACTCAACATTTTAATTTCTAACATTCATGTATCTAAATTTTCAATTAATTACCTTGATTTAGAATGGTTTTATTCATTATTTTAAATATGATATTTTACCTCTTTAACCCTCATTCCAAAAAAAATAAAAAAAATGTTAAACATTTGGTGAACCTGAACCTTATGTCTTCTTATGCAAATCCTAGCTTGCTCTAGGGTTTTCAAGATTCTATGGTTTCTAATTTTAGTAATTTTTAGATCTATTTTTTTTATTCTTTTGGCACAGTTATTTACATTTATAAAATATGTAAAATGTTAAGAAATATAATTTCTAAATGGAATATAAATAAGCCTTAGTCAATCGTCTAAATACAAATAAATAATTAATTAATACATACTTATAAGTTACACAAGAATAAATCAATAAACATGATAAGACTAGTATATCCAAATCCAATAATGGCGTTCCCTTAGATAGAAAAACTATTGCCACATCCTCCATAGAAATAGTTAATATTTAAACTTATAAAAAACTATAAATATAAGAGTATGAAATATTAATCGGTTTCAAAATTATTCAATTATCATAAGAAATTAAAAGAGGTCACCAAAAATTTTAGGAGAACTGATCTTCTAGAAGCTTAGCCTAAATTTTACAAGTAGGTAATAGTATATCTTACCTTGGACTCCAAATTTAGCTTGGTTTAGTCTCACCATTTGATGTTTCTTAATAACTTTAATGATGTTTATAAAACCAATCTTCCCTTATTCTTACTAAACTACCTTGAGGATTATGTTATGTCTTTTCAACACAATAATAGGGTTTTTATTGCTCACCAATCTCTTATCCTTTTTATCCTAAAAAAATTCCTCTATAGAGAAATTCAAGGTGATGAATCTTACCTTAGGATCTATTTTGATTTAAAAAAATTATAAGAAATGAATTAAATGAAAAATATCAATTGTTGAGGCTCTAATGGTGACTAAAGCTAAATTTGGTAGGCCAAGAAAGAGGTTGATTTTCGATCTCAAGGATTCAGATGAGTTGATGAAGGAGGATATTGGGAGCCAGGTGTTGGATGAGTCTTTGAAAAAACTTTCAACCCTAGATCTAAAATCCATAGAGGCCATTGATTAGGATGCTATAGATATGGTTATGACTAGTTCACCAATATAAATGTTACACTCTCTTGAAATTAGTCTCAAGTATAAGGCCCTTATAATAAGGGTGATGAGAAAGGAAATAAATAAGATTCAATGGGATCTCTTCCATAGAATTATAATTATGGCCAAAGAGGTTCATGCATGTATTATTGGTACTCCTCAAATCAAATCATTGAAATACCTAGAGGACCTTCAAATCTGAGGATTGGTTGGGTGATGTTCAAGAGTAGCTAGTTTTTATCACCTAAACCTTAAGATAACACCCTCCATTTAAGGTGTTGAAGGACTAAAACCTATAGGAAAACAAGGTCTTGGAAATAAGACCAAAGGAAAAGTAGGGAAGAGCCCCCTCTAGGGTCTTTAGTGTCCCCTATTGATTCTTAATGTTTTATCTAGTTTTTGTTTTCATTTGACTCTTTCTTTCTCATTTCTGGCTAGATCTTTTTTGTATCATGTTTGTTTGTCCTTTTTTAGTTGGGTGTGTTTTTCCCTTTATATTTTTCTTTTTAAAATCAAATGGAGACATGAGCCTCCTAATTTCTCCCAAGATAGATTCCACACTAGTTAAAGGTTAATTTATTATAATCCAAAAAATTAGTAATTTAATTAGATTACCAATTTTAATAACCACATCAACATATGTTGTGATTTTATCCCCTTTGGTGGGTTCTAAAATATCAAATATAAATCCTAGTGGGCCTAATTACAAACTCTTCTCCAGGTTATCAAAGTTTTTGAGGCTAAGGTTACCAACATTAGACAAAATTATATGAATTAAACACATGTTATTAATTCACAATATGTGTTACATAATCCTCTAGAAATTGAGATATATTTTCACCCTTTTCTAATTGATTTTCACCCTATTTATACTTTCATGATGGTAAGGTTGATCTTAAATAGCATATTTGATACTTTTATGTATCATGACTTGATTATGATTTAAATTATAAACTTTTGACTCAATTATAACCATTTTTATTCATAATGTTTCAAAAATTATCATTTAATATACAAGGGACTACCACACATTAGGGATTTTTAGTTTTGATTAATATTTATATGTTTTCTATATACACATAATATTTTTAAAATTTTATCAATTACTAATGTTTTCTCTCTTGTAAGAACCCATTGAGTCTCAATCCCTCTGAGTGCATGACTTAAAGGGTGTACTAAGAAAGGGGTGAGTAGACCATTGGTGCTTAATAGGATTATTCCCTCACTTACACCCAACACAAACCTCTCCTATACATTTAAAAAAGATTTGACACCACCCTTACATGCTCCTGTAAACAACTCACCGTATCAAATATTCGCTGCTTAAGCCAAAACCTCTTTTTGTCATCCATTGAACATAGTTAAATTGGATGATCTTATTCTTATAAATGAACATATTATAGGACTAATATAGCCTAGCTAACTTTGTTTGGGACCTAAAAACTTAATCTATTAAAGAACTGGGTTGACTAGGCTGAATGTGTCATAAAAAAATTTAGAAGTGTTTAGGGTTATATCTAGCTATATAAATACATCATTTTAACCATTCTCATTAGAGAGATAGAGAAAATCATTCATTTATACTTATTTTTAATTTGTTCCTTCACCATTATACTTGAGGAGTCATTGCTTAGGGTTTCCAATTGGAGAGAAGAATCTTTATCTTTTGTAAATGTCTTGGATGTATAGGAGAAGTCTTATATCTTAGATATAACCTATATTTATTATATTTACAAACCATAAAAATCTCTTGAAAAGTACCAGCATCCAAGAGAGAGATTAATCCTTAATAGATTCATCTTTAATATAAATATTCCTTATTCTTATTCCTCTATTTTGGTAGATAAAAGTAGCATAATTAATGTCTTTCAAACATATTTCTCTCTCAATGAATTAGGATTACCTCTATATAAACTTAATTAGGGTTATTATTTACATATTTACTTATATATTTATTATCTCCCATTGGTGCCACAAGATTTGGTGAGAACTAAATTAGATTTAATTTAATTTGTTAGAAACCATATGACCTAACTATGGTTGTTGTGTGGTATTACTCGACTAAAGGATATATAACCCTATCTAGTGATATTGTGTGGTAAGAGACCCTTTATTTAGGTCTAATATATCCATAGTGGTTATGACCTTGATTGTCTAAATGTACCAACAAGCGGAAGGGCTAGTGTGATTTATCTTCTCCAAGCTAAGATTGATTTGTAGATTAGATTCACTTTCCATTATCATACATTATAGTGAACCCAAAATGAACTAACCCTTGAAAATTTTGTTTCACACTTTCATTTATTATCATTTATTTTAATTTTACGTCACTAGATTGAATCTATTAACTTAGTCTAACATTCTATGTGTGGGTTTAATAGACAGTTGATCTGAACACCTCTATTTTACTTTATGCAAGTCATATTCAACCACAAGTAATTAGATCGATCCATTCAAATCAATTATCATATTCACATACAGGTTTTTAGACTTAGTCAACCTAGTCAACTCTGATAAAAGGTTAAAAATATTCATCTAGATAACATAGTATAGAAATATAAAATTCAGCATCTTTAAAATCATTAGGTTCATTCTCACTACCTGAGTCATTTATTTCCTTCATTTTAGTACTATTTTTCATAGTTTCTAGTCTATAAAAATGTAACCCTATAATAAAATCAATAGACTAGATTAACTTATTTTAGTAGTTACTTCCTACCCAAGAAACTTATTTAACTCATTCAACTATGTTTCTTTGTCCCTTGTTTTAATATACAAAATTGACCTAGTTGATTCTATTTTGTACTAATTTTATACTTGATCGGCTGAATCAACCCTATACTCTTCAAGCAAAGGAATTAACATATTTTGATAATAATTAAATCATATTTAATTTTTTTACTTGATTATTTAGAGTAGAAAATAGACTAAATAGGAAGGTTTCATTAATCTATTTAGTCACACTTCTTTTATTTTATTCACACACTTCCAAATAACATAATATAAAATAACATTAAAAATATTATACCCAAGGTCTACCTACTTGGATTTTATCATTAAGGGAGAAGCTAACTTGGTTTTCTAGCCCAGTATAAATACATGGTTGATGGTATATATTGTCAAAACACCCAACACCCTTATCACTATGATATTGTGAACTGAGGGTGTAGGTCACAATACCAAGCCAATATCATCACCAATATAGATTCCTTTCATCCTTAACAACCTAAAAACATCCTTATATTATATTTATAGTTCCTTTCTAAAGCCAACTCCCTATCACATATATTTCTAAAATTATAATTTAAAACATTTAAGAATGATTGCATATATTAGAATTTCTATTTGTGTTTCTTTCTCTTTGATAATTATATGTTGTATTGCAAAAATTATATTGGATAACATTGGTACAAGGTTTGTGTTTTATTTAGTAACTAGACCGACTAGTTCAACCTAATTGCTTGTGTCCTTATTTCAAGTATTATACAAAATGAAACTAGATCATCCATAGTTATAACTATCAAAACCTATATTTACCCTTAGAACACAATCAATATGCTTGACTATGTAACCTATAGTTTCTATTTTCCCATAAAACATAGTCATTCTTTTCAACCCAATCTCTTACATACTCCCTATTATGATTACCTTTAACACATTATTGACCTATAAAATTGTGTGTATTTTAGACTCCCTTAGTTTCACCATTTGAAAAACATAGTCCACATGTTTGATAATGTCTTTTGCATATTGGCTTGCCTATTATTTTACAAGATAGTGTCACCTGGTGTAGCCTAGTATCTTACCAATTGATCCTTATTTATAAAAAGTTTTTAGATTATTTCAATCATCATGAATTTATTATTTTATGATAGTACATAATTAAATTAAATTAACATGATTAGTTTCACCAATCCCAATAGGTTTCCTAAGACACATTTGGTGGAACCTAACACAAATCAAAGTAATGTCTATATGCAAAGGGAAATACAAATGAACTATAAATCAATCTTAGCTCAAATAATATAAATTTTACTTACACTTTCGATTGTTGATACACTATATATTTGATTTCATGACAAAGATAGATCTTCTAAAACTATAAAAGGGATATCTTACCATAATAATATCACTAAGGAGGGTTCTAAAGCCTCTAGTCAAGAAAAATGATGCAATAACCCTAATTAGGTCCTATGCTTTCATATTCGCTAATGTATAATGGACAAAAGAAAAGTAAATTATAATCTAGTGCTCACCAAATATTGTGACACAAAATGGGGGTAATAAACATGAACATAAAACATGCATAAAAGACATATACTCATGTAAATATATATATATAACCCTAATGCATGAATAAAATTACAAATGTTAATTTATCTACTTTTACAAAAGAGAAAAAAAAATTAGGAATAATTACCTTTTAAGACAAACCTATTGATCCTCAATCTCTCCCTTGGCCATGGTGATTTACAAGAATTTGTTTTGGTATGTAAGGATGACAATGATAAATTAGCTCTAGACTACACAACCTATTTATGCATCTAGAAGACTTATCCACAAGACAAGATATGTATGTCCACAAAAAGTATTAAAACCCTAAGTTATACTCCTTAATTATAATGATGGATAAATAGATGCACATAATATATTATGCATCTACTTATCTACCATTATAATTAAGGAGTACACACACACACACACACACACACACACACTTCCTCCATTTTATCTATAAGTGATAAAATGAATGTGTATATATAATTGTATCTAACCCTAATTATTTTCAAAAGTTTATTAAATAAGGTTAGCCCAATTGACTTTGTGTTATTATTGAAAAAACATAATAAGTCTTAGTCTAGGTTGGCCAGGATCCTACCTATACCCTAAATTATTTTTATCAATTAGTTTACAAGGTTGATGGGGGATGACATTATATCTTAAACCATCAAAAAAGATTTTAGGCTAGGAAAGGGATAATGAAGGTGGAAAATAACTAAATGAAGGTGAAAAATAGTTGGTAAATGTTAGGGGAATGTTATTTAGAGATGGTTGTGTAGATATCAAGTGGACGTAAAGGGATTAAAATCCTATGAAGAACCAATGGTCTACCCACCCCTTTCCTAGTACACCCCTTAAGTCATGCACTCAAAGAGATTAGAACTTGATAGGTTCCTACAAGAGATAAAGCATCACTAATTGATAGAGTTTGGAATTTTTAAGTGTATACATATGCCCCACTTGAATATCATCACATTTCACGTAGGTACAACATGGTATGGTACTTAGGGAAAAGAACATAACAACACACAACACACAATACTAAAGTTAAATAAATTGTAGTAAGGAACAAATAATATAAATGAAAGGATAAAAATTGAAAAACACATACCTCTACTTACCTTAGTTCTATAGATAAAGAAGGGAATGCAATAAGTGTGAAGGTTTCCAATGTAGGGGATATTAGGCAAACATGTATAAATTAATAGAAAAAGAGAAAAAAAATTAAAAAATTACAACATATACATATAGTAGGTGAAAAGATTATCTAATATGTTAGAATTCTAGAACATTTTACAATTTGAAAAAAGAGCTAGTAAAAATAAAGATGTGGTCAAAATGGAATCTAGCTATACATTTTTGAAAGGTAAATAATTTTTAATAGTAAATATAAATAGGGTGAAAAATAATTCATTTGTTATTTTTAATATTCTAAGAAAATTGAGCTCTAAAAGACCTAGTTTGAGACTAGAGAGTTGTCATGGTGAGGATATGATAGCACATATGGAGAGTATGCATAAAAAATATAGTGAGTGCAATATAGGTAAACAATTAGAAATTTCAAATCTTTGAATATTTTTATTTAAAATTGAGCTAAAAATAGAAAACTAATTGGTAGGCGAAATCTAGGCACCAGAATGAATCCTAGAAATTTTTTAGGTAAACTAAGGTTATAACAGGGTTTGGAATAAGTCAAACCAATAAATGCCTAATAAATTTATGGTAAATGGTAAAAAAATTGTGGAAAAATAGACTCAACCTAGTCAACTTAGTCCATAAGGCAAGTTAGAAATATATGGATGATTACATAGTAGTGGGATGATTTAGTATTCTAATAGGTGGTTAACTGTGTAGTAGTGCATTGCCTTAGTTGGTAAGGGGAATATGGTTGAATGCATATGACAAGACCAACCTAGTTAGTTAGATAGGGCTGATGTAGTATCACAAAACATGGATGATTATGTATAATAGGGTTTATATAGTATAATAAAACAAGAAGATGGTTGATCTAGTATTAAATAGGCTGATCTAATTAGAAAAAGAGGTGATTTATGTAGTATCAAAAATAAGATATAGGGTGGATTTAATATTAAATGTGATAATTCTATAGAAAATTAAGAAACTATCTCAAACCAATTGATTTAAATGGCTAATTTATGAACGTTTAAGAATGTATTCTGATTATTTATGACATGGAGATATGATACATCCTTTATTTTTTTATATTTTACATATATGCTAGAGGTATTAACACCTGATAGATGTGTCATTGCTTCTAAACTTTCTGTATCGATTGACTGGCATGGATAAATCATGATTGGTCATACTAAGCTTTAGAACTATCATGGAAATGAGGTGGATTTGATCATGGGAATGGTTAACCAACACTTTTTGATGGGTGGTCGATAGGGATACCATTGAGGTGGGTATCACACTAGAGGATGTCCACACATTTTTAGGACTATAGATATCACTAGGATAATGGATGATCTACATAAAAGGTGAGCACTAGCCCAGTGGATGATATGCTTAAAAAAGATATACCCTAGATTTAGGGTGAGTTTTTATGTATATATTTTGGATATTTTAAACATATATAAGGTCATTATTAGACTTGTGATAATATGAGTCCTATGTCACAAGATAGATGATATGGTACTACTATACATGATAAAAAAATTTAGTCTATATTAAATCAGGGAGCACTCTATAAATTTGGGGTTATCATCTAGGTTTATCTCAAACATGATATGTATGGGATATTTTCCAGAGGGAAGAATACCATGGGTCATATATTTTGTTGAGTGATTAGATATATGAGAGGTTTTTTATGTATAAACCATTTGGGTTACCCCATGTGGTCAATGACAGGTTACCTAGAGTCATGCAATGGAGGTAGGACCATGTAGCTTCAATCATGCCCCATGTGCCAAAATTGTAGACTATCACATAAGGGAAGATCATATGGTATCCCAACATGTATATCATTACTATATGGCCTAGTTAGTCAACCATTACTATAGGTTTAGCATGGATGTGGATCATAGGACACTACACCTCATAGGTAGAGTCACATCTAATGGCATGCTTATTAGGGTAGATTAGACTCACACATGCTAGAGAGATGAGGGGGAGAGGAGGGGGAGGATTAATAGTGAATATACCTATGATTATGCTATGACATACTAGGCCATGGATGGGTTGATCATGATAGCAAGCATTATCAAGAGGAAATGAAATAGATGTGGATGTAAGCACATAATGGGAATCATAATAGGTAACATAGAAAAAACCACCCCAACCACACTAAATATGCAAGTAATATCAGTGAGATCAAGTGCAAGCAAGGGTGATAGTGCAAGAGGACCCAATATCCACTCCAAAACATAGTTGGTTCATAAAAGCACCTTTGAGGAGAGGATCACAGAGTGCTCAAGTGGTGACTCCTGAATTTGAACTAGTGCAAAGGCAATCCATAGAGGAGGTGTTGAATGGATGAGCCTATGGAGAGACTATGATCACTAGGTGAGAAAACAAGCAAATAGTGATTAGTGACACTAGTACTGGTGAGAAAATGTGGTAATTTAAATTTAATATTTGATATATAATACTAGTTACATGTGATTATAGTAGAGAGATAAATGGTTCTAAGATATCTATGTGATCTAATATCTATCTAGTTTTAGTTTTATAGATCCTATGATGGAGGAGATTATATGGGGATATCTATTTATTGTCATATACCATGATATTTTAGAATGGGTGATGTCACCATATGACCCCACCACATTGGATGATCTTGTGGTACCATCTACCCCTACCTAGGCATGTTAGTTTAAATTGGTAGAGGAGGCCATGAGGTAGTTTCAAGCATGTGGGGATGGATTTTAGCCACTAACAGGGGTGAGAAAAGGAGATGTATAGGATTGACAAGCCTTGGCTCAGGATATAAAAACACACATGACTACTACTATCCATCTTGGATAGGAGTAGGCCCAGGTGGCCAATCTATAGGAATAGGTATCAAGTTTGATATCTTGGACTACCTCATTACATTATACCATTTAGAGGGGATAATCCCAAGAATTTATGGGTAGTGTGGCTCGACCACATGATAGGCATGATGGATCTCAACCTTAGAAATGGATCTATTTTGTATTTTGTATATATATATAACGCAAAATATATTTCTCATATCATATACAATAAAATATAAATACATGTGCTAGAAATAAATATATCCATGCATCAACATACACAACCAAATACAACTCATAAGACCAGATCCAACTGTCAAAACCAATATATATATATATATATATATATATATATATATATATATATATATATATATATATATTGGTTTTGACAGTTGGATCTGGTCTTATGAGTTGTATTTGGTTGTGGATGTTGATGCATGGATATATTTATTTCTAGCACATGTATTTATATTTTATTGTATATGCTATGAGAAATATATTTTGAGTGTTTTCTTTTCTATAATTATGTGATACATATGCATGGTTAAAAAGAGAAAGGCCAAAATGACTTATAAAAGTATAAGTAATTAAAAACAAATTTACTACACACTATATCATGATGGGAAATGTGTAACAAAAAAATGATTAAATATAATAAACTAAATATGGTAAAAAGAAGTAAAAAATGTTTTAAAACCATGTAAGAATATTTTCACCAAGTCAAAAAAAATAAAATCACACTATATCACATTCTGAAGTATGAAAATATTGTAATAAAATGGAAGTCACAAATGAAAAACAAATGGTATAAAAATAAAAAAATTAAGTCAATAAATAATACTAAATCATGTTAGGAAGTATAAAATAGAAGGCAAAATTAGAGAAATGGACTTAAATTGATTACACTAATTCAAGCTGGGAAGTATGAAAAATTTAAAATAAAAGGTTATAAGCATACATGCAATCATAACATAAGAGGATAAAAGTGAAAGGTCAATGAATTAATCATAGGACATATTATATCAAGATGGGAAGCATGTTAATGACATGTAACTCATAGTCAATCACTACTTATCTCAAATTTGACACATGTAATTTCATTGTGACTTGGGTATTGGAAAATTTTGTGAGGAAGGCTTGGTCATATCCATGGTCTTACAATGAAACCCACAAAGGGAACACTAATGAGGTGGAAATAACTATGAAAATTATTGTAAAATATGTTTTTAATGTGGTAATTTATGAGGAAGGCCTGGCCCTAGCCATGGTCCTACATGTAACTCACAAATGGAATCCCTAGGGGGAATGATCATTTAAAAAATAATATTTCTCAAGGGGAAATATTAGGAGTGGTGTAAATTAAAGAGATAATTTAAAAATCATAATGTATGCATCTATGAGAAGACCTTATGAAACATGAGGTATACTAAGGACACAAAAAAGACACTAAGTGGCTAGTGACCACCAATATATAAAGGATGCCCATTCATAATAAGTACAAAGTTGTATATATAAATAAGTGAGATACTAGGATTGACTCATTTTATTTATATTAATAAGAAAATTAAAATTTACCTATTATCCCACAATGTGTTCCCCATTCCTTGGGACCTTTTATAAAGCCATCCATCTACTACAAAGATTAGGTACTTTTGTGAGAAAGTAGGTAGTAATAAAAGATATTTTTTTATTATTCTTTTCCAATATACTAGCCTAATACACCTCAATGGACCTCAAATCTATCATAAGGCCAAATATGGAGTTTTATGTTTGATTAGAAAATAAATATGTGCTTTGAATAATCTCATTTAGTGTGATTTGACTTTTGAGATTTGGAAAATTGCCTTTTTTATCATTGATTTTTATTTAAATGATTTGGATTTTAAGTTTTTATGGATTTTAAGATTCCTCCTCCATATGGATTTGGAATAACCAACATGATATAAAAAATTGATACACACAAATGGGATTTTGACTTTTGCTAAAAGCTATGTATCCAAAGACATGATTGATTAAAACACTTAGGCTTGCCTATGAACTAGTATGTTATCTAAAGTTCTAACCATGTGTATGTTTAGCTTACAAAAGGAAATAATGAAATAAATGGAGATCTAAATTAGATCACTAAGATATAATTAAAATAATATGACTTGTTTTCTAATAGACCATAAGGTAAATAAGGATTATTAAGGGGAGAGGTTTGTATAACTAAGTCACAATAATAATTTTTCATGATATTGAGATAAGGTAGAAAATTATCACGAGAAAAGACAAAGACATCCATAGAAATAGATGAAATCCTAAATACAAGCATGTAAAATAATCCATATGATAAAATGAAAGAAAGGAAACCATATACAATGCATAATACAAAATATAAAGACTCGTGTAAGATAGATAAGTGAATAAAAATTTGACACATCATCAAATGATATAAATATGGATATACAAAAGTGGATCAAAATTAAAATAAAAAATCATAATGAAGATGAAAGTGAAGGAAAACCATGGTGTGTTCATAAATACTCATAATTATATCCATAAACATTATGCACAACATCTGATAGATCTTTATGAAGTTGGATATTAACTATAGTGAGGGTCTCATTGATCTTCAGGGAAAGCTATGAAAAGACCTCTCATCAAATCTCCTCTATATAAAATGTAGGTACAAGTGAAGAATATTCTCTTGAGGTCCATCATGCATAAAATACTTAGGAAAAGGAAAAGGAATGGTATAACAGGTGCAAGAATGGTCATAAGGTGATCCTAAAGATGATGCTAGAGGATATGGAAATGATCAATGGGATGGATATCACACTGGTGATATAAATAATATACCTCTCCATATTTGGGATTATACTTAGGTAATAACTTACATGGAGGTATATCCTTATTGATAGGCTAAGGTAAGGTGGGATGTAATGTGTCGATATATTGTCAAATATTTCCAAAATAGGTGGAGGAATTATTATTTGTGACATGGAAGTAATAGATATGATTGTTAGTAGACTTTGTGGGCCTAATAACAAAGGGAGTTGAAGTAGGAGCTAGGGAAGGATGGTATAACTATTAGTATCTATTATAATGACCAAAAAACTATGAATGTCATAGAAAGGTTGATCATCCAATTAAAAAAGAAGAGGATCAAGTTGTAGTAAAAGAAATATGCCATTTCCAATGGGAGGCAAGGATGGTGGAGAGACTAGCTTAGGCTCGACTGAAGAAGAAATATAATTAGAAATAGGATGAGGATCAGATAAAGGTAGAGCTAGAGTAGGATCTAAACTAGGATAAACTAAGGGAGAAGTAAGATATATATAGGTTTTAAGAACATTAGTAAAAATCTCAAGGGTAAGTAGGCTATAGGGATCTTGATATCTAGAAAAATGATAGGGATTGGTTATAGCATGATTCATAAGCATGATCCTAAGAGGCTTTATGGAGACTGGAGGTGTGACATGTGAATGCTCCATATATTCCCTATGAACAAGATGAAAAATTTTAAAATTAGGAACTATATAATATGTAATATGATAAGAGGAATAAAAAGATGAAATAAAGAAGAACAATAATGAAGGATCTCAACATCTCTAGCCTAAACAAGACCTCTTATAAATGGATCATCTAAAATATAACCATCATCATAATCAGGTGTATTAAGTTATATGGTGCATGTATGTATGATATTATCATAAAAAGTGTCATGATTAATATATTTTTAAATTTTTGTTAGAAAAAAGGGTATATAGTCAATAGGTGGCTGGAAGGAATGCATCTTCATTGATGGTGGAAGCTAGGTAATGAAATGAGGAGAGAGATAAAATTTTGATCTTGAAGTTGATATTATATGGATAATCATCATCAGAGTATAATAGGTTAGGTGGTATGTTCTTAATGAGTTTGTGGTGACCAATATAACTTTGAGTAGAGTTGATGGGAAAATTAAAATGTTGAGATTCCCAAAATGGAAAACTCAACAAAGGTTCAAGGGTTAGAATTTTGAATACACCAAATTCTTGGAATTGTTTAACATTTCAAGGGTTAGTGTCTCCTTGAATCCTATATATATATATATATATCACCATTTTGGGGATACTTGACACATTAGTGGTAGAAGAGGCAACATCCCTCATATAATGAATCCAAGGCCTGCCAAGCAAGATATTTTAGGAAATGGGAAAATTAAAAATCATAACCTTCAATCAAATAATGATGGGAGAATGGTAATAGGGATCCACATTTCACCTAAAGGAGGCATTTTCCTTTGATCATAACCTTGACATGTATTACATGTGGACATAATATTACACTCAGAATATCCAAAAGTTTTAATAAAGTTGAGGGAGGAAACACAAATACCTAAACCCTCATTAATAAAAACATGCTTGACTTGGATATCACAAATTTTAACACTTAGAGTGTAATATCATCTTCATGAAGTAGAATCTCATTTGGGATCATGGAAGAAATAGGGAATTTTAGGGAAAGAGAAGTGTCCATGGTTTTGTCAACATGTATAGACATTTCTTGCATTACTATAAAACACTATCTACCGACCCAGATAAGGTTGATTAATATCCTACAAGGGGAGGATGAGGAGTGTTCATTTTAAATAAGATATTCATAAGGTAGTTGTGATAATGTAGAGGTTACATGAGTTTTAAAAAGGGTATTTGATATGAGAGATTGTTAAGTTCTTCCCTAAGGCCCCATTTATCATAACCCATGGGTGGACTATTAGAGAGAGGTACATAATGCTAGAGGAGATCCTAGGAAGGTGGAGTAGAAGTGCATTTAAACTTGTGTTGATATAACATGGTTGGTCTAGGTTGGAGATAAACTAATTAATTGTCATGAGAGGATGGGGTAGTTGATTTAGGTTTATCTTATGATTGATTTGAAGGAGTGGTATTATAAGGTTGAATAATGTTGTCGATGGATAGAGAGGTTGGGGAAATTGTATAAATAGTATGAAAGGTGTTATCCAATGGATTTATTAGAATTGATTCTCAAAAAGAGATAAGGTCCTCTTACCCCAAATCTATTAGTTGAGAGTAAAAATCTTGGATACCAAGGAAATTTTGGGATGGTTAGGGTGTGTGTGTAGGATTATAATCAATGAAATAAATTACCCTTCACATATTATTCATATTTACCACATTTTCATTTGGATATTAGTCTATAATAATTTGAACATTGTTGTTGGAAGGAGTAGGATTGTCATTATTGCCTTGATGATTAGGAAGAGGTTATTTATAAATGGAAATATGAGAATTAGCTTGGTTCAAAGATTTATTTTTATTTTGGGTTTCATGAAATTTGAAGGAAATATCATAGGCTTCATGATGTGTAATAATGAGTTACTCATGATCGAAAATGGGACCAAAGAGGAAATGCTTAGCTAAGTTACATAATTGCCTTAAAGTCTCATGAGAGTGACCCCAACTAGCATGAAACCAACAAAATTTATTTGGATAATACCATTATTTCATAGGGTGAGTAGGATCAAATTATCATGGAAGAGGCATTGGTAGATGCTTTTAGAGTTTTGCTAAGGATAATGGCTTATGAAAATTGATGTTGTTGATTTGAGAAAATTGAGGATTAGAGGTGTTTTTTAAAGGGTAAAATTACTTTGCAACAATTTTGAGAGTAATGGATTGAATATTATGAGTGATATCATAAGAATAAATGACACCATAATTGGTAACATGAAAAATTTTATTTTTGAGGAGCATGTAGGTGCCCACGGGAAGTTGGGATGGCAAAAACTAACATAGGAAAATATTGGCACTTGATTTGATTGAAGGCCTCTTCTAAATGTCTTACAAAGAGTGTCCTAACTTGATATTAAAACTTGGGTTAAATATCATTAATTAATAGATGAAATATATTATCATCTACCATGTTGTGCTCACTCTTATTAGATAATGTCTTCCACCATTTGATGAAAGCTTGTGTGGTTTTAGTTTCAAGTCTATTACAATTGATAAAATGAGCCAAGGTATTCTTAGGGAGGTCACTAATTTGAAACTCTTGTATAAGGGAAATAACTAAATATTATAAACTAGTGATAGAATGGGACTTGAGTTGATTATACCAATATAAAACATCTTGAGAGAGCATTTTTTCTAATAACTTGGTAGCAACAAAAGTGTTTCACTTGACCCAATATTTGCAGAGATTACCAAATATTTTTAAATGTAAGGTAGGATTAGTTGACCCATTGTAACTAATGGTAGGTTTGATACCTCCTATGTCTATATTATCAATTTGAAGTGTAAGAGGTTCATTTTGAAGATGTTTAACAATTTTTTTAACAATAGGTGGTTAGAGAATTAGATTTCCTTGAGAATCCCTACAGGGGGTGGGGGAATTTTTATTTTTCACTCCCCATGGAACCTATTGAGGTTTATTTTTAATGTGATTATACATTTTCTTAATTTAAATGGTATTATTAGCTTGAAAATCATTCATTTAATTTAAAGTTTTCAATAAAAGTTGATGAGTTTGAGTGATATTTTGACTAATTTATGAAGTATGAAAATACTTAGCATTATTCTTAGTGGATTAGGTACCACTTTTAGTATTATCATGTGTAACACTAGTGTCTGAGAGACATTGGTAGAAAAGGAGGTACTAGTATCATAATTAGCATGTGTAGAAAAACATTCACTACTAGAAGGATTAGAAGAGAAAGAAACACTAGTGGAATGGTTACCATTGGTAGCAAACAATGCAATAGTGGATTGATTGAGGAGGGTGGGTCTAGGAAAATTCCCACTAGATTTCAAAACTACCATAATATAAGAGATACTTGGCATGGAGGTAGAAGAAATCAAAGAAGCAGAGGTCATAGTATGAGAAGGTATCAAGAGATAAAGAATGGGTTGAGAAGCAAAGAAGGTATAGCCCCAAAATTCATGAGAAAATTTGGGAGAAGGTAAATGATATTCTTCTTCTTGACCACTCATAATAAGGTTGTAAATAATGGAAGGGTTTTTACCCCTATGCTGAGGAAACTGAATAATGAAGAAAATAATTTCTTAAGTGTATTCTAATTTTGAATGATATTCTAAGGAGAAAAGAGGGTTATGAAATGAAGATGAATGAGGAGTCTTATAATTTATATTTAAATTGGACACATGCACATTAATTTCAACTAAAGTGGAAGTCATAAGCTATTTAAAGGGAAACCTATTGGGATTGGTAAATCTCATCATATATATTGAGTTCAACTCTATGTTGTCCTTGAACAAGAATTTCATGATGACAGAGAAAGGATAAAAAGGAATAAGGCAAAGATAAAATCATAAAATAGATATAGAGTCAAATTGGTCTATTGTGTTTGGTAACCTAGGGAATAAAATAGTAAGATAAGGATACACAGTCATGTAGGTAAACTATGTATTGCAATCAATAAGACTAAAATAGATTTATAAGGATACATAGTTGTGAAATTCAATTGTGTATTCTAAGAAGGAAGGTGAAATGTTTTGTAAGAGACTTTATCGACTTAAATAATAATGTTATGAAATAGGGGAAAATTTTATAAGATAATTTGAAGTAATAATGTAATTAGATCAAGTGATTAACCCAATTAGAACACATCAAAAATATTTCACTAACACTATCTAGTTAAAGTTTTGAAATATAACACATAATTATCAAAGATCAATAAATAACTAAAAATTTAATTCTAACTATTTGGCCATCCTAAGTGTTATTAGATTATTAAAAAGTTTGATTTTAATGTGATAGGAAAGTTGGCTGAAAATAGGGAACTAGAAATCAATCTAAGGTTGGTTTCAAGATGTTTGGGCTAATAGGGATCTATATTAGTGATGGTACTATATTTGTATTGGGGCCTACCCCTTCACTTCATAATACCACAATGATAATGGTGTCAGGATATTTTCCAATATATACCATCAACCACGTATTTATACTTGGCTAGAAAACCATGTTGACTTCCTCCTTGGTGATGAAACCCATATAGGCCTTCGGAAGACAAATGTTAAATATTTTTGAATGTAGAGTGATTTGATAGTGTGTGAAAAAGAGA
Organism: Torreya grandis; assembly: GCA_037957365.1. Taxonomy (NCBI): domain Eukaryota; kingdom Viridiplantae; phylum Streptophyta; class Pinopsida; order Cupressales; family Taxaceae; genus Torreya; species Torreya grandis. Next base: position 5,805,035 of record JARHVA010000242.1, read on the forward strand.
AAAATAGTGTAACTAAAATGGAATTTAAAAATCTACCAATTTAAGTTATGTGAGTTACTCTAAAAATGTGAAAAAAATGAAAAGTAAAGGTGAATTAATTACTATAAAATAGATGTTAATTTCTTGATTGATAATAATATAAATTTGGTTTAGGCAATGATGTATGCAAATAGTATAAAATGGAGTTGATTGGGTTAATGTTATTTTGAATAAGCAAGGTCTTTAAGAATAAATTCAAATAGGTCAACTATTTCTCTTAGACAAAAGATAGACTATAGAACAAAGTTGACCAAGTTAACCTAGTTAGTTATAGGGTTGTAGTTTTGAAGACTACCAACATAGGAAAAATAGTACTGAAGGAAGAGATAAAATTATAGAGAGAGAAAATAAAGGAACCTTGGTGGGATTTAAGACATGTTATATTTAAAATTTTATGTTGATATTTTTCAAATGTTGCTTTCAAATTCTGCCAACTGGGTTGACTAGTTTAACCTAGTTCTACAAAAACCTATATGTTAAATAAGAAATAATGAACAAAGTTGACATGTTTGATAGTGTTTGTTGACCAAACTATTGATAGGGAAAAATAGAGGATAGATTTAACCTATTTGAATATATGTGCTAATATATAATTAAATAAAATTATTATGTCTAACTACTTGATCCAGTAACCTATAATTGGTAAAGACCTACACAGATGTGTTAAACTTGTGCATAAAAAGTTAGAACTATACCGAATTGTTTGATATAATAATATAAATATGGAATAATCTAATATGAATTAAAAAATTATGGTGTGAAATAAAATTTTCAAGGGTTAGATTCATGTCAATTTCACTAGTATGTATGCAAAGGGAAATGTAACTGATTTATAAATCAATCCTAGCTCAGAGAAGATAAATCCTACTTATACTTTTGATTATTGATACATTATATATTTGGGGTCATGACAAAAATGGATCTACTAGACCTATTTAAGGGATATATTACCATAATAATATCACTAGGGAGGGTTCCAAAGCCTCCATTCAATCAAAAATATGCAATAACCTTGACTAGGTCCTATGTTTTCATATTCACTACTATATAAATCATAAAACCAAAGTAAATAGTAATATGGTGCTCACCAAATCTTGTGGCACCGAGTGAGGGTGATAAACATGGAAATTAAACATGTATAAAATACATATACTCATGTCAATGTATAAATAATCCTAATACATGGGATAAAAGTATGAATGTTAATCTATCTACACTTACACAGGATGAACAAAGATAATAATGCTTACCTTTGAAGATGAACCTACTGAGCCTCAATATCTCCCTTGGCCAAGGTGCTTCACAATATTTTGTTATGGTATTTAAGGATGAAAATAAAAAATTATCTCTAGGATACATAACCTATCTATTAATCCAAAAAATTATCCACAAGACAAGATTTATATCTCCTAAGAAAGTATTAAAACCCTAAGCTACACTCCTCAAGTAGAATGTTGGATAATCATATGCAAAATATGTATGCGTGTGCGCATGTGTGTGTCTTATTATTCTATTTTCTCTATAAATGATGAAATTAATGTGCATATATAGATATATCTAAACATATTCCTTTTCAAAAGTTTAGCCGATAGGGTTGGCCCAATTGACTCTGTATTGTTATTGACAAAAATAAATTAAGTCTTGGTCTACGTCAGTTAGGGGCTGACCTAGACCTTAAATGATATTTTTCAATTAGAGTATAGGGTAAATGGGACTGTTATTGTATCATAAACCATTAAATATGAGTTTAGGCTAGGGAAGGGCTAATGAATTAAGAAAATGAATAGAGGAGGATACAAAATATGAGACAAAGCTTAGTAGAATATTTTTAGGATATGGTTGTGTAGATAACAAGTGGTAGTAAAGGGAAAATAATCCTTTGATGTACCAATGGTCTTATCACCCCTTTCTTAGTGTGTCCCTTTATGCATGCACTTAGAAATATTGAGACTCATGGGTTCTTGAAAAAAATAAAGCATCAATAATTGATAAAGTTTGAAAATATTATGTGTATATAATGTCCATGTTGCCACCTACACTACCAACTATGGGACTCCTCCTTATACTTAATTATCCCTTAAGCCTTTGTTTTCACTAGAAGATGATCATGACCTTAAGTATACAACTTAAATGATCTTTTTCATCAACAAAAATCCTTAAAATAGAGAAAAAGATCCTACAACCATCTATAATCACCTAAAAATGACACTTGAGTACTAAGAGTGTTACTTGAGACCACCAATCCCTAGTTTATCCTTAGACCCATCTTAGGGCCTATTTAGACACTTATCCATATTTTGTGTAGGCCCCACACATCCATAAAGATCCCTAAATTAGTCTTAGACCCTTACATTGAGATCGTTTCCCTTAGTGCCTTAGGTTTTTCCACCTAGACACTATTACCATAATAGGGACAATAGCACCCCATGGCTCTAATGTCCCAGTTTGGGTGTTATTGTCATTTTCCCTCCTTTTTTACCTATAGATATATTTTCAAATGATAAACCACCTAGGGTTTGCCTAAACCTCCTTTACCAATCACATAAGCATGAGAATAGTATATATACATGAATTTTATCCCTTTATCCACTAGATAGAAATCAGATGCAACTTATAAAAATAAACTCAAAACAAGTTGTGCACAATTAAAATTATCAATCCATATTATGACCTAGTTCTATTTACAACCATCTACATCATTATTAAGCTTAGATTACTCAGGTTTCTAGTCTCAAACACATTCAAATCACTCAACCCAACATTCATACTAGCTTCACTTAAACTTACACCAATACTTAGGTGGGGATAAATACATATGGATTGATCCCTCCTTGGAGTATTAGTATGTAGGAAAATATCATCACAATAAGTTTTTGAGGATGTACAACCTACCACACTATTAACACACTTTATAACTTGAGCCAACTAGATGCCCTAGCAATATGGAGGTTTAGGGTTTACATATAAAATCAATCAAAATAGGTCATCTAAAGAGATCCATTAACTCTTATGTATAAGAATAATCTTGGTAGACCTAGACATAGGTTCACCTATAAGCTCATAATATTTATTCATAAATGACACTAGATCTAAAACATAGACATTAACACCACATGGTGATTCTAACCAGTTAGGGTGATACTCTCAAGGAAGGGTTTTAACACCTAGGTACTATCCATGATACTTAGATCAACCTCTGTCTTAGTTTTAAGCCTCTAGATCTTTCATTTTAGTCAATTTATATTTAAGTAACTATTTATATTATTTATTACTATTTTTAGAAAGGTCAAACTAAGTCAATTTTATTACAAATCAGTGGCTATATTTATTGCATACTTTTACCTTGATCTACTATACTCATACCTTTAAAAACTTATGATTTACATCTATTAAGTCCTAAAAAGTTAATCATTTGGTGAACTTTACTTACTTTTAATATTGCACAAACCCTAACCATAGATAACTATAGGCTTTATGTTTTTAGCCTTTTAAGACCCACAATCAAATTTTAGATCCCTATATTTTCTACTTTGTATTTCATATAATCATGATAATAATGATAAATGGATTTTATCACTTTTTAATACAAATCTTTTTACCTTCCTTTGAATGATTTTTCCCTTTCATTTGGAATGAATTCAAAGATGACATAAACACATGTACATGATGCTTTATTTAAGTTAAAATTAATGTCATATTTCATTATATCCATACCATTTTATTATTTAATTATGTGAAATTAAATTAATAAAAAAATAATTAAATATATATAGGATAAAAAAATATAGTTTATTGGACTTAATCCATAAATTTAATACCCTTAAAACTATGTTTCAATGTTTCAATGTCATATCCTACGCATAAGAAAGAATCTCCTTCTCCTCATCTCCTTGAGGGTGATAGCTACTTTCCCTCTAACCAAGGCCATTATATCACTCCTACATGAGATTACATAACCTATAATATTGTTATTAATACCCATACTTAGCCTATCCATGCCTCTACTTCACTCTTATAAGGTGTGTGCCTACATGTTTACTAAAAAACAACTAGGTTTTGTACTTGTGAGACTCTAAGGTATTAAATTACCAGTAGGATAAATCTAATATCATAATTACATAATAAAAATCACTTATTAATTGAAAATTTCATATCAAAGTCTTCATAATATGTTAGTTCTCATCATGTATATACATCTACACCTAGAGACATTGTGCCTAACACTCATTTTTTTAGGAATATAGAACACAGAGCAATACTAATGAATTAAATATGGAAATAAAATGGAAAAAAACAACACAATAAAGACACATATTTAATGTGGTTCACCCAACATGGGCTACATCCACACAAAAATAGTGTGCCCTTATTAATCATTCCAACAAATGAAGGAAAAAACCTATAATACATCCACTAGAATATCCTCTTCACTCACAGACACTATAATACCATGATTAAAATTACCTCATATCAAAGGAGGGTTACATATTAGGTAAAAAATGCACAAACATAATTTCTACCATTAGATTTGAGACCTAATAGTGAGTGGTCTAGATTTACTATGAAATTACAATATTCTACAATGCATTTTTACTAAAAAATTTCTTCGAGGGTGCTACCCCTGAACCCCTACAAGGGGTCCTCCAAATATGGTCTCTGCCCCCTTGGATCCCCATGGCAACCCTATTGGGGTTGTGTTTCCCCCTCACACTTGCTATTGGGAAATGGGTATCCTAATAAGATTAGGCTTCTAGTATGAGAAAGCTAATATCATAATTACAAAATCAAAATCACTTATTAAGTGAAAATGTCACAACAAAGTATTCAGAATATGCTAGTGCTCATCATGTATATACATATACACCTAAAAATTTTATGCCTAACACTCTTTCATATCCAAATAATAAAATAAAATATGAAAAATACAATCAAGATAAATATAATACACAAGATGGGAATCAAGACACTCTTCGCCCACTTAAAAATGAAAATCTTATTATTAATAAGGATGAGATTTTATAGAGTTTAAAAGATATATTTTGAGAAAAACCCCATGATCATGCACACATTTTAAAAGACATAATGGAAATAAAGAACAAATCAAACAATGGTCAATATTCTACTCCTCAAAATAACAATATTATTACACCTATTTTATGGGTAAATTAGTCTCTACAACAACCCATTTTAAATTTTACAACCTTAAATAATGGTAACACCTCTTATGGATACTTTCTCCTCTCCAAATATATAGTCCCTTATGCATGAGATTCATTCTCTGAAAGATAAGGTGTTACATTTTGAGTATGGTGATACTTATCCATCACATGCCTTGGTTTCTCATTATCTTTTACATACACCTTTAGCACATCACAAAGAGGAAAATTATTTGCCATCTAAATTCATGACACCTAATCTTACTTTGTATGATGGTAAGGGTGACATAGAACACCATATACAAGATTTACATGCCACATGTTTTGAATATATGTCTAATTATTGGCTCTTTACTAAATTGTTCCCATGTAGTCTAAAAGAATATGACTTATAGTGGTTCTATGTTCTTATAAATTAGTCTATCACCACATTCAGTCTACTGGTAGATATGTTTTTATCACACTTTTCAATTAAAATCAGTAATCAGGTCTCCTATGCTCAAACAATACAACTTAAGCAAAAATCCATTGAGCCTATTGTAGAATATGTCTTGTGATATAAAACTAAAATGGTAATATGATTATACCTAAGAAAGATAAAGATCTCCAAGACATATTCAAATAGAGTTTACTACTAGCATTGCATGAAGCTATCTTAAATAATAAGATTTTAATGTTAATATGTTTATGCCACATAATGAAAGAAAAAAAGTCAATCTTCTCTTTATGGGAAAATTAAAATATACAAGTGGATTAGAGTCAACTAAGAGTTATAATAAACCTCCATACAAAGTAAGGTAAACCTCCATACAAAGTAAGGTCCATTAAATATAAGAGTGATCTAAAGGACATAGTTAACACAACTTTAGATCCATCTCCTCATTTGATTTTATCAACTCTTCCACTAATATTTTTTACCAACCTTCCAAAATCAATGTCACATGTTTTATAGCAGCTCTTAGAATGTAATGGCATATCTCTCCCTCCCATAATTTTTTTTTCTATGACACTAAATCTTCTAAAGAGATATTATTCCAATCTATTCTAAGAATATCATAGGGTATTAGGACATAATACAAATTGATACATCACCTTGAAACATAAGATATAAGATTTAATAGATGCCAACATCATTGATGTGGGCACACCCATAGAGGCACACAAAGTTCATCAAATGGAAGTTAAGGTGTTGACAATATTCTTGGATTTATTTCCAAAGCATATGGCTCATGATGGAGTGGCACCTCATGTGTTCGTTATATATATCAGGCACATCCACCACTAGTAGCATATCACACTACTATAGGGGATGAACACCCTTGTACATAATATCATTTATGTGTATCATACTATAGTACCAGCTAGACCATTGATCACTTTCTTAGAGAAGGAGATTGTTGATGATGATTCAAACGTATATACATTATTTATATGATTCTACATTGATCATTATCCTATTTAAAATTTTATGGTTAACAATTGGTCAAGTATTAACATGTGCACTATCACACTTGAATAACATTTAGGGTATTTAGATAAAGACATTTATCCTATCGACATAGTTATTTGTGGTTTCAATGGCCATGTTTAGAGCTCTATTAGGTAAATTATACTTCCATTATAGGTTGTAACAACACATATAGCCACTATATTATTATTAGTAATTAGTTCAAGCACATTTGACATGTTGTTGGGTAGGCCATGGATACACCATATATGATACATTCCATCTACAATGCATAGATGCCTAATATATATATATATATATACATGTTAATTAGGTGATCGTAATTGAGGGTATTTCATATGATTATCATTTACCTATCAAACATGAAGTCACACCACCTTTAATAAGTATAGTTATGAGCATAATTACAATAATTACACCACAAAGTTTAGTTTAGCTACTAGTGTAGGTGACATCTACTCCTATAGTGTTACCATTTATGCATACTCTCCCATAAAGACCATTATTAGAGAGACCCATGCATCATAGATATGTTTTAGATTCTATGTAGCCTTCCTCTACTAATTTTATTTTGAGATCAGTGATAATTTAGTTCTCAGAGTTATCCATATAGGTAACCCATGCCAACTACAAATCTTCTACTAGATGGGTCCCTAAGACCCCTACAATTCACAAGACACCCCTATCAGTTTCAAAGATTCCTACCACCACTTCATAGGTAGTGATAGCTATTTATCACTCATTATATTAGGTTATGGAACCTGTTTTACCTTTTAATATAGCAAACATGATTATTTTTCCTTTATTTGACATATGCCACATTGATTGTGAGTCTCCCATGAGACTCATAGATTAGTTTGCTCCTCACTTATTGTATATGGTTTTATTATTTATTTCTCTTTGTATATAGTTTTATTTTCATGTTAATTATACATAGATTATATCTATAAAATTAAAAATTAATATAATATGTTAAAACACAAAAATATTAAAATATTTACTCAGAAAACATAAATTATAGATTGTATGCATTGCCATGTTTGAATCTCTTATATTTTCCATACACTACATATGTTAGTTATCTTAGTATAGTCAATTTTTATCATACATAAATTGTTTCACTTAATCTTATCAAGTGTTTTCTAATAATTACAAGCCCCATGTCCATTACACAAATTTAAAACTTCTACTATCTAACCACTAAATGCATATAAGTAGATACACATGTTCCTCATTTGATACATTCATCCATTTGGGGGTATTTTATACATAGTTTTGATTTTTATGTTACATATTTTTAAACTCTACATCATATATTTAGCATTTTTATGTCTTGATATTGATCATACTACACTTACCAAAAAACTTTGATGACTACTACTACTTTAGACTCATCTTATGTACATCTTAACTCTTATACAAATTTTTACCACATGTTCATGCATACTTTCATTTCTATATTTATTAGTTTAGAATTGATTTTGTATCTATGATTATTATATATGATGCAATTATAATATTCCATTACTCTATGGCTCTACACCACTTATTTTCATTGTATGTATGATTTGGACATGTTCCCATGTCTTTGTATGTGCCTTCTAAATTTTTTATGAAAAAATTTAAACATGTCCTTTCATATGGATAGAAGACAACTTAATTTTTTTATGTGAAAAATTAAACATATCCTTGTATGTCTTGCTTTTGCATATTTAGTGAGATGTGCCCATGTCCCTTGGATTATGTCCCCTTGGCCTAGTTTGCATGCCTCATGTGTGTTATATGTATGATTTCCTATGTGCGTCATGACCATGACACTTGTTTCATAATTGTTACACACTCTAGTTTTAGATTCCATGAGAGACCTCATGCATCTCCCCTTCCTACTTAGGTGTCATGATGGACATCATGCCCCATCCCATTAGGTAGCTACTCATTACTTAGATTTATTATTCATATACATTTTTATATATATCTTGATAACCATGTGAATGTTATACCTAACATACATAACACATTACAAACTTATGCTAATATTAGCTTACATTATAATGTTGTATATGCATATCATATTGCTTTATTATGTAGATATTATATATGCTTTGGATAACACACATTTTGTAGAGATTTTTATTTTAAGGATAATTATTGCATAGGTAAAATACCTCCCCTCAAAAGAGGGGGAATACATAGGGGTTTGTTGAAAAGATCAAGATATTTGAATATACTAAGAGTATAATTTGTATCACATAGACAAAATATAAAAATTAGTTTTAGAAAAAACTATGGGAAATAGTGACATAAAGATCTGTTATAGTTGCATAGAAATCAAAATAGCTGGACATTAGCACCACATATAAATAATATCTAAGATATGGTGCTACTTTCTGGTATCCTCAATTTTAGAAAATTATAGATTGGCCAAAAAAGTCTATTAGGTAAAGTCCAAGTTTTTACAAGTTCAGTTACAAATTATCAAATTGGCATAGTTAAGCCCAAATTCATACCAATTTTATTATATTGGGGGCATTAGGCATAACATGATCATTCCTATTTTAGTTTAGATACTGAGATACAAAGTATTACAACTTAGTCTAGAATCCATATACTTAGATATTATATTTAGGAGTATGTGCATGACACATTATTTTTGTATGCTTTCTTATATACTACTTGACTATATGGAATGAAAAAATTCATGTCATTTTATATATTGTACACATCAGACACCATGTTATATGTTACACACTATATTGATTCCTTACTCCATCTATAGTGGTTAGCATTCTTGAGTGCCCCAAAGATACCTAATATTATTGAGTGGTCGTAGAGTTGACTTACATTCTTTCAATTATAGTTACACATCTCCAGTTACATTACATAATTTTAGTTTTATATGCATCTACTACACATAGATAAGCAATGATGGAGTCATAGTCTAATTGAGTTCTTGAGACACATACATGAGAGGGTTAAACAAACCATCAGTCCAATCTAAATTATTCATAGGTCATGTTTCACCAAATAGGGGTGGGAAATGATGGATTCAAAGTTGAATTGAGTTTTTCAGAAACCAACATAGGGGAATTGAGCAATCCATCAACTCAGTCTAAGATAATCACTAACTAATAACTATATACATGCACACACATAAGTTATCACGAGGATTGTGCATTGCTTCACATACTTAATGAGGTTTATTCATTATTTTCCTCTCTCTTATCTATTTACTTAGGTTTGTATTTTTTATTTTTAAACCTTTTAGGGACTAATCTACTCATGTTTAATTTATAATAAATGAAATGGAACATGCTTCACATACTTGGATCTAGGTTCATGTGCTTCAACTCTTAGGTAAGTCTAGGTAGACTTATTTTTCCTTTATCTATTCATTTCACTTTGATTTATTTCTAGAATAAAGGGTGGGGGGGAATTTAATCACCTAAAAATGACACTTGAGTGCTAAGAATGTTACTTGAGATCACCCATCCCTATACTAGCCCTATACCTATCTTAAGTCTTATTTAAACACTTATCTAGCCTTCATGCAGGCCAAACACATCCTTAAACACCCATAAAAGTATTCCTAGACCCTCACTTTAAGATCATGGCCCATAGTGCCTTAGGTTCTACCTCTTAGACACTCACACCATAATAAGGATAGTAATACCCCTTGGCACTAGTGTCTTAGTTTGGGTGTTATTATCTTTTTTCCCTCCTTTTGTTACCAAATGATGTCTTTTCCAATGAACAACCACCTAGGGTTATCCTAGACCTCTTTTAAGACCCAAAAAATCACTATAAAAGTATATATATAAATGAATTTTATCCCTTTATCTATTAGATGGAAATCATATGAAAATTACACAAACAAACTCAAAACAAGCTGTGGAAAACCAAGGTTATCATTCCCTATTCTTCCCTAATCCTACATACAACCATCTAAAACATTCTTAAGCTCATTTTAATAAGGTTTTCAATCTCAATCACATTCAAATTATCATTCATACTAGCTTCACTCACACATTCAACACCACTTAGGTAGGGATAGCTACATCAGGATTGATCCCTCTTTAGAGTATTGGTAAGTAGGAAACTTTAATTAGAATAGGATGTTGAGTATGTACAACCTACTTGTTAATGCTCAACTACCCCTTATTCTCAAAATGGGGACCCTCCTTTTTAAATTTTCCAAAATTCCCAAGATGCCAAGCTTGCTAAGTTATTTGGCTTCATAGAAAATTGATTTAATAATTCCTATCATTTTTTGGTTAATCATTCATATTGAAATAATAATTGGCATTTAGAAACATTCAAATTATTGCAATTTTTCTTCAAGTTTTCATTCAAATAAATGAATAATTAACCATCCATGATTCTAAATATGTAGATAGGCTCTCATCGAGGGAGTTCCATCTAGTTCCTCAATTGGCATGAATGCAATAAGCTTTGCCTAATCTTACTAGTCTGACCTTATACTTGGATTAAAGCATTTACTTGCAAATTTTTATTTAAACCAGTTTTAGTTTGCTTATGATGGGCATTGGATGTTTTCAAAAGTCTAACTTAACTTCTCACTTGACCTCATAGGTTGTCAAAGTTAAATTAGTAGTTTGTAATACTTTATGGGACATAAAATTAAATATGATGACTTAAAAAGGATATATGTCCACCTTTCTAGACCTCATGATGCCTTAACAATTCATCACCATGTGTATGACACCTAGAATAAATCTACAAAGCCTACAAGCCATGTCGCATCATTTGGAGAGCTAATGAAGAAGTTAGACATTAGAGTTTAAATAAAAAGTCTATATGTTAAGATCTAAGCTCCTCTAAACAAGACCATTTAATTCAATCCACCATGCATCCTCCACATGTCCCACCATAGAGAAGAAGCCCATGATATGCTATCATATGTCTGTATGGTAACTAGTCAGACCTGAGAACTCTTCTAAAATGATTTGTGTTTATTTTAAATTCATTAGAGATTGATGTGTGTCCACACCATGTCACATCTGATCCAGAGTTCATCAGACCTCATAAGTCAAACACTTGGATGTACCCAAGCCATCTGATTAAGGATCAATGGTATGCAGCTATCCAAGGCCCCTTATTAGAGTGACAAGTGGTATAATAATGAATAAAATCCCATGGGAAATATGTGTGTCCCTTATAGACCTACATAATGATGACACATATCATTCCCATGAAGCTACATCTTGAGATCAACCAAGTCACCTTTAAGAGTGATGCATGGATCCATCTAAGCCACATGATTGACACAAAGTTTTCAATAGCTATCTAGAATCCTTCCAAAGGCTATACCTATCTAAACAAATCCATGATTGCCTAAGAGATAGTCACTTCGACAATAAAAAATATTTGATTGCCTACAAGAGTGATACATGGTGCTCCTACAACTAATCAAAAATAAAGGGCCCTACCTGAGAGTTTACCATGAATCAAAAGATGCCATGTGGTAGAGTAAGAATGAGTAAACACTAATATACATCATATGAGCCATGGAGTAATAAAAAAATGCTACATATCTAGATTTGAGTAGACTAAGTAACTTAGTCACATCCAAATCCTATGAGGACCTAGTTGGATCTAAGATGGTATGCCACATGTCAAGAGGTGGAAATATTTGGCTTTAAAGCTATAAGTAATGGAAAATCAAGAACATATCAATGATAAATTTGAATTCTAAAGTAATTAAATGCCAAAATAAATAGTTTGAAAGTATATAAAGGTGATGAACTCACCATTAATAAAGAATGAACTAGAATCAACATCAAACCTTGCATTAATCAAATAAATATTCAAAAGGCTATTCTAATCAACTATTACTACTCACATTTACATTTTATGATCTAATATATTTCCCTACCTGCTATATGTGCCTTCAGTATGACAAAGCTTGAGCTACTCATGAATTAAACCTATATTACCATTGTTGGAACTCTAAAGTTATAGAGAAATATGAGAAGATGTTAATTTATGCCCAAGACACTAGAGAAATGACATAGGTAGAACCCTCCACTATGGTTAAGAGTATTTCATTTGTAAATGATGAATTTCTATTTCAATGTGGAAATTTGGTAGTTTTAAAAGATAAATAATTCATCCTTTAAGCCATAAACTCAGGGGACATGCATTATAACATCATCTATTATAATTTTGAAGGATATAAAGACCTTGATGAGGCTAAAACAATTACTCACATAATCTGATTGGATTTTTACATCCTTTCAATATAAGATTTAGCCTCCACAAGGCTTTTGTAAAGCCAAAGGTCATGCCATGTGTTGACCTAGTATATGGCATATTTGGGAGAATGAGATTTGAGGATAGGTTGTTAATATCCATGAACCAAGGGTTCGCAATTTATTTCATTTTAAGGTCCAAATTTGAGAAATACTATGACATGCCTCTAGCATAACTAGACTACAATGAGCATCATTGATAATTAATATGAGGCACACAAACTTGAGATAGTCTTGGTATCATGGGTAAAAAACCCAATTAGAGTGGTCTTCATGGATGACCTAGGAAACATACCTATCCACCAATTTAAGAAGGGGTTCAGGATTGACCTTATTCTCCTTAATAGAGTATATAGAAATACACACATTATGTATATGGATATAAGAACTATCCCTCTACTAAAAATAATCTTAGAGGATCAACAGATTCGATCACTTGGAGACATTATCAACAACAATCTAGTGTATGTAATTAATAATACCTATAAAAATGGTTCCCCTTTCTACATGATAAATTACCTATTATATGCCATTTGTGACACTACTCCACTAGGCCAAAACTCATGGTCTCTTGTGCAAGATAAAGTTTCCCCCTAGTTATTTTTTTCAATGTATATGCACCACTTTAAGTGCAACATTAAGGTAATTTTAGAATATTTCTATCTACTAGTTTACAAATCAATTACTAAATTGGAAATTTCAAGATTTCTCCTAATAGTTAGACAAACATTTAAGGAGATGGGAAGCTTTTGGATATATCTATATTGCTTGGTCATCAGGGTAAAAGGGGTAATGGTGGATCTACTTAGGTTGCCATGATATATAACAATCAAATTGGTTGAGGAAGATATGGTTGATCAACTACTCATGGAGCTAATGGTGTCTTTAGAAACAAAAAGAAGACTATCCCCCAAAAAACTCCTTTCAAGTTGGGGAGGACTAAGATTATAAAATGATAGGACAACATAGTGGATGTAAGGCATAAGGACTCATACCTATTTCATAAGGAGTATTTTAGGGAATGGAATGCCAATAATGTCATTGCAAGACATCTCTTCAAATTCAAAAAGGATGTGGCTATTAAATATAAGCACCAAGAGGAAGTCCATAAATGGGTTTATAAGGATGCAATTAATGATGAGGTGGTCCTCAAAATTGCTACAAGTAAAATAATTAAGCTATAAATGAGGTTAGATAGAGAGAAGAAAAAGGAGGATATCATAAGGCATTAAATTACACCAACTCATGTAAGTATTTTCAATGCAAATTATGAGGAGAAATAAGAAGAGGAGGAAGAAGACAATGTTCCTCTCACTAGGAATAAACCATATAAACCTCCACCTCTTCCCACTCCAAGTGAATAGAATCTACCTCTAAGCCATAAGTAAGGAGAAGCTAATAGCCAGTAGGACCTCTCCCAATGGCATACATTTGTATCTAAATTTTCTATGGGAGCTACCATAGAGATTTTGAGTTAGTCTAATCTTCATGTCTTCAATCTTTGGGAACTACAACAAGGTTTGAGCTTTTAATGAAAGAATTAAAAGAACTATTAGGGAGAAATATATAAAAAAATTATAGGATGAATAAGTCTCCTAAGACTACCATGATAGGGGTAGTGCCTCCTCCATTAGCTCCCCAAACTCCCACTATAATTACTACACCACTAACTTCATAATTATTAGTATTTTTTAAATTTCTCCTATTTCTACTATTGCTCCCACTCCCATGTTCACATCCCCTACTATGCCTTCCTTTAGGGGAACCATCCCCCACTTAATATCTCATGCCACTACCAACATTCCATCTTCATTGGGATCTAAAAATACTAGTTATATCCAAGCTAAGGGTTCTACACCTTCCCAAGTAGCCACCACTAATACATCACTTACTATTGGAACCCCTACATCCACTAAGCCATTAAAGCCCATTTTAAAAGTATTCACCTAGCAAAGGCCACTTAATCTCACCATAATTACTAAGGTGAGTGTACCTTCAAATTTTCATTCATTAATTATCAACATGGGCCCTACCAAATATTTATTTTACTCACTTTAGAAGCTTGACCCAAAAAAATTATTCATCCCTATCATAGCCTTGGCTTCTCCATCAACATAGGCACCTCTATTTCAGCTACATCCTGCACAACCAAAATATAATGCTACCCCAAACTAGGTTAGGGATATCACATAGGCAACAAGTAAAAAGAGTCCTTAGATGGTATTTTTGGCACCTAAAATCAAGATGAGGTTTGACCTTACCAATGACACTATGAAGAGGGTATCTTGAAGATAAGCAGAGAATCCATAATCAAGCTCAACCATGGTTGATGAGAGTGAAGAGTCATTCTTCATCTTGACAAGAAAGAGGAAGGATGTCCCTAGAGAGGTGAAATAATATATAGAGGATATAATATCCTTGATTCAAATCCAAATATAATATGCTTTTCCCTTGATGAAGGGGATGTAGTAAGAATTGAAAAGGTTGAAGGAATAAACATTGTCAATAGTGATAGATGGCACTATAATTTCAATAATAAATATTGTGATAAGTATATTCAACCTATATAAATTGATGAAGAAGATGAATGAATATGGGATCAATAAATTTAAGGTGGTCATGAAACTTGACCAAAATATTACACTCTATGATGCCAAGTTGGCAAACATGGATAGAGTGGTAAGAAGTAATAAGTTCCCTAATTTCAAGGTTATGCCACTTGAGGATATCATTCCTACATAGACCATCCTACTAAATATAAAAATAGTATTAAGGATATTGCTAGATAAAATAAAGGATGAAAACACATCCTTGGATAATATTGAGTTTAAGATAGCCTTACTACTGAAGGATGTCATGGTCACCAGTGTGACTAGGCCTGATGGCTCCTTCATTGATGATCAAGAGTTGCGAGCCCAAATGAAGGTATTTTTTGCCAAATTATAGTAGCATGTACCTAGTAAAAGGATTTATATTTAGGTAATGGGCATTGTATAATTTTCTAATAAGAGGCTAGAGAAAGTGGATGTAATTAAGGAGGTACTTAGGCCAGTACTCATAGAGTATGTCAAGGTCATTGAGGAGATACCAGACTTATTTCAACCTATGATCCTAGACTTAAATCAAATATAAAAAGAATAATTGGCCTATGTAGAGGTATAGACCAATGAATAAGTAGAGAAGAAGTATATAAAACAATAAGAAGAAGAATAAGAAGCTAATCAGTAACCACCCCAAGCCCCCAGAGAATAATTTGATTCATCTTATCAATTCAAATGTAGAATATTCCATTATAATGTAGAATTTTAAGCCACTTTATTATATTTGGGGACCTTTTTGTGGGCCCAATAAAAATTTTATTAGGCTTTTTTATTATATAAATAGGGGTTCCCCCTCATTCATAAATAATAAATAATTGTTGCAAGAATTAATATAAGAGAGCCAAAGAATTTGCAAGTTTTTTTGAAGTGCTTAATTGTTTATTTCTATAATGGTTATTCCTCATGATTTTAGATGATTGATTGTTTATTTTTTTCAATTTAAATTATAAATTAAATCTACAATATGCATCTATTAGTTTGATATTAATGCTAGGTTGATAAATCTGTAGTATGCTTTCTCTATTTTCTTCTTATTTACAACTGAATGTGATATGCAATTTATTGTGAGTGAGAAATATTATGAAAAGTATACTATTAGACATATGAATTTACTTTCCTATAAATCTTTAACTTCATTTATTTATCTTTGAACATTATGATAGAGCTGGTAGATGCTAGTTTCAAGTGTTTTTACCTTGGAAGTTACCATAATTGGTATCTTTGAACATCTTAAACACACTCTCTTTTTTGCCTTACTCTAATTTCTCTTGGATACACCCATGAATCAATTTAAATTAGTTCATGGTATAAATATCCATTATTTTTTATATTTTGGGAGATAATTAGAAAAGATTGAAACAATTTCATAAACATTAGCAAGTAGTGTCACTGCATAACATTTGTTGTTCCTATAGCAGGTTCTGCTTGAAGACTTTAAAAGTGGTGACCACATATTTACTATCTATGTTATTTCTAGTAGTAATTGTGTTAAAAACGCAATCCTTGAGTCTTACAAGGCTTGAAATTAAGTTTCTTACTTTCCCCTTGTTCCCTAGTGACATAGGAAGCATAATACATGCATGAACACTACCCCATTAATAACACACTTTACTACTTGTGACAACTAGATGCCTTATCAACATGGAATTTTAGGGTTTTCATATAAAATTAGTCAATATAAGTAATATATATAGATCCAAAACTCATTCACATAGGAACAATCTTGATAGACCTAGACATAGGTACACCCAAATGCTCAAAACAATTTTGCACTAAGAACATTAACACCAAAATAGGGACACTAGTGTCACATGGTGATATTATCCAATTATAGAGCTACTACCTAGGAAGGGTTTTGACAATTGGATATTATTCATGACACTCAAATAATCCCCTGTCTCATTTTTCTCCTTTAGATGTCTCATTTTAGTTAATTTATAGATAATTACTTGTTTACATGATTTATTTATTTTTTTAGAACAACTAAGTCAATTTTGTTACAAATTAGTGGCTATATTTATTCCATATTTATACCCTAATTTTCTATACTCATACTTTTAACAACTTATTATTTACATCTACTAAGTCCTAAAAGTTAAATCAACATTTATAACCTCGTGATGGGACCTAATATAAGAGAACCCCATTCACCTTCTCATAGATTTTCACAAGTATTTGGTTCAAGCCCTTTATTTTCATCCACATATTTTTCCTCGATCATGTCTCCTTCCCACATTATGACATCATACTTTATGTCTTCTTATGCCTATATGCCAAGTATTTATACAAAAATGGTAGGTTCAACCTCTAGTGGGTCTCTTCAAAATACTAACATCCATACCCATGCTACTAATGCATCTCATGGTACTAATTCATCTCATGTCATTAATGTAGTGTATGCCACTACCTCATCTCACACTCATAGCGAATCTCAAACTCTTAATAAATCACATAACTCTATTGCATCAAACATTACATCTACTAGTCAAAATGTTATCAAACTAATCAAATTCTATTACAAATACTTAACCAAATGCATACATTTCAACCTAATAAATTAAATTAGATAATGAAAATTATAAATCACCTAATACATCTCCAAAACCAGCCTCACCATGAGCAATGGGGAGCATAAAATACTAATTACCCCCTTTCACCTTAGGGATTCACAAAGTAGCCTCATAACACAACCACCACTTATCAATAAAATTATGAAACATTTACAAAATTAACATCTAGTACCTCAAATTTCCAATATTAAAATAGTATGCATCACTCCCACCATCACTTATAATGGATCTATGAATCTTGCCTTGCATCTAAAAATATTTGAAAACTTTACAAGACTGGTTTAAGCTTAATGCTTTTATTGCCACTAAAGTATTAGCTAAAATGTTTTTTGGAGATGATTTAGATTGGTACAATTAATTAAAACCCCACTTTATTACTAGTCTACAAGACTTGGTCAATTCACTGGTCCAAGAATTCCAAACTAGTGATCTTTGCAAAAATAGCTTAGCTCATTTTGTCAATTGTAAACAACTCAAAACTAAAAAAACACAAGTCTTCATCAAATGATGGAAAACTTTGTCTAACAAATCTAAGAATAATATGTTAGATGATAATCTCTTCGACCTATTTACTAATTCCCTCCATCCTAAATTACATATCACATAAGGACCCTTTCTCCATTTTTTTTTTTGAAGATCTTGACCAAGGAAAATGTAGATATTTTCTCATGCACCAGTTTGAACCTCCTCAACCTATAATGGGAACTTGCATGCTTATAAAAAAAATATCATGAAACTAATAATGGTTTTATCGACACTTATGACACCATACACATCATCTAATATATTACTCCAAAAAATACCATAGAATATGTTCCTCCCCCTAATAAAAATTATAATCATAGTCCCACATTTTATAAAAATAATAATACTAATGTGCACAAATTGTTGTCATTAGAAAAAATTCAAAAATGTCTTCCAAGACCTCTACCACCAAATATTAAACCCATGTGATCCATGAAATCATGGTTTAATCTAGACAAATTTTGTTGGTTTCATGAATGTTAGGGCCATTATAATGAGACTTGTAGACAATTAAGAAATCTTCCTATGGATTTTCTCCTTGGTCCTAACTTTGACCAAAAATACATTATACAAAAATATTAAAAATCTTATGACATAACACTTAAAGCTCATTATACTCAAACTAAAAATCAATCTTTAAACTAAGTTAATGATAATTTAGTTATCTACAAGGATCTCCTTGATAATCACTAAGATAACATTGAGAAACCTACCTGTACTACTAACAATATTGAAAGTATTATATACCTTAACACCAATTATGAAAATGTGGTTAATATGAATAATATGAGAATAGTAGTTACTTATATTGATTAAAACCCAACACATAAACATCAAATCAATTCAACATCTTAAATTATTCAAGACGCTTCCCCATCCCATCTCATAGAATTGGGGCATGAGGAACCAATACCCATATAAGCACAACCCCCAACAACATAAATTAACCATACCTCTCATATCATTGAAATTAATTATACTCTTTCCCAACTTCCATACCTCAAGAAAAAATCCCTCAAAATTCAAATATTATTTCTTCTACTCAACCACAAGAAATACCTCAAAAAATAATCACATCACCTAAGGTCAATCAAACTACTTGAAACCAACCTAAACTAACCATACCTTATCAACATAAGTTTCATTACACATACAACCCACTTTCAAAGGATTTATTTCAACACTATTCACCTTTATCTAACAACCCTCTCATGGGTTGTGATGAATGGGATCCTATTGCATAAATTTCCCATCTCCCATCTCAAATTCCCTTCTTAGAGATAATGTTAAATTTTCCCCACCATCATAATCTCATAATGTAATTATTGTTCAAAATTAACATCCCTCATCCTCCTCCTATAGGGAAAGAATTTTCCTTATCTATATTTGAAGATAACATACTAAAATAATGTGAAGAGATGTCCATCCATGTTGATGAAATAGTGACACTTCCCTCTCACTTAAGCTTCCCATCTCTTCTATGATTCCTGATGAGATATTATTTCATGTGGATGATCCTTATTTACTTATTAGAATTCAAATAGTTGATATCCAAGTTAATCATGATTTAATTAATGAAGGTTTAGGCACTTGGGATTCCTCCCTTGACTTTATTAAAACACTTGGATATTTGAATGTAACCTTAAATCCACACATAGTACATGTTAAGGCTATGATAGAAGATAAATGCCTCCATTAGGTTGTTTTTGGATTCCCATTACCATTCCTCCCATTACCATACATGTGAAAGTGATGAGAATTAATTTTCCACTTTCTTATAATATCTTACTCAGTCAACATTGGACTCATCATATGAAATTAGTTGATTCATTTGCATGCCAATGTGTCAAATTACCTCACAATGGTGTTATTTACAAGATTTAAGGAGACATGAATACTTGGAATTTCAAACAATTCCAAGAACAAGTTGTATTTTAAATACCCACCCTTGAACCCTTACCTATCATTCTATTTTAATAATCCCAACAATTTAATTATCCTTTAAAATCATCTAGAGGTTATAATGGTCATCTCAAATTAATTAGAAATATTACACCTAAACTCTTATAATTTGATGATGATGAACCAAATGAGATAAGCCTAAATATCAAAACTACCAATCTCTCCCCTCAGATCATCACTCAAATTCCTCCTTTTCTTTAACCTTAATCTTATTATCAACTTCCTAATGATATACCATTAATTTAACCAAAACTAGACATTCTATTCACCATACTTCCTTAGCTAGTAAAATAGTTCAAACATGTACTATTAACTTACATACACCTAATTATGATGATGATTATTATTTAGATCACCCATTTTTATCTAGATTCATCCAAGCTATAAATGTTAAGGTTCTTAGATATTGTTCTTCTTTATTTTAGTCTTTTCATTCTTTTTCTATCGTTCTATCTCTTATAGTACCTAATATTAATTTTTCTTCTATTATTCATAGGTTATAAATTGAAAAATCACATATTATGCCTCTAATCATAGTAGATTCCTTTAGGAGTATGCTCAGGGATCATTCCATGACAAGACCCTATCATTTTTCTATATATCATGACCCTTTAAGTATGCTTTTTCTATAGATGTTAGCCACTTTTCATAGATCTATTGAATAGATATACTTACCTATAGATGAGCCTACTCTAGTTTCTACTCCAGATTTTCCTTTCTTTGGTGATGGTCTTCTCCCATTACCTCAGCTTGACCCCTTATCCTCAAAATGGGTAGATAATAATTAGTGTGAGATTCATAGAGTTACTAGTAATTGGATGAAGGATTGTCATCTATATCAATAGACACATGCTTCCTCTTCTACACCTTCAAACATGAGACCTTCATATTTAATAATATATGTATTTTTTGATTCCATGGAATAAATAACCATCTATCTACCCACTACCAAAAACATAGGCATTACATAAAAACTTTGTGATCAGTCATTACCTAGACCAAAGATAAGACTATCCCACCTCCCAAGCTACTTCCATAGTAAATCCCTAAATATGTGGAAGTATATTATATTTGGAATTATTATTATAACCATAATATTGATAATTCATAATTACTTTAGTATAATCTTAGAGATTTCCCATAATCTACACTAGCACCAATTATTACTCCTCTTATATGTCACTCACAAATGAAGTCTCCTCCTTCTCTATCAATTTCACCTCCTCTTAGATAAATAGATTCCATTTATATTGAGATACATATTCCTCACATCAAGTATCCAATATAGGAGATATCACATGAGCATCACTCTTATTCTACACCTAAATTTTTATTAGAGATGATACGAATCATGACTTTCCATGAATATTGATGAGACTTTGACTAATATCTAAATTCAATTACATGGGGATGTGTTCGATGTTATAGATGACATTTATGTTCAGATCTATTAGTATTTATGAACACATCATGGTGTTCTCTCACACTATTTATCATTCTATTACATGATTTGGATTGGATTTGTGATTCATTTGTATATCTTATCTTTTCTACTATTTGTCAAACATGATTTCACTTATCTCTTTTACATAAAAAAAAAATATTATTATTTATGTGTTTTACATGGTTTCATTATATTCAATGTTCTCTTATGTATTATTTTAATTATTTTCATGAATTAAAAATTATAATTATTGTTTCAATTATTTCATATGGATTATTTTATTATCTCTTTGATGATTATTTGTTATATTTCAAACTCAAATAATTATCATTGTGAGTTTGTTATACAAACCTCATTCCCTTGGTATTTTATATTTACCAAATGCTCAATTAGAAAACATGAATTCTAATTGTATTACTTCTATAAAATGATCTATTTGATCTCCCTTTTTCCATTATTTCATTTTCAAATACTAAATATGCATATAGTTGAAACTTTAGACTACATATCGGTTCATAGGTAAGCCTAAGTTCTTTAGTTAGTCATATCTCTAGTTACTTAGTATCTTATAACCAAAGTATAAAGATCATTTATGTGTATAACTTTTATCACTCATGTTGGTTATTCTAACTCCATATGGAGGAGGAATCAAAAAATACATCAAAAAATTTAAAATCCAAATTATTTAAATAAAAGGAAATGATTCAAAAGACAACATATAATTCAAAATTCTAATCACGCTAAAAGATATAATTCATAGCGCATATCCTATTTTTAATATAATATCAAACTCTATAGTTGGCCTCATGATATATCCAAAGTCCACTGGGTGTGGTAAGCTAATAGATTACGATGGGAGAATAAAAAAAATCTATAGTGCTACCTACTTTCTCACAAAAGTACCCAATCTTCAAAGTAAATTGATAGCTTTGTAAGAGATCTTGAGGAATGGGGAACATATTATGAAAAAATACATCCATTTGAATTTACTTGTTATTATAAATGTCATGAGTTGATCTTAGTATTCCACATATTTTCATATACAAATTTATGATTATTTTGAGCAAGTATCCTCTATATTTTCATGGTCACTAGACTCTTAGTTTCTTTCCTTCATACCTAGTATGCCTCATGTTTACTAAGGTTTTATCAAAAATATCCATGTCATGTTTTTTAAACTCCTTATTTCATTAAAAAAATCTTAATATTTCCTCTTCATGAATATTGTTTTGTTAACTGATCATACCCCTAGGGTTTTCTCTTTGTGAGTTGCATTATAAGAACATGGATAGGACCAAACATTCCTCACAAAACATTCCATTATTTTTCACCTTATTACCATTCACCTCATTAGTGTTCACCTTGTGAGTTTTAGTGTAAGACCTTGGATAAGACCAAACATTTTTCACAAATTAAAATAAATTTAAACCATTTAATTTGTTTTAACATTTGTATCCACCTCATTAGTTCCCTTTTTGAGTTGTGTAAAACCTTAGATAGGAATATGCTTTCATCACAAAATGTTCCAATAGAATTGTATTAATATGAAAAATTCACAATAATATTAAATATTTCACATTTAATATAATTAGTGTTACATTATAATTTACTTGCCAATTACATACTTCCCATCTTGATTTAATATGTTTTATGCTTACTTCATAAATACTTTATTTTTATCTTCTTATTTTTTGATTGTGTGTATGCTTAAAACCATTTTATTAAATTTATCATAATTATCATCTTGATTCAATATGATTAATTAACATTATTTATACTTACATCTTATTTTACTTTCATACTTCCCATCCTGATTTAGTATGATTGATTAACTTTATTGTACATTTATTTTATTGCCATTTGTTATAACATGCTTTCCACTTTATTAAAACAATTTTCATACATCCCAACTTGATATAGTATGAATTTTTTTTTTTGAAATTTAAAAAATATACATGTTTTGAAAACATTTATTACCTTTTACTTTACCATTTTAGTTTATTATATTTATTCATCTTTTATTTATGCATTTCCCATTGTGATATAGTGTGTATTACATTTTTTTTTTAAACTTTTTAAAATCATATGATTTTATTTTGAACCATGCATATGTGTCACATAATGCTATAAAAGAAAACATACATAACATATTTCCCATATCATATATAATAAAAGTAAAATACATGTGTTAATACATCCATCAATGACATCAATACAACTCATAGATTAAGAAATGTCCATATAAATATATAAATGAGTCTAATAAAACATAATATAAATGAAAAATATAATAGATATATATCTAAGGCTATGCTCCATCATGTCTATCTTGTATATGAGCCATACTACCCATATATGCTTATGACTGACCCATCTGAATATTACATTATAAAGAGGTAGTTTAGGATCTCAAACAATTGTCATATCCCTATATATTGGCCACCTAAGCCTAAAAATTTCCAAGATCTATAGTAATATTCATATAAATAGCTCACTCTAGTGATAATTCCTACCAGGCTTGAGCCTCTCCTTCTCCAACTCCTACAAGTGGATGTAGGTCATCTCTTCATGCATGTAATTATCAATAAAGATCCCCAACCAATCAAAACTAGCTAGCATAAGCTATATTAGATGGTACCAAAGGATCCACCAAGGTGGATGACTCATAATGCATGAGGACCCCATCCAAAATATCATGGTGTATAACCATAATTATGGTTACCCATCTAATCTCCTCTACAATAGTCCCTACAAAATAAAAACTAATTATACATCAAATATCATATCATATCATATCATGTGTGTGTGTGTGTGTGTGTGTGTGTGTGTGTGTGTGTGTGTGTGTGTGTGTGTGGTTGGGTGGATGTATATCCAAACCATCTGTCTACACCAATTACAAAAACAACTATGCAACTAGTGATCTATGTCAAAAAAATATCACTTAAAGCATTTATTACTAGTGTTGGTGTCACCAACCATGGTGTCCCCATCAACTTGACTATTGAGCACCTCATATGTAGGATACCTATATACGAGTATAAAACCTAGATTCATCACTTTTTCATATCATGGTACTCTCCTCATCTACCTCTCTATAGACTAGTTATTTCCAAAAACTATCATGGGACATACTTGTGTGAATATTAACACCTACATTTCTTCCCTTTGATGGTACCTATGTATCCTATATACTCATGATGGTTTAAATAACACATAATATGGATCCACAATTACCTCACCTACATCATCACCCTCAACATCAAAATTTATAACATACTTTGTCTTGGGTCTCATTACCCTTTATTATTATTCTTAACCTACCCCAGGTTTTACTCATTGAGGCTTAATGATTAGTATCTATATAGGCACTCATACACCCCTTCTGCCTTTTATATCTATATCATGCCATGCCCAATAAGTTGGAACTACTAAGGAACCACTGGATGTGGTAAGATTTATTATCCATGTACATGAACTACTAAATGTGGCTTCACCCATGAGGTATAAATTCCCATAATGTGAATGCATGCCAATATTATAGTAAAAATTGTCCAAGTCATATAATTGGTTGAAATATAAATGTAGGAATAACTTATTATCTTCTCACATATATACTCTGTAAATCTAGGGCATGTCAAATGACATGCACTGCATGATACTACCTCCATCTCACCACCCAAGGTAGCCTATCATCTACTACATAGGGCAACCCAACCAACCAATACATAACAAACCTTTCATAAATTAAGTACTCAAAAAAATGATGGGTTCCATAGGCTTCTACCCATAGGTTAGCATACCATACATATCATACATGAGTTTTACCTAAATGATAGAGCCTAATCATATATATCACCTTGCTCTAGGATGAATTAACATAAGCCTACTGCATACAATGATATCTTCCCATATAAATTATGACATAGCACATACACTATCACAATTCCTACAATGGATGTTCAAATATCCAAAATGGTCAGGATATACACATCAAATAAGCTAAGCTACAACCCATGTTAAATCTTATTTAAACTAGTTACCGAAAGGGATATGGCATGACTCTCATCTTCTTTCTATAGCACATCACATATTATAGGGTTATTGATAATGGTAAGTTCAAGTAAGGCATGTAAATATTATAAGGTGATGCATACCTCTATGGTATCCTCCTCCACATCCCATTAAAAAAAATTGGTTAGTCTCTCCCATGCTCCTAGTAACATGATGACTAGGTCAACACTGAGTAAGATCCTCCACATCTCTATGATGCCCCTAAATACTAATGAAATTAGCCACACTTAGTCCACATATAAAAGTCACTCCAATAAATTTAGTAGCCAAAGTGTATCCACCAAGTGCCAAAATCTTTATCATCTCTGAAAAATGTCAAACAACAAAGAATGTATTAGATTTTGATGTAGAAATACTTAAAATTCTTAAAATACTAAAAAATAATTACTTCACCAACTTGTTTTCTTATTTTTCTATTTTGTCACCCTTTTCCAACATAGTCAACCCTTTAAATATAAAATCATCCTTGTCAAGCCTCTTTATGAATGATATTATCCCTTTACCATATAGCCAGCCTATTCTTATAGAAATAGTCTAGCTTTTTGATACTAAATCAATAATTTCCCATCTTTTGCATACTATATAGACCCTTTACCTTAGCCCCATTTAATAGACTGCATTATCCCCTACTATATAATACCTTGGTCAAAATTTATTAAGTCAACCATGTCTATCTTTATAACTGAGTCAACTATTTACTACTATGTTACATCTTGATTTCTTCACTAAGAAAACTTAATTGATTATCTATGTTTTTTTATAGCAGGTAATTTGTTTTGTTTATTAACTAACTAAGCTATGAGTTATATGTTGTTATGGGGTAGTTTTATGTTTATTATAATTCATGATTTCATTATTATGAGTTAGCTTTAATGTATATTATTTACATTGTGATAATGTTAATTTGTTATTTCATCATTATTTTATGAAATACATGTCATGATGTTATATACTAACTAATTATACTTATCATGAGTTAGACTCAGGAGAGATTCATCCCTTAAAGCATGACATAGGGAAAACATCATCAGAGAGGGTGATGTAGATGAAGTTATTGGGGGATGATAGATAAATGTCTAGAACCCTGTATATACTACATTAGACAATATATGTTATATAATTTATTTGAAAGGTTAGTGTAGTGTGTTTTTGGATGTTGATTACATTTGGATAGTTATTTACGCATGGTTATTTGTGTGTTATCATAATTAATGCCTATGTTTAATTAACCTTATATGATTATGATATGATATTAGAGTAATAATTGTTTATGTTTTTTGTGAACATAAATTTGCATAGTTAGTATCAAGTTACTACCATTTTTAGGCTAACCCCATGTATCTAAAGTATTAACCAGTTACCTTTATGATATTTGGGAATATCATTATTTTTATTTAACACCTTAATATAATTTGATAATAGGAGGTAAATGACTTTCTATTACTAGTATCAATATTAATCCATATTATTACTAAGTCATTAAGAATAACATATATATGGAAAAGTCTCATATGAGAAATAAAACTAATAAAGTTTTTGTATAATAAAAATAAAATAATAATTGGAAAATAAAAATGTGAAAATTAATTTAAAAAAAAAAAGAAAACTCACAATTTAGGGAAAAGGGGGGAAATCATAAAATGGAAATAAAACAAAACTTGAGAGATTTAAAAAAAATATTAGAAAGAAAAGCACCATTCTCTTTATAAAAAAATAATGGAGAGAATAAAGTGTGTGAAAATCGTAACATTGAGAAAAAGACAAAAAATGGAGGAAGAGGAGAAGAAGAAGGGAGAAGGTGAATAAGACAGAAAAGAAAGAGTTCAACATTAATGTGGAGTATAGATCAATCCAAACCAAGTATTTTATTTAGATCATATTATTTTAGCTTGGACATATTGATAGGTTGGTGAAGTATTTAAAATATTGTGAAAAATTAAGAAAGATTTTTTGCAAATTTATGTGTTGAATTTTCCCCATTTGTACTTAGTCATATTAGATAAATCTATCCTATGATTGAGCCTTGAGCCTCACCAGCTTAGGTTAATACACTATATGATTTATAACCTCAATTTGGTCTCCATTTAGCTATGTATATGAACTCAACAAAATATACAAGACCATCAACAATTCACATCCTATGTGGGCATCGTAGATGACTAATGAAATGAGATTCACTTCTGATCATAAAAAATTAATACAGTGTAGTTAAAATAGTTAAACATGATCAATATATATGTATAAATATATATATGTAATATATATTTACATAAAAAGTTATATTTGATCATGAAATATTGAGTAATGTGAATAATATAAGTAATATACCTCTATAATGTAATAGTTAAGGTAGGGACTTATAAGTGAGATATTGATTAATAAGTAAATAAAAAACTACTAAAATATATTCTATAATTTTACAAAATAATGTAAATATTTATATGGGGTGATCTATAAATATCATTATATTAAAAAAATACCATTTATGAGGTACAAAAATAAAGTAGGTTGTATATATATGAAGCGACAATAAGTTGTATGCTTGTGTTTTCATCATATCATTATATATGTCCCTATATAAATGTTAGAGGTACAATAAATAATATGGGGGGTTAATTAGTGATGCAATAAAATCAACTTCAATTCCAATTATTTAAACTCTTAACCATTGAACTTAAGCATTCATGAAGCATATAAACCATTTAATGTAATGAACAAAGAACAAAGAAAATTATGCAAGATCAAAGCACATAACACATGAACTATGTGGGAAACCTTCATGGGGGATAAAACCCATTAAAAAAAGCTTTGGAATACTATCCTATAAAATTATTACTTTAATTTAGACCAGAACCAACTAATCAAGGGGCACCCACCCCTCAATTTAGTCAAGCACCCATTAAACCTTTAGCTAACACCAACTAGCAAGGAGGCTATAACCCCCTAAATGATCAAGCATCAACTCAATCACCTCCAAACTGATCTATAACTCTGATATGATGTCTAACACACCTGATAATAGACTTATCTTGATCTAACACCTAAAAACCTATCTCTTCCTCATACAATCCACTGAGGCTCATTCACCCAACTAGGTCACCCTCTTCACAACATGGTCATTTAACCTAGATTTCCATGAATAGAGCTCCTTATTAGCACTATAAATAATTATGAAATATTAATATCACTTCTTTGATTTATTTCACAACCTGTCTCTACTCTTCAAAACACCTATATCATTTTCTTGAGCTCACATACACACAACTAGTCTATAAACACCTAAAAATACTTGCTCTTATACAATATTCTTCCTCTAACCCTTCTTGGTCAATAAAAATACATTCCTTAACTATTAAGGTTTTGATACCACTTATAAAAATATCAAAACAACATAAATAGGTCAACCATAGCATTGATATATCACCCTTAAGCAACAAAACCTTTCAATTAGCCCTAAGTAGCCCTTTTAGGTCCATGGAGACCTATTCATCCATTTAACACTTCATCGAGAAAAAATAGAAACACAAGACCAATTTAAATCACATAGGTCCACTCCACATTATCCCTTAGACACCTTAAATTGATTAAAATCATCACTACATACCTTTGCATATGCAAAACCTTTCAATTATTTACCTTGTACATGAAAACATAATGAATTAAAAAAAATCAACTTCTAAGCAATGGTTCATATTGAATATGGATTGGTTAAACCTCAAAAATACATACATATGATTCTAAAGTATTATAAAACAATCTCCATTAGATAAATCATCATGAAACATACAAACAACATCAAGAAAAACATAACCACACTTCTTGAATCACTTGCAAAAGGAAGTCAAACCTTATGTCAACATTAAACCACAATAAATGCAATTATACAACTAGTCAAACCTCATAATAAATTTTCCTATATTTCCATTGAAGTTATTTACCACTTTTTTTTAGTCCATCATCAAATTCATACATCATCAAAAGTTATAAACTAAACACTATAGATTGGTTTTCCTTTGTAAAATTCAAATATTTGAATTCCAACGGTCACTAAAAAATACAAATTCTACTATGGAAATGATGAAATATATTTTGGAGAACAAATTTGAACCACCATAGCATTTTATAGACATAATTTCAAGGCATTAAATTTAAAATATACGCTCTAGGCACAAAATTTAATAGATATATGTGACCATTTTCTTCTAACACCTTCACACATGCAAATTTTGATGTCATCAATCTGCTTACTCAAAAAAATTTACAAAGATGACTAGGATAACCTAAACCTTCACAAAACTACTCAAATGTATTATTTTCACTTCCAAAAGTACACCAAGAACTTATTATACCTTATATAACCCCTTAAACATGGTCAAAATTTCATCAACATCTATAATCTTTCCTGACTAAGCAAACATTATAAGGTTCATGCATGATCACTAAGGCACACTTTGTCATTGACCTACTAGCATACTTGACACCTCATGAACACTCTTGGATAACATGGAGACATCATTGACAACACCTCAATAATATACCCATTTTTCATTTTGTTAACACTTGTAAACACCAACATAAAGCTTTGTGCATACTCTTTTTCCTTCTACATACACTTTCCCCCCTTTGACACAATGAGAATGTGGAATTACCTACTAATCCTGAAAAACTATAAATTTTTTCAAAGCCGACATCAATAAGGTACCTCCTTTGAGATATGATAGAAACTTCCCTATCATTGTGAATACCATTTCTTACCATGACTACCTCAAACCTGTTCATTAACAACACTTCTTCTTTGGCCATGCATTACTATATGAATAAGAAACACATAAGATTACCAAACACTCTTTGAAAACACCTTAAAAACAATATGAGGGACTCCCCCTAATTCATCTAACCTTAAAAATCCTTTGAATATTATTAGACCCACTTAAAGGAAGAAGAATCTTCTTAGTTATCTTCAAATTTTCTCTCATAAGCCAAATCCATGATCACCAATAGATTTTCAAGCCATTATTCAAACATGAAATATTCTCAATATAAACTAAAAAAAATCATATGATAACAATCATACCTTGGTATTTTGGATAAAATGACTAAAAAATCCATTTGATTCAACTAACCTCATCTAGAGGCCTAGTATCCCTACCTAAACATTTCAGTGCTCATAACTACCCTCCAGGACTCTAAACTTCATATCTGATTCACACTCATATCCCCCTTATTCATGCCAATTTTCATCACCCATCTCTTCCTCTACATTATAGCTCCTTCACAAACTAACCTATTAATTAACCCTCCATTTTCAAAAATACTCAAGCATATAATAAACTATACACTTCCAAAAGACTGTAAAGCACTTTTATAGCACCCATTTGGCCATTTCAATTAATTAAGCAACCTTAAACCTCAAATCCTTTGGGAAGAGCACTAACCCACATGAGCTAAAACACTAGGGCATCAATAAGAGAAATGGTCAATTTACCATCTTATGGTCAATTATATCTCTTAAAAATTATCTCACACTTGGATATCACCAAATAAAACTACTAGACCAATTCTTGAGATTTAACTCCTTGGGGAACCCATAGAACCATGAAATGGTTTTTGGCTTGCTAGCCCTTAAGTAAAGACTGTTATACCCCAGAGTCATAAAAAATATTCAACTTGACTTCAAGAGGAATTTAAATCCTAAAATCAATTTTATAACACCTTTATTATGTCTATACACCTTTCTATTCCACAAAGTCACCTTGAACACTCACCAATCTTGATTTGACACTTTAAACTAGTCATACTGTGTTTGTAGACCCTATGCATACACTTATCACTATGCCAAAACACCTTTAAAAGGTAATGAGATCATTTTTAGATGTCAAATGAACCTTATAAACACTATCCAGTCAAACTCAATTGGTATCAACTCTTGCTTGCCTTTAAGGACCCCAAATACACCTATTTTGCATGATGAGCTCTCATTGGGTAATGAATATTGAGCAAATGATTGAATAGAAGAAATGGGAATTAAAGCTGAATGTAACCAATCCAATCAATGAAACCCCATGGATTGAACTTATAAACATCCTTTTCACACTCTATATCCACCTTACCTTCATTCTTCATGATTAGGCCTCCTAAATTAGGCTTACAAGATTGACAAGAACTTGCTTTTAGGACCAATGTCCCTAAATAGGTCTCTTGAATATTTTCATCACAAACCTCTAGAGTAAGCACATGAACTTGTTTCTCTACCTTTACCAATTAAATTCTATGATCAACACAAGGCTTATAAACATAATATCATCAACTCTTTATAATAATATCATTGGTCTTAAAGACCAATCAACAACTCTACAAACTTTTGTATTGATTATAACATATTTTACATCACCTATAATACACACACTTGCTTCTACATATGAAATATGTCTCCTAAGAATAATAGGTAGAGACAACTACTTGTCAAAGAGAAACTAGAATTTCAAAAACTTAGGAGACTCCCATATCTACATACTCTCATTTGACTTACAGTCCTATCTCATCATCAAATAAACTTTGAATGGGTCCTTAATTCATTATTTCCTTTAGATTTGAAATCTTACTTGATTATTTTGTCCACTTCAGTAGATAAGACCTATTATTTGACAATTGAACTTGTACCCTATTTTGTTATGATAAAAAATCCATTTTAAACCTTGTTTTCATTCACCTCCTTGGAACTCCATTCATTATGGCTCCTTTTCTTCATGTTAGGATTAAAATTATTTGAAGTGGAATTTTGACCATTCCCACAAAACCTTGCTATGTGAGCTCTTTATTGAGATTTGAAGAAAATGAAGTTTATCTAATTTTACATACCTTATGTATGGGCTACATGATGACTCCTTGAAGTTTCATCATCCCATTCATGCACCTGATTATTTGATTTCCTGATGAAGGAATTAAAAGACCTTGTAATATGACAAATTCCTTGAAACATATAGAATAATATGTCATGATTTCCTTGTGGACCTATTGACTATCTTGAGTGATGATATTCTTCATGCTTGTCATTATCTTGCTCATAATTCCATGAAAATATCTTGTTAAGAGCTTTTATTTTGCAGTTAATGATCATATGACCAAACTAATGACAATAATGATAGTGAACATTAAATGAATTTATGTACCTTATAGCATTAGGTTATCTCATTTATTCTTCCCTCTTATTAGCCTAAAATATGAATCCTTTGTTTGTTCCTTAATTCTCAATGAAAGTAAGTCTAGACCTATCACTTGAAGACCTTTGATTATTCATAGTATTATTTAACAAACATGTGCTTTTCATAGCATCTACCTTCACTTGAACATGATTGAAACCAAGACCAGTCCTATTTGTAGGTAATCTCTAATTGTCAAGCATTTCATCATATTCTTACTACTTGTATCAAACTTTTGATATGTTTCAAGATTGCTCATAACTTTATCTAGTTTTACCTGTAAAGACTACATCTTTGATTTATACTTCACACATTCCTCATGCTTTCTCTTTACCTATTTAACAAGGGTACAAACCTAAGTTTCAATATGTTGAGTGATCTCATCATTCTCTTTGAATCCATTTCTCATTCTTTCTTTAAATAATCCAATTTTCTCCTCATAGGTCTTGATCAAGGATGCTTTCATTATGTTCTTACCTTGTAGAATCTTCAAGGTTTTTAGATGTTTATCTTCAAGAGTGACTTGCTCATATTCTTCCTCTGAGCTATCTCCACCAAAGAGATATCTATCTAAAGAACATTCACCATCATCATCCTCAAGAAACATGAATAGTGTCTCATTATTCTCATCATGAGATGAATCATAATTCATCTCATTATTCTCATTATTCTCATCATTACTCAGTAGATGAGTTACTATCTTCTTCATGGTAAAGACTCTTACTATCTTTTTATGACTCCTTCTTGCCATTTATCTTGTTGAAGAACTTTTTGTACTTTTTAAGACCCTCAATTTTTTGGTGCTCATCATCATGAGATTCCTTATATTCAGACTTGCCTCTATCTAGGCATTTAGCTAAAAAATACCAACTTTACCACTTGAAAAACATTTTGAATGAATATTCCCTTCATATTTACATGATATTACATTCAATTTTCTTTCAATCATGGCTTCAAGTTTATCTTTATTAAGATCAAATTCTTTAAGACCTAACTTTCTCTTCTTGCATTTTATCTCCTTGATAACCTTGAAGGTTGATTCCTTTTTTGGTAGATTGTCCTCATTGACTCCCATTTCATAGTTAGTAAGGATGCCATTAAATTGATCCATCTTCATCTTGGTGAGATCATGAATTTCTTATAAAACAATTTTTTTTTAAATCAAACTTGAGAGTGAAAGACCTTAATACTTTATATACTATAGTAGCTTCTTGAATATCCTCTCCAAGACATATAATCATGTTCATCACCTAATAAAACCTTAGAACATAGTATTCAAAAATATCTTCTTCCTTCATTTTAAGGCCCTCAAATTATCTTTGGTAGGTCTCTAATTTAGTCAACTTAACCTTTGAATCCCCTTCATAGATGATTTACAATTTATCCCAAATTTCCTTGGTAAAATTGTAATGGATCACCTTTATTAACTTAGCCTATGATAGGCCACAAATTATATAATTTATTGATTTATAATTGTTCTCACTAAACATCTTATTAGTTACACTAGTTGGAAGAGTAAGGGGTGTGGAATAACCATCCATAATAGATTGCCAAATCTCATACCCTAGAGACATGATGTAGGTCTTCATCCTTACAATAAAAAAATCATATTTTTATCCATTAAAAAATGTTTATTTCTTAGTAGATAAACCACCTTGAATTTTATGACTACGCATTGTACCTTTGATCACATTCAAGTGGTTAAACTTGTGACGGTATGGCTCTAATACCAATTGTTAGAGGTATAATCATTGAGAGGGGGGTTTGAATTAATGATGTAAGTAAATAAAATTCAATTACAATTATTCAAACTCTTAACCATTCAACTTAAACTTTCATGAAGCATATAAACCATTTATTATAATGAACAAAGAAAAAAATACAAGATAAAAGCACATAACACATGATACATGTGGGAAACCTTAACGAGGGAGAAAACCCACTAAAACAAGATTTGGAATATTTAAATATAAATGTATTAATTCAATTTATAGAATCATCAACTGATCAAGGAGAACCCACCCCTCAATTTAGTCAAGCACCCATTAGACCTTTGGCTAACACCAACTAGCAAGGAGGCTACAACCCCCTAGATGATCAAGAACCAAATCAATCACCTCCAAACTAATATCCACCTATAATATGATGTATGACACAAATGATGATGTAATTATCTTAATTTAACACTTGAAAACCTATCTCTCTACCTCATATAATCCACTTAGGCTCATTCACTCAACTAGGTCACCCTCTTCACAACTTGGTCATTTAACCTAACTTTCTATTCATAGAGCTCATTCTCAGCATTATAGCTGATTATGAAAGATTAATATCACTTCCTTGATATGTTTCACCACCTGTCTCTACTCTGTAAAACACTTATATCATTTTTTTGAGCTCTCTCTCACACAACTAGTCTATAAAGGCCTAAAAATCCTTGCTCTTATATGAGATTCTTCCTCTAACCCTTCTTGGTTGGCCAAAAGACATTCCTTAAATCTTAAGGCTTTTATCCCACTTATAAAAATATCAAAAAAACCTACATAAGTTGACCATATCATTGATAGATCACCCTTAAGTAATAAAACATTTCAATTAGCCTTAAGTAGCCCTTTTAGGTCCATGGAGACCTATTCATCCCTTTAAGACATCACTGAGAAAAAATATAAACACAAAGCCACTTCAAAGCACATATATCCATGACACATTACCCCTAAGACATCCTCAAGTGATTATAGTCATCACTACATACTATGCATATGCAAAACCTTTCAATTATTTTCCTTATACAAGAAAACATAATGAACAAATAAAAAGTCAACTTCCAAGCAATGGTTCATACTGAATATGGATTGGTCAAACCTCTAAAATCCATATAGATGATAATAAATGAGTATATAACACTCTCCAATAGATAAATCATCATGAAAAATCTAAACACCATCAATAAAAAACAAAACACCCTTCTTGGGTCACTTGCATAAGGAAGTCAAACCCTCAGTCAACTTTGAACCACATTAAATGCAATCATACAACTAGTCAAACCTCATAATCAACTTTTTTAGATTTAACTTGAGGTTATTTAACAATTTTATTTTTACTCAATCATCAAAATTTATAAACAAAACACAAAATTACTAGTTTTCCTTTGTAAAATTCAAATATTTGAATTCCAATGGTCACTAAAAAATGCAAATTTGACTATGGAAATGATGAAATCTGCCTGTGATAGCAACTTTAAACCATCATAGCTTTTGATAGACATCATTTCAAGTCATGAAATTTAAAAATCATGCTCTAGGAATAAAATTAAATAGATAAATTCCACCATTTTCTTTTGATACCTTCAAATGTGTGAATGCTGATGTCATTAATCTACTTACTCAAAAAACTCTACCGAGATGACAAGGATAAACTAGACCTTCACAAGACTACTCAAATGTATTATTTTTACTAAAAAATTATACCAATAACTTCTTACACCCCATAATATCCCTCAAACATGGTCAACACATCATCAACATCCATCATCTTTCCTAACCAAGCAAACATTGGAAGGTCCATGAATGATCACTAAGGCACGCTTTGTCATTAACGTACTATCATACTTAACACCTCATGAATGCTATTGGATAACATGAATACATCATTAAAAACACTTTATATATAATTAAAGGTATGTATAATGAGTCACTGTATAATAAAGTATATGTATATGGATTCAGGAGGAAATTGGGAACAAAAATATTTCTTGTAAAGTTATATATTTATTATTGTTATGGATGTATTTTGTTATGGATTTTTTTTAATGCAATTGTGAAACATCCCTCTATGTTGATAGAGGGGTGATTTCTTTTTATTTATTCACCAAATCACTCCATACATATCATGAATTTGGAAAAATATAACTCTTTAGCTTTGTATAGATATCATTAATGGTTTTGTGAACATCATCTCACTTCTCCATAAGCATTCGATTGTAGATCATAAAAAATGTATATATATGAGGTGCAGTATTTTAAGAATATTTATGAGAACTAGGCATTTTATTTAAACCTTATTTAAATATATAAAAATCATAACTATTATGCCTACTAATCACATATAATAGAGATATTTTGTCATTAGATTACACATGTAATTCAATAGTTACCTAGTCATATTTATTATGTTTTATTTTGATATATATATGTTAGAATATCTGGTTGATAATAAGTGTATATATATATATATATATATACCACTAGTAATGATGAAGGAAGAATAAAATATATATCATTGTATACTTAGAAGTATATGATAAAGATTCATGGTGTATATCCTATTAAAACATAGGTATATTATTTATTGATACATGAAAATAACCATTATTCAATGAATAATATAAAGAGAAGTGGTGTGGGAATATAGCTAGATGATATATATGGATAAACTCCACATATTTGTAATATATTCAAAATATGGATATATCGATGACTTTTATGAATCATTGAAGATTATATCAAAATGTATTTCTTTGAATATGATTTATAGTAGTTAATGGATCTATTCTAAATAAGTGGCATGTCTTGTTAAAATAACTATATTATCTTCACATATAACTAGATAATATATCTGGTGATGATATATGTGTGAGCAATGTTAAGTATACTTATTATTCTATAAATGGTAATAATTTTATTTTTTCCATAACTAATATATATATATATATATATATATATATATATATATATATATATATGTATATGTATGTATGTATGTATGTATATATATATATATATATATATATATGTATGTATGTATATATATATGTATATATATGTATATGTATATATATATACAATATGTATATATATGTGTGTATATATATATATATGTATATATATATATATGTATATATATATATATATATGTATATATATATGTATATATATATATGGGATCATCTTGATCAAGGAATATGTTAAATATCATATTATTTGTGCCCTCTTAACTTGATATGTTGAATACAAGACTCTTCATTCATAAGTTTACTTGTATTACTAAAATATGATCTAGTGGTTAGTGGGTTGGAATATGCCTTGACTATTTCATTAATGGTTACAATATTTATGATATATATGTATTGTTAATGATTAATATACTATAAGATAATTATTGATTAGTTTATTGTGTATTGATCCATTGTAAACTTGTGTACAATGTGTACCATGGGTTTACTAATAGGTATGATTGTGTATACATATATATGTTATGTATATAGATACATTGGGATGCATGCATATAACATATAATTTGACTAGTATGTTGTCATATCTCTAGGTGATTCATATATCTATGTACATGATGAAATTGTTCTATATCATATAAAATCAATTTGGATATTATCAAATACTTATATGCAAACCCTAATATGAAAGACCATGTAGTATTGAGAACTTATATATGGAGTTATTTACAATTTGATTATATAGGATGCAAGTATATTTAGTTAGGGATAAAAAATATGAAGGATAATTATAGTTTAGAATCACTAATCTTGTAAAGATCATCAATATAATTTGTGAACAAGAAATTTATAATGATTATTGAAATCATATGGAGTTCTTGATTAGATATATAAATGATTGTTATTATGTAGTATGGAAAATTTATGTGTGGTTCAAATTATGATTATATTGATATGTGAAATTGTTTATACATATATAGTAGATATTAGTGCATCATGATGTATGACTATCAATTATAGTAGTCGATAATTTAAACACAAGATATACTCGATTGGTATAAACCATACTTGCTTAATACTATGAGACTTTTGATTTTTGAAATTATAAGATTGGTTGTTCATGATTGAGTAGTGTAAGTATAATGAGCTATGAAATTATGGGATGTCATAGAGTGTATTATGTTTGGAAACTATAGTTTGAATATATGTTATACCCAAGTGTTACTAACTAAAAGTGTTATGTCTAGATTCATTCATGTGTTTGATAGACTAAATATATGTATTTTGGTTATTTCTATGTTTATCATGTTTTATAGTAACTATTATAAATTATTGCATTGTGTCTGTTTATATAAAATATAATATGAAGCCTTATGTATATTATACTTGGTTAGAATAATCTACACTTGTTTGCTTATTATTTATGTGATAAATGATATTGTGGAGATTCATTCATACATTTGACAGACTAAATGTATGCATTTGATTATTCTTATGCTTATCATGTTTTTTTATTATTATTGAGAAGTAATCTATATGAATTTATTGGTTATATTAATATTAACCAATTCTTGTATTGCTGGTATTAAGTAGTGAGATGGACGTCACTAGCTTATTAGCATCACAATGTCAGATGAAGGTAACTCGATCAAGTGGTGTGTATGAAATTGACTAATCTTAGAGATTTATAAATATTTAAAAACTTTGGCCAAATTATTGTTAGTGAGACATTATCATTTCATGTGTATGATTTACATGCTTATGTGATATCTTGTTAGAATGGGTTTCTTTTTGATACAATGCATGTTTATTTTTAGAAATCATACAACACACAAGCACTATCTTGTCTCTCTAGATTCCCACACCATCACTATCTACTCATCCATGAATGGAGCACCATTCCATAATGGGGAATTGTGTGGCAAATCAATGGTCTATGATCAGTGTGGAAAAACACTTGAATAATTCTCTCCCTCCCCATAATAGTATTTACTTAGAGATTCATGCTTCCTAGAGTCATGTATCTTATATATGTACTTTGTAATGTATTTATTATTATTAAGACATTATTCTAATGAAATGTAATTATTTACTTATCTATGATTTATCAGTAATGGTTTTATCATTGTACCATCTATGGCTGGATATTTGTAATTACTTTTCATATTTGGTTATGATGTGCTTCATATGTTGATAGTAATCAGTGACTATTTAAAGTCATGTCATTATTTATATTTATCATACTTAGAGTATTATATCTATATCACTAATTATATTCTCATGTGAACTCTAATGAAATTATATATTGATTAATTAAAAAATATCATGTTTTTCTAAGTCAAACCTAGTAGGGTTGTTACATGTGGTACCATAGTGTTGGCTTGAACTCCAGGACATAATGATTCCACTAGAATTTTTTTATCCTTTTGTTTACTAGTGTGAACTTGAATAGCATTTTTATAAGTAGGAAAACCTTAGGATGTGATAGCATAGGTAGTATTGTATTAGTTAAGTGAAATGTATTTTGAAATTTTAGTGCCTCAATACAAAATCATGCTACACCATGATTGAATTTGTGAGATTTAGTAAATACTCATGTATGGTTTGATGAATATTAAAGGTAATAATTGATTCTATGAAATATTATGTGGTATATTAGGTTTGTACCCTTGGGAACACTCATACCATCTTAGATTTGTTAATGGGTTGGTTTATCGAGTGTCTCAATAGTGATGGTTGTAATTAATGTTTGGTAAGAGAGTGCATAGAATATTTCATAATTTATGAACAAGATATTTCTACAATATTTTTTATCACTAAGATCAAACACATCAATATTGATTACATCTTCACTTGGTAATCAAGTCACCTTCACCATTTGTGTTTAGTATGTGTGAAAAAACCATGGGATGATTATCACTTAGAATATGTGCATTTTAGATATATTTATGTGTCTTATTTACATTAATATTAGTAGTGGGAATCTTAAAGACAAATTAGTATTGGCACCACTTAGTGTAGTGGGAATTCTCTTATAATGGAGTCTAG
The DNA here is from genome assembly GCA_037957365.1 of Torreya grandis. NCBI lineage: Eukaryota > Viridiplantae > Streptophyta > Pinopsida > Cupressales > Taxaceae > Torreya > Torreya grandis. Next base: position 5,846,115 of record JARHVA010000242.1, read on the forward strand.
TTGTCTTTGTTAAGGATTCATATGTGCTAGGAGTTTGCTCATGGATTGTCACCCCTATGCTTATGTGGACTAGGGAAGAGGTGTTTTCTTACATATCTAGAATGGATGTGAATTTTTACTCTCTCACTTTCCTTTGACATCATTATAATTCCACTGGGTGGATTCATATTTTTCTTGATGTTGATTTAGTGTTATTTAATCATAAAATTGTTTTTGAAATGTTATTTTGACAATATCCCCTAGAGTTCATAGGATGGTGTCTTATACTTCTTATTGATAGATAAATTGTAAGAATGAAAGGGACTAATGCATCTATGAGGTTAATATTTTCCTTATGATTATGAAAATAGGTTGTGATACTACACTTATCAGTTTGTTAAGTACATAGTGATTATGGAAACTTGGGTTGTGATGTTTTATTTATACCATGTGAGGGTATTTAAGATTTTTGTTGTTATGGATTTTTAGAGTTACACTTTCTAGTGATGCTTTATATGAACTTATGAACTTTGACCACATAGAGTGGTGAACATTTAATTTATATGTTGGTTCTAGATTAATACTTATAAGTTGATTATAATAACTATCTTATGATTTACCCTTGATTAGATTGGTATTATTCTCATCTTCTTGAAAACATGTTTTTATGAGTCATTGATGTGCATTTTGCCTAAAGTGAGTATGGAATATGATGTGCTAAACATATTGTTAGTCTAAAGGCTTGAGATAAACTTATAACTTGTTGTGTAACTAACCAAGCAAGCAAGGAGGCTTTGTCTCACCTGTTCCTTTTATAAGGTTGTAAGGATAGTGTGATCCTTCGTCTTTGTTTTTTATGTGTTAATTTTAACATTATTTCCTCTTAACTATGAACATAACAAAATATGTTAAGCTGTGAAATATGATACTAGTTATGTCTGGCTAGTGGCAACATAATAAAATTATGGAATGATTGTATGATTTTTATTTGTAATGTATGTTTATACATATTGAATTAATTATCATATATCATTGCTTTCTATAATCTATTAGTATGTATTTGTGATTCATTGAACCTTGTGCACATTTTGGAGATCATTAGGTCATGGAAACTTAGGGGATGAGTGGTGAATTAGGAATGTGAGTACTAAGAGATGGGAATGGACCCTAGCTAGTATCAAATTGACTTAGTATTTATTGAGTTTAGATCCAATAAGAGGAGCTTATCATTCTAAGATTTGAAAAGCATGACTTATCAAATTCAATTGTATGGCCATACACATGTATATTACAGAATGTTTGTTCCTTAATTTTGTACACATTAAAAATTTAGTTTTTCTAATTCCTATTCATCATCATAATTATCAAGAACTATGTGGATTAGTAGTAATATTGACATATTATACTATTAAGAACTATGTGGAGTAGTGATGGTATTAACTTATACACATTATTCTTGCCAAGTTCCCTAAACACTTTTCTCCAGAATGAGAAAAATAATCTCTCAGATAAAGAGATGTATAGAGGGACCATGAGGATTTGTGTAACTCTCTTAGCCATTTAATTTTGTCTTTTATGATGATTTAATGTGCTTTTAGTTGAAGCCTAAATTTAGGAAGTTTGGTAAAAACTTCATTGAGATATGTGGGACCATATAAGGTATTAGAAGTGGTCAGTATTGTAGAATATAGGCTCACTTTACTGATTTTGGACCTTGGAGTGGTCATGGTAGAACTAATAAGAGTAATTAGAACTCACAAACTTTATTTGTGTAATAGGGAAATGTCATAGTGTAAGGTCTTGCAGGGCCAAAACTCTAAGGATAATGCTATTTGGGAGGACTATGATGAGTTCTATCGGTGATTTACTCATATATATGATTGATTTGATGCTTTATACTATGTTATTTTTCTATTAAATAATGTTTTTAATTTATAACTTATGTTTGAATAAGAGTCATTTGGGATGATAACTAGCTTTAGGGGGAAGGATGTTACATCCCAATTTCCTTATTAAGCAAACTTACTTGATTATCCATGGATTTTCTATAGTAGGTAATTTGATTTGGTTATTATTTGACTAAGATATGAGTTGTTTGATGTTATGGGGAAATTTTATGTTACTTAGAATTCATGAATTCATTTATATGAGTTAGATGTAATGCATATTCTTTACATTATGATCATGTGAATCTGTTAGTTCAAAATTATTTTATGAAATACATGTGATGTTATGGACTAACTACCTACTTTTTATGAGTTGGATGTAGGAGAGATTCGTCTCTCAGATCATGATGGAGGGAGAGTATCATTAAATAGGGTGATATAGATGGAGTTGTTAAAAGATGATAGAAAAATGGATAAAACTCTACACATACCACATTAAACAATATATGTTATATGCTTTGTTTGCAAAGTTATCATAGTGTGTTTTTGGATGTTCATTTCATTTGAATAGTTATTTATTCATGGTTAGTTGTGTGTTTGTGCATTTAATGATTATGTGGAATTAACCTTATATGGTTATGATATGTTATTAGAGTCATACTTAATGCTTTTGTGAATGTAAATTTGCATAGTTAGTAGTGATTTTCTATTATTTGTAGGCTAACCCCATATCTCTAAATTATTAACCAGTTACCTTTATTATATTTAGTAATATAGATATTTGGCTTTAATTCCTTAATATAATTGGATAATAGGAGGTAAATGACTTTATGTTAGCAGTATCATTATTAAGCCATATTCTTAATAACTTATTAAGAACATATAAATGGAAAAGTCTCATACAGAAAATAAAACCAGTAAAGCATTTGTGTAATAAAAATAAAATAAAAACTATAAAATTATAATATGAAAATTAAATAAATAAATCAATCTCATAATTTAGGAAAAAGGGGGAAAAATCATAAAAAAGAAATAAAACCAAAAGTGAGAGATTTAAAAAAAAAGAAAGAAGTCTTAAAAATAAAAATGTGGTTCTCTTTAAAAGAAGAATAAGAATAGAGAGAATAAAGTGTGTGAAATGTGCATCATTGAGAAAAATACATATAAAATGGATTCTTAGAAGAAGGGATAAGGTGAAGAAGAGAGAAAAGAAAGAGGGAAGCACTAAGGTGGAGTACAGATTGAGTGAGACCAAGTATTTTCTTCAGATCATGTTATTTCATCTTGGACATTTTTATAGGTTGGTGAAGTATTTAAAATATTCTACAAAATTAAGTAATATTTTATGTGAATTTATGTGTGTCGAATTTTCCCCATATAGAATTGGTCATATTATATAACTTTGTCGTAAGGCTGAACCTTGAGCCTTCCCATCTTAGGTTAAGACACTAGATGCTCTATAACCTAGATTTAGTCTTCTTTTAGATATGTATATGAAATCAAAAAAATATACAAGACCATCAACAATTCATAGCCTACATGGGCATCATAGATCATTAATGAAGTGAGATTCACTTCTGATCATATAAAATAATATAGTGTAGTTAAAATAATTAAATATGCTTAGTGTATACATATACATATATAGGAAAAGGTATCTTTGATCCTGAGATCTTGAGTAATGTGAATAATATATGTAATATATGTCTACAATGTAATAGGTAAGGTAATGACTTATAAGTGAGATATTAATTAATAAGTAAATAATGACTTACTAAAATATATTTTTTAATTTTACATATAAATGTAAATATTATATGGAGTGATATGTAAATATCATTATATTAAAAAAATCACCATATATGAGGTATAAAAATAAATTAGGATGTATATATATGAAGCGGAAATGAGCTGTATGCTTATGTTTTCATCATGTTGACATATATCACTATATTTGTTGGGATTTTACATCTATTACATATCTCTATGCATAAAAAAAGGTATGTATAATGAGTTACTAT